>CM070034.1:125712098-125728075 GCA_036250615.1 Ptychadena robeensis | reverse complement strand
AGAGGAGCTAGGACCTCAGTCGTTGGAACAGCCTTGTCCCCAACCCTCCTTCCACCTGATAACATGTGCCAATAAAATTTCCACTTCATTTTCAACTAAGTGTCTTATGGTCATTTCTGCTACCCGGTATCCCACTACACACAGCAGCACCTACGGGTGTCAGTGCTACACCCGGTAACATCTCGGGTAGAAATGTTAATTGTCTACGGTGCTCGGCATGTATACAGAATCCCTCTCAGAAATACCACCCTCACAAAAACAATACATAAAACAGACCGAAGAACAAGAAATGAGAAACGGAAAGAGAGCTACAGAGAGGAAAATAAAGAGTAGACTTGGGGGGGAATGAGGGGGCAGGGAGGGGGGGGGGACCGGCCTACCACTCGGGCAGGTGTACACGGGGTAAAGCAGCAGCGACCAAAATCCCAGCACAGACATCATAAAGTATCGGCCAGAGGAGTGTCATAGGTAGACCCTCATCAACCACTAAGCAGAGCCCTACCCTCGTCCAAGCATTCAAACACATCCCATTTCGCCCATTCAAACACATCCAATTTAGTGAAACGTTTCACCCGGTCATGCCTGGCGTGAAAGAAACCCTCGATCTCTTGTACATGATGCACCTGCTTCACTCAGTCCTGCAGCATCGGAACCCTGTCTGTGCACCACAGCCTGGGAGTCAGCACCTTAGCCGCATTGAGAAGGTGGCGTTCCAAGGATTTTGCCTTCTGAGCTGCCTCTATCCTAGCCGGTATGAGCAGCAACATACGTTGTGGGGTGAAGGGGATCCTGGCATGCAGGATCTGTTCCAGGGAAGCATGAATCTGCTCCCAGAAGTCTTGAAGTTTGTCACAGGACCAGAAAGGTTGCCATACACGGGTCCGATTCCCAAGGGATTCCGGGACAATCGATTCTGGGCGCGTGTACGCTAAACGATCGTCCCGGAATCGCGTGAAGCCCACCTTGCCCGATCGATCACGTCCGATCGATCGGGGGCCCAGAATCGGATCTGCCAGACAACCAACATGTTGGTCTTTCTGATCCGATTCAGCACACATCAGGGGGAGTTGCCATGTGTGAAGTGATCGATCGGGCACAGAATCGTCCAGGAATCGGTGGCCCAAGGTGGTAGGGACAGGTTTAATTGGGCGATCGATCGGACATCCAATTCCCTCTGGCATCGCGGAATCGATCGGATGGGTAATCGATCGTCCATGGAATCGACACATGTATAGCTAGCTGAACAGGTGGAGCAAGGTACCTTCTGCAGTATGGCAGCGCCAGCAGTTCTGGTCAACAGCAGGAAAAATACTATGTAAAAGCTTCGGGGTTCGGTACCAATGTGTAAGAAGTTTAAAGTTCGTCTCCTGCATGTTGGCGCTAATTGAGCTCTTGAAGGCTAAGAAACAGGCGGCTCCCCAAGCCTCGTTGAAAATGCGACATTGAAGGTCCGCCTCCCATTTACCTTTCAAACTATCTGTCGGGTCAGAGGCCATCGCCAGCAGCTCTCCATAAAGCCAAGAAATAAGATGAGTGGAGGGGCCATCCCACTTGCATACCTTTTCAAATGACGTGAGTGGCCTAATAAAATGGTATCTACCTGGCTCTGCTAGCAAAAAATGTCGCAACTGTAAATACAGCCACCACTGGATCTCTCCAAACCCGGAGGGTCTACTTCTGATCAAGAGATTCACTCTCTTGTTTGTCCTGTCCTATGATTACAGAGAAAGTGATTGAAAATCTAAAATGTAAGTTGTCACCCAAGGTGTGAGGAAATCTATAAAGAAGTATGCCTTCCCTCTTACTATGAAAACATTTATTCTGATTTGCTGCTGTGTTTGAAGTGAAGTAAATTCACAAACAGGAAGCAATAAAAAATCTATCTTTGCATGGAAAACTTTTTAAACGTGGCTGCTGCATATTGCAAACAAAGGGCACTTGTCACTAATTCATGTAATTTGGATTGCACACAAGAACTTCTTTTACCACTTTCCTGCAAAACATGACCATGTTAAGTACAAAGCACAAAGTATTTCTTTTTTTATCATATATTACGGACAAAGTTTTATTAAAAGGACAACAAACATGGCTAGACCATAATTTCAGCCTAGTGATATGCACATGGCAGTCAAAGTATGATTTCAAAATACGCCGCATAACAGGTAGATGTAAATTCCTTATTATCAGGAGATCATAAGCAGGCTTTGATGTAGCAAGTCATTGTGATACACAGTCTGGACTGGAATGACCTCATAATTTTCAATGGTGATTCTTTATAAAATAGCAAATATTCACTTTTAATGGTATTATGTGCCTTTGATCTATTTTCCTTTATGGACTCTGTTAAAAGTCCTGTTAACTTTACTTGGATCTCTGGTGCCTTCCTTGTTGTGGCCTGATGCAATGTTTCATGTTTGCAGGTCAATAGAAGGAAGGTGAGCTACGTCATTGGCAATGTCACATAGAATTATGTATGTGGACATGGTAGGCAGACATGATAGCATATAAAATATTCTTTTTATAGCCCATTTTGGCCACAATAATTTATTAATTTATAAATACTTTAACAATCTACCAAAATGTGAGGGGTGTACTCACTTTTTAGATACTATATCTACTTTTTTTGCAGGAAAGAAGCAATTTGTCTAACATACACATATCAAAGTGCATTCCAAATTCCTGGTTCCGCTGCCATTAACCTCCCTAGTGCACTGCTGAGGTCCAGATTTCTGTACCAAAGCGCGCCATAGACTTCAATTGTAATTTTTTTTATGTTGTAGGCCTGTAACTTCCCAAAATATGTCCTGAAAAGGGTCTAATAGACATCCTGAATATAATAATATTTAAAACAACCAATTATGTAAAATACATAAGTTTAGTACATAGGTGCACATTGAAAGCAGTTTTCTACATAGAAAACTGCTTTCATGCAATGTACTTTTTAAATCTCCCGCCGGAGCTGGCTGCCTGCATGTCACATCGGGGACACCGGGACAGCGCAGAACTGTGAGTATGCGCTGCCTGGAGCCCCGATGTGTACTGGACGGCAGCATCTTCCGTCCTGACCGCTAGGGCGGTTAATGACTAGTGCAGATTCTATATCTTCTAGGTACTTTGGAAGTACCTTATTTTTCTCCTCATAAGACGCACTTTTTCCACCAAAGGGAGAAATTATGAAGTCTTATGAAGTGAAGGGGCAACCACAGAATGAGGGGTGCACAGAATGCGCTGTGTGTGGTCACACATTCTCTGCACCCCCTATGAAGGCAGGTCTTCCTTCTGATTCTCTACCTACTCTCGGTCAATGGCTGGTAGCTCCGTGCTGCAGCCGGGCAGGAATCCAAGCTTACCGGCTGGGTGGATTGTATGTCTGTCCTGGCTGAGCAGCACAGAAGTCTGCTTGAGCTGACAATAAAAAGCTCCAGCTGTATGAAGCTGTGCTCTGTCTTTGTCATATAGCAGAAAAGCTCCATGCTTCCTTTTCTTTTTTGGGAAAACATTTTAAGTTTATTAAACATTCTATAACAAATTACAGAATACAGGAAAAGGCAGAAAGATCCATGAGCAATAAAATTCACGTTGAGCCCAGACATGGCAGCCATAGTACACGAACCTGCGCTCTCAGGGCAGGCAACCAGAGACACATAAATAAGTCAAGATAAACCATAGATACCAAGAGAGAAAGAAGAAGAAAATATTACATCAGAGAAGGGGGGGGGGGGACTGAGTAGCTCTATGATAGGTGCCAATGCATGAAAGCCCATCTCTACTGGTCTCAAACAGGATATTTTTTAATGTATATTTTTGGCCAAAATATGATGCAATAGAGCATTACAGCATTACTCAATATATTTAATAGATTCAACATCTTTATAGATATAGTAACTATGGGTCTACTGAAAATATAAGTATCCTTTTTTTGGGGAAAATCTTTTAGAAAATTCTTTAGATCAATTCTTGATCTTGAACAAAAAGTTGATTGGGAATCTTTTTTAAACATCAGTAAGTACCACCTAGCTAGTCGTGGTGTCAGGGTCTTTGCTGTAACAACGAACTTGTGATAGTAATTTCATTAAATGCATTTAGATTGGCTGGTAGTCACTAAGAAGTGCTCTTTACAGTTTATCTTTCATTTTGGTCAGTGGGTTTGTGTTATTAATTTAGTAAAGCAAATAATAACAGGGTTATATTGATAAATCAGTGAACCCACTAACCCATGTATGGCCATCTTTGATCTTGTTGGTCCTGTACAATATGATATTCAGAACAGATGTGCATGCTGCAATCTGAACCATTTTCTCTCTGATTTTGTAACTTAAGGTAAACAAAACTTATTTAGCAACTCTATCATTGTTCAGTGAACTGCTGAATATGATAAGACTATGAGTAAGGATCTCTTTTTTTGCCCAAACAAACCACATCTGCCAACATGATGAATACCACAATGACAAAACCACATAAACACAATTTCCATTTGAAGATCAGTTTTGATAACATTTGCAAATGCAAATTGATATAATTTAGTGACTTTTACATTTAGAAAACATACAAATTTCTACATCCAAAATCAAACCTTTTAAATTGTAAGCCTGATAGGTCAGGGTCCTCAACTCTTCCTGTGTCATATTGTATACCTGTGTGTTATCTTATGTTGCATCTCAACTCTAATTTAATATACATCGCTGCATAATATGTTGAAGCTATATAAATAAAGGTTTATAAATAATTGCTGATTAATTTCCAAATAATTTGTAATCCATCATTCTACAGTCAGAAAGATTATTCACAAGTGGAAAACATCAATTGAACTTTTTGAGGAATGAATGTCCCAGCAAATTCACCCAAAGTTAGTCTGTGCAATGCTCAGAGAAATTGCAAAATCTTAAGCTGGCCATAGACGCTTCGATTTGCAGCCGATTTTGCTACAGATCTGCCATGAAATCGGCTGCAAATCGAATGCCTTTTTTTCAGAAACAATTTTAGTTGATCGCTGGGCAGGAACCGATTTCAATTCGATTTAAAAATCGATCATTTTAAGTTGATCGAACGCAAAAATCGAACTGTGTATGGCCACCTTAAGAATTTACAGACATGTCCGTAAATTTTGAGCAACGGTGGATGGTGACCAGCCAAAGTAACTGCCGGCACACAAAGGGGTGCGTAGCCGATTTTCTGCACGACCGGCCGTGCGTGATGAAGTCATCACACACAGTCGATCTGCAAGAGAATCTAATAAAAAATGAAATGTCTATGGCCAGCTTTAGACATAAAATCTTCATGAAATGATGTGGCTTAATTGTGACCAAACAATTACATTTCCCTGTAACACGTCACTCGGGGGAGGGGGGCAGCCTCTGTGCAGAAGCCAGTTCAGAAGATCGGAGCCACCGGGACAGTGCAGAACTGTGAGTTTGAGCTGCCAGGGGGTTCCGACCTCTGCCAGGCAGCCCCTATCACGTCCAGTGCATCGCTTGACGAGATGGTGTGGTCAGGAACACTAGGGCATTAAGTCAAAATTTGCCTGGGGTATGAATAATTATGGGCTTGACTGTATATCTGTGAAATCCTAAAAATAAAAAAGATAGGCTGTTAGATTTGATACAAATTGAAGTGCAATTTGGTCACATTGACCTCCACCATGCTTGATGCAGTCTGCTTGATGCAGGTGCAATAATAATGTTTGGACAGGTTAGGCAAAAAATTTAAGGGTTAATATAAATCTTGGTAAATCTGGAGAAACAAAGCATACCAACACCAAACAAAATAGATTTACAGTTGTTAGCTGCACCGCTGTAGAGAAGGTAAAAGCTTGTCATGCCATCTGTTTTTGATCCAATTCTCAACATGACTAAAGTCAGGCAACGTGGCATTGACAATCAAAAATCCACATTTTACAATGACCAATTAAAAGTTTTTTTCTAAACAGATCAAATTCCAGGTCCTGTTTTGATATGCTACATAAAACAACTTCAAAGCAAATAACTCCACCCCATACTCTAATGAAGTCTACCTTGGTCAACCATGACTGCCTTCACAAGATGGAAAGTGCATTATTCTCAGTTTCTAGTTGAAAACAAACAGACAAAAGCCCTGACAAATGAAAAGTTATTCAGCCACTCACATCGAAGGACTAATAAGCTTTGTTTTGGGGTTTATTATAATAAAACAGTTTTCGTGCTGTGTTTTCAAAGTTATATGTGTTTCTGAAAAGTCTTTAGTAACCTCTACAAGCCAAATGCACCATTATCTCTACATTGGAAGTGGAGAGATTTTCACCTACTTAACACTGAAGATATTCTGCTCGTAATCCCCCATCACTCTTTAGTAAGTGAGGCCATTTCTACTATCTTTATTGAAATTGATGCTGCTAACATCGCTCAGTGCTATACAGTATCAGCTGTGAAATTCCTGCTATGAGATGATGTCAAACAGACGCTCTACATTTGTGATAACCAAGTTTGCTACAAATCTTTCAAATTAGTTTAGAATGCAATCCCCAGTATGCTATCAAACTCGAAAAGCGATTCACGTTTTATTAGCATAACATTAAATGTATAACTTAAGCCCCCCATACACCTTTAGATCACTCCATACAATTTCCTTTAGATCTATCAACAACTATGTAGTGCCGGGTCCTCCCTGATAGAATACATAGTGATTATAAGGATTAGAAAATCTTAAGATCACTCCATACAATTTCCTTTAGATCTATTAACAACTATGTAGTTCCGGGTCCTTCCTGATAGAATACATAGTGATTGGAAGGATTATATTACATGGTATTGGTAAAAGAAAAGTTTATTGTACAGAAACTGTATGGTATGATTGTAAGGTGTGTGTGGGGCTTTATTTAACATAAATTCTTGGCTGTAGATAAAAAAAACAGACCTACCAACTCCAATTCTGCCTTCTTTTATCGGCACTACAGATGGTCAAATGTAAAAAAAAAAATACCGGTACTTACCTGGTAAATTCAGCGATGCTCCACCTGCCTTATGACCTGGGGAATGTGGGAAATAAGACGTCACTTCTGACGTCTCCTTTCTTATATCTGCATGTGCCCTCAGCTAGCAGCATCTGAATCTTGAAGCCTGGAGGATCGGACATTTCAGCCATGGCGTCTCATGAGCGAGCACCCAGGAAAGGTATTTTTTTTCTTTTAAGGGGTCACTGTTCCTGAACGAAGACCCGATCTAGGTGAGTAATGTGTATATCTTATTTTTTTAATTATTTTTTTAAATCCACTTTAAAATCTAAAATATTCAAGTAGGCTCTCTTAAATGTATATGCAACATACTAACATAATCACCTGCCTTTTCAATGAGCTGTAGAATGTACATTGAGCCATTCTTGGCAGAGCTTAGTACTGGAATGACTGATGAAATTTACAAAACTCCAGCGTGGCCAATAACAGGTTTAAGATTACGAACCTGGAAGAAATGTGGACAAGATTGGAGGTAACATATTGCTTTAAAAAACTCTTGGATTTGAAGCAATTGATCAGATGTTAATATTGAGTGCCTACACTGATACTGATGGCTTATTACAGAGCACATTACATGCTTCTTTTTGAAAATGCTAGTTGACTGGCAACTAGTCACAGCCTTTAGTATTTCCTAAGTCACTGACATAGAGCAATAACAAAGATCAGGAAAGTCATGCAAACTTGATATATATCTATTTGTGAAGTGATGGATGTAGGCTAGGATATGATGTAATTTGCAGCCTTCATGTTTCTCTCATTACAAGTTCCCTTTAAAGATGTACTCTATATACAGACCATCTGTCCGCCAACTGAAGCTCTGCAGAGGATGGGTAATGCAACAGGACAATGACCCAAAGCATACAAGTCATTCAACAAAAGAATGTCCTAAACAGAACAAAATACACCTTCTGGAGTGGCCCAGTCAGAGTCCTAACCTCAACCCGAATGAAATGCTGTGGCATGACCTTGAAGGCCCCTACACACGAACGGAGTGGGGACCGACAGATGAGCTGTGGAGATCAGCGTGATGACGTCGCTCACAGCATCGGCGGGCACCCTTTGTGTGCCGACCGTTAGTTTAAATGGGGATGTCGGTCATCGGCCAGAGATTATCAGACATGTCCTTTCTCTGGCCGACCGAGTTTTTCCCCATGTGGGAACCCCCGATTTTGCCATCAACTGACGGCCACATTGGTTGGCAGCAAAATCGTCCGTCGATCGGTGCATGTGTGGCGGCCTTTAGGAGCGATTAACACCAGACATCCCAAGAATCTTCCAACACAGTTTTGTGAAGAGGAATGGTCCAAAATTACTTCAGATCATTGTGCAGGTCTGATTTGCAACTACAGGAAACATTTGGTTGATGTTATTGCTGCCAAAGGAGGGTCAACCAGTTATTAAACCCAAAGGTTTACATACTAACAGACTGTGTTTTTCTATTGGTGTGACCATTTTATGACCAATCCATGCAAAACTCCACATGATCCCAAAAAACTCCAAAGGGTTCACATTGCAACTGTAAACCGCTAAATACACCTGTGAAATACACATATGGGAGCTGTGAAATAATTAACATTTCTGTTTATCCATGTCTGAGATGTAACCCCAACCAGACAATACAAGCAGCTTAAGGCAGCCATACATGGTTCAATTTGCAACAAATCGATCATCGATTGAAGTATTCAACCATTGAATCGTATATCGATTGTAATTGAATTGAATGACACACCACATTGAGTGTTCGATCTTAAACATTTCCATTACGGCAACCGCAGCCTTAAGATGACCTCACCTATGCGGAGTCATCATAGTGGTCTGACTACAGTCAAAGTGGCGACTGAGCGGGTTTATTACTTGGGCGGAAGTATGTAGTCTCTCTATACAGTCTCCACTGCATCATACTTTCACAACAATCACATTCAAGCACACTATCTATTTTACATGGGTAAACATTTCCATTACTGCAACAGCAGCCTCAAGATAACCTAACCTATGCAGAGTCATCATAGTGGTCTGACTACAGTCAAAAAAAGCATACATCCAAACATCCTATTCTGCCGACCAGTAGAGAGAACAGTATGCTAATTGATTGGATTGAATCACAATTGGGTGGGACAAGGAATAGTATTTAATTTACACTTGATGTGGTAGCAATCAATTAAAAAATTTTAACTGGTCTGATCAAATTTCGATCGAGCAAATTGACAATTTTAATCGGATTGTAACAATTGTTCAATGTGGACATGATTAAATTTTCAATCGACCGACCAAAATAATCGATCTAATTACATCGATTGAACAGTCAATTGAACCGTGTATGGCTAGCTTAAGTGACTGGACTTTACTGCAGTTGAAGCTGCTTTTTGAGGACCGTTTTTGAGTTGTTCTTCACTAACCAGAACAATCTCATTATAAATGATCCATCTTGTGATAGGACAATGAAGGAGAAGCAGCACATTGAAGACGTTAACTCTGCGTCATTCACCAGGTTTGTATTGCTGCCTGTCCATCTGTGTACAGGAAATATTTATCCCGGTGAGGGTTAGCAATTAAACGAAAGCCTTTATTTCTTCTGTATTATAAAGTTAAACATTTTTTTGGCTGGGGTTCTAACTTAATTCTCATATGTTTATTTTGTGATTTCCTCAGTGTGTAAAGTGATTTTGAACATGTTGTTGCCATACAAATAAAGAGCGATAATCATACCAACAAGGTGCTATCCAGCGGTTGCTCTGGCAAGGGCACATCTAAGAAATGTTACTGCATGTATACACAGGTGTGTTATACACACTGATATGTGTGATCATCTGCCAGGGCTCTGACTGTCAAATAATCAATGCACACAGATATCATTGGAAAGTACTATGGCTTACTCCCAAAATTGAATAGGTCATGGCAGGACTACAGACATATGGAAATAAACATAAGTTATTATTTAAACATTGAATCTGGAACAAGATCAAATTTGACCCGTGGGCCCAAGTTTAACAGCCCTAAAATATAACAAATCCACCTAAATCTACTAATTGCCAAATGCTTGGTCTTGGTCTTGACTTTCATCATAAGGCCAGGCCTTAAATAACCAACACCATATCCAAATTTATATTATAATATTGGTACCATTCTAAAAAATTTTTACACATACAGGGTTTTCACAGAGTTGTGTTGATGGCATCATGTTTATTATTTTGAGATGCTTTTTGAGATCATCCAGAGTTAATTTCCAGGTGTACATGGCCTTTATCTACCTAGCCTGTGTCTGACAAGGATGTTTGTCATTTCCATAGACATGTATTGCCATAGACCTCTATTGCCATAGACTTGTATTACCATAGACCTGTAATACCATAGGCCTGTATCACCAAAGACCAGTATTACCATAGACCTGTCATACCATAGACCATTATCACCATAGACCTGTATTACCATAGACCTGTAATACCATAGACCATTATCACCATATACCTGTATCACCATAGACCCGTAATACCATAGACCTGTAATACCATAGGCCTGTATGCCCATAGACCTGTATTACCATAGACCTGTAATACCATAGACCATTATCACCATAGACCTGTATCACCATATACCTGTATCACCATAGACCTGTAATACCATAGACCTGTAATGCCATAGGCCTGTATTACCATAGACCTGTATTACCATAGACCTGTAATACCATAGACCATTATCACCATAGACCTGCATGACCTATAATTTCCTAGACCCTGTATTACCATAGAACCAACCATAACCATACACCATAGACCTTAGCACCATAGACCCTGTAAACAGCCCATACACCAGGAACCCTAATCACACCATTGGCGACCCTAGACCCAAACCTGTAATACACATAGGCCCTGTCCATAGCCCATAGACCATATTACCATAGACCGTAATACCATAGACCATTAGCATTATCACCATATACCTGTATCAAACCATAGACCTGTATTCACCATGGACCTACATTGCCATAGACCTGTATTACCATAGACCATTAATCACCATAGACCATGTATCCCACCATAGACCTGTAAACCATATACCAACCATAGACCTGGAAACCTATATGTGACCAGACACCTGTAATCCCATAGGCCGTATGCCAGCCAGACATTCTATTGACCATAGACTCTGTATTACCATAGACTGTTATTACACCCATAGACCTGTAATTCACCATAGACAAACCAGGGGACCTAGCCAGACCGAAACCAAACCATACCAGCCAGACCTTCACCCAAGAACCGAACCGGACCTGATACCATAGACCTGTGATAAACCATAGGCCTGTCAACATATCCCCAGACCTGATATTATACCAATAGACCTGTAATACCATAGACCATTTCACCATTAACCATAGGCCTGTATACACCATAGAACCTGGTATTACCAACCATCCAAGACCTGTAAACCATAGACCAATTATCACCAATAGACCTGTATCACAAACCAACCATGACCTGATATTCAAACCAGCCAAGACCATATCATTGCCATAGACATACCACGACTATTAACCATAACCATCACCAAGACCCATCAAACTACCTCCAAACCAAACCACCCTACACCAAGACCTGTATACCAAACCAAAACCATAACCGAACCCATAGTCCATAACCATAACCAAAACCATAGACCCGAAAACCATACCCTCACTCAACATAGACCATCCCAAGACCTTAAACAGACCATATTGCCAAGACAGAACCATAACACATTATCACCATAGACCATCACCAAGACCTTAACCAGACCTATATCCAAACACCAAACATACCAAACAACCATAGACCTATTACCCATAGACCTGTATCATCAACCATAGACCAGGGGTGGGCAAACCTTAAGGCCTGGGGGTGGTGCTTTTTTCTTTTCTTCTTTTTTTTCTTCTTCTCTTCTTTTCTCCGGCCCTTTGTCACCTTGTTGAAAAGATGCTCCCCTCTGCTTGTTCCTCCTGGCAATTAAGTGCACATTATATGATGCCTAGAGGTTGTCCAAAACGTTGCCCCTTGGGGACTATACCAGTGAGGTGAGCATGAACACTGTTGGGAGCACCTGATCGTGACCAATTAGGCGTCTCTAGATATTACCCTCTGCTCCATTGCAAAGAATGAGCATTTTTCTTTTGCAGGAAATTGAAAGCAACCTATTTAACATCACCCACACGCATTGGTAGTGGATGCTTGCGATGCATGGCAATGAGCACACCTATGGTGGGTCAGCCACTAACAAGCTCTGGAATCCGTCCACCTTTATCAATTTAATAAGGCCAATGTGGCCCACACAGTCAAACAAAGTTTGCCTGCCCCTGCCAATAGACTTGTTATTACCATTGACCTGTATCACCATAGACCGCGTATCACCATAGACCTGTATCTCACCATGTATCCACACATAGACACCTTTTCATGTATCACAACCATAGAACCTGCAATCAGCACTCATAGACCTGCATTCTATAGACCCCTGTATTGCCCATACGACACCTGTATTTTTTACCGATAGACTCTGCATTACTATAGACCTGTATTGCCATATACCTGTATCCACACCATAGACCTTACTTAATTCCATAGGAGTGTTATTATCAATTAACCAGACAACCTGTATCATCAAACCATATAACCCGTATCACCATAGACCTGTAAATCACCATAGACCCTGTATTACACATAGAACCTGAATCAACCATAGACCGGTATTTAACCATAAAGACCTGCATTCAACTATAGACCGTATTGCCAGAGACAGATGTATTAACCATAGACTCTTACACTGTATTAAAACCATAGACTATGTATTAAACCATAGACGACCTGAATCACCATAGACCTGTATAAACCCATAGACTTGTATTACCATAGACTTGTATCACACAAACCAACACATAGCACCATAGACAATCACCATAGACATGTATTACCATAAACACCCATAGCCTTTCATTCGTATACCATAAGACCTCTGCATTACTATAAGACCCTCCACCTCCCCCTGCATTGCAGAGACTTATATTACCATAGAAGTGTTATTCCATAGACCCTGTACATCACAAACCATAACCTTTATTCACCATAGACCTGAACTCATCCAACATAGACCTGTATGAAACCATAGACTTGTATTACCAAGACTTCTTGTATCACCATAAGACCATGAATCCACCATAGACATGTAATGACCCAAAGACCCTGCATTACTAAGACTCTTATTGCCAGAGACTTATATTACCATAGAGTGTTATTACCATAGACCTGTATCACCATAGACCTGAATCAATATAGACCTGTATTGCCAGAGACATTTATTGCCATAGACATGTATTACCATAGACCTGTATCACCATAGACCTGTATTATCATAGACACATATTGCTATAGACAGGGGTGCACATAACTTTAGTAGTGAGCTCCTCAGATGAGTACCAGGATATGGTGTTTGGTACGCACCCCGTATGTAGTGCGGTCTTCTTCACTGTCCTCTGCATCAGCTTCCTGCATTGTAGATTCTGCTGCAGATGGACCTCCCTGTTCCTGATTGATCCTCCGATTAGCTGTCTCCATCCACAGGTCACCAGCTGGCTTTGGGTCAAATGTAACTCTCACAGTACAACACGTTTAAACCTTCAGATCTTTTACCTCAGTAGTACAACTCTGACATTTTCTGGGTTAGTAACTAACCCCTAAAGGTAGCCATACACAGGTTGATTTGTCAGGGATCAATTGCCAAACGAGTGCCGATCCGACCTTTCCAGGCAATCAGTAATCGGCAATTGATCGGATCGCAACACCACCTTGGGAATCCGATTTGTGGCCGATTTGGACATGAGCCGATCTCCAAAATGGCCGATTCCACAAAATCCATTGATCGGAAAGGCTGCTGCATAGGGCTATTGGTCCATCAATGTACTCTGATTGCCAAACGATCGACCAAAAAAAAACAACATGGTTCAATGTCTGATGCGATTTTTAGTCGATTCCCATTTTGTTTGGTCGATCGTTCAGGGTGGGCAGAATGCGATTGATTGCCGATCAATCACCGATCGATCTCATGAACGTGTGCAGTGATCAATCGGTTAAAAAAACGAGTGGAAAATCGACCTGTGTATGGCTACCTGCAGTTATCCAAGTGACATAAATTGTATACATATAACATTTAGCTGCGGCCGCCCAGACACGGAGTGCCTCCAAGTTGTTTGAGTGCATATGAGCTTTGTAACAATAATGCAGGTACTCACGCATAGCTAGTTTTTAGCCCCTACACAGTACCTGAGTACCACTTATGTGCACTCCTGGATATAGACTTGTAGTACTTTAGACTTGTATTGCCATAGACTCATCTAGAGGTTATTGGGAAGGACCACCAAGCTCTGTATGGAACCCAGGAGACACTTTATATGGAGACTTGGGGGTGATTTTTTGTTTAGCAGCAATATGTAACTTTTTGGGGATAGAATAGAATTGCATATATATATATATATAGTTCTTTACATCAGACCACAAAGAGACAATTGAAAGGCAAGCAGCTTTTGGAACCAATGGAGAAACAAAGTATATGATGCACCCCATCCATCGTCTATATTCTTACGCCAATGCATGCCTCCCTGGTGAACTGTTTTAAGCTTGGGCAGTACATACATACAGTATATGGCAAGATCTCATATACAGGACAATGGGATTGCAGTGTATGTCAAGCTGATACTTTTATTTAAGTTTTCCCCAGAATGGTAAAGAGGAGACTCTGTGGGTTGTTACTGCTTTCTGTTCTGGAGAGATGTTCTCTTTTGCCTGAAAATTGGGAAGGCCAAAGTTTTATTTTTTGGTGAGGATATCTTCATATTGGGACAGATTGTTTTGTGAATCAGGGAACGCTTATCTTGCCGAGATTTCCTGATGCATCTCCGGGATAGGAAGTGAGGAGAAATCTCACAAGCAGCACATTGTAACCTGTCAGGAACACACTGACACGTTTGTCTGTACATACAATGTAAGCTGGTACTTTTATTGAGTGAGGTATGTGAAGAGATGCCTCATGAAAACTTTGAGTCTCAGAACGGTGCCAATAGTTTAGGTTCTCAGAAAACAATGTGTAGGAATCCCTGACGTGACCTTTATATATCATATGTATAGTGTATATATTCTCTGCTATGGCATAAGGAGCGCGGGCACGGAGAATTGTCAAAGTAGAGGACCTGAGGTAACACGTACCGCGCTCCTCACCCACGCACAGGAAAATGACCACAGAGCCGCGTCACCAAGGCGGATGAATCTACCGCGCCCTGTCAATCATTGTCCGCCCTGCCCTTTATACATCCAGTAGCCTTTGGCCTATGAAGTGCCGAGAAGAGGGGCGTCTCCAGAGGGGCGGGGCTCCCGGGGTGTCTGCGGGACAAGGTGGGAGTGACCGCTGCCATGGGCGGAGGAATACTCGCTAAGGGAGGGGAGGTGACGCGGCTCGGCTGAGTGAGGATGAAAAGTTAGAAGAGGGTGAGAATTGTAGCTGAAGGGGGAGAAAGTGAGGGGAGCCGGGAGCAGGTAGAGAGAGGGGTGACAACGGCACTGCAGCCAGTGACAGCAGGCACAGTGTGTGACAGGGAGCCCCTCAGGACACATCCATCCTTCTTCCCACTCTCTCTGCTCTTCTAACTTTTTTGGGGGGAGGTGGTGGCTGCCATGTCCTCCATTCTGCCCTTCACTCCCCCAATTGTAAAGAGGCTGCTGGGCTGGAAGAAAGGAGAGCAGAATGGCCAGGAGGAGAAGTGGTGTGAGAAGGCGGTGAAAAGCTTGGTGAAAAAGCTGAAGAAGACTGGACAGCTGGACGAGCTGGAGAAAGCACTGGCTACCCAGAGCATCACAACCAAATGCATCACCATCCCCAGGTGAGGGCTGGACCACCTCTCTCTTCCACGCCACATGGTCATGGTGGTCCTAGATGGTTGGCACAAGGGATGTTGTGCTCCTAAATGCTTGGCAGC
>CM070034.1:125667008-125683629 GCA_036250615.1 Ptychadena robeensis | reverse complement strand
ATATATATATATATATATATATATATATATATATACAGGTGTATTCTTGTAGTCCTGAATAAAAGCATTTCAGTTCAGTAAGTCGGTCCCCACATCTGTGCGGCATTCTCCAGAAGCTGGTAAGGCTGGAATGTTAAAAACTGTTATAATCAGAGAAGGGATTATATGAATGTATGATTACACATAGAGAAAGCTTGTTCAGGCATGTGATTTGTGTTTAGAAAACAGCAGTGAAGAGTCATCTTTATTCAGTTTAGCAGATGAAAATGATTATAGAAAGCATGGATGCATCCTACTATGTGAGGAAGAGATCCTACATATCTTCCCTGTCTTGAAATATTATATTCTATATCCATCTCTTGAAGAGGAGTATGCTTTTATTTTTGTGGTTGTTTGGGGCCACATGTATGGAAAGTATGATAATGTTCCACTGATATTCTCTCTATCGTGTTCCATATACCATTAATCAAACACTGATATGGTGGCAGCAGTATCATCGTATAACCCAGTGCTGGGCAACTGAGTTGATATGAAGGGCCACAAGTGCAGCCCTTGGCATCACTAAAACGCCGCACGTATTATTTTCAATTTATACTGACAGCATGCATAGCTAAAAAATATCATTTTATTTTTTTAAATTTAAAAACCTGTTTTAAATTATACTTCAAGCATTATGGAACACTGTAATATGGTAATGCAAAATTCAAATGTTATGTTCCCCTATTCTGAGGTTATGTGCTGCAACATATATTATGCAATCATCCCCTGTTCGTTGGTTGGATAGTGGGAGCATAGTCACTAACCTGTTCAGGGGATCAGTTGGACAGGTGAGTTCCTATGCCATATGCCATAACGGTTAAGGTTTCGGGGGCCACAAGTGGAGGATAAAGGGGGGGCTGCAGGTTGGGCACCTGGGGTATAACACAAGAGAATTGAAAACTTCACCATTGCTGCTGTTGTATTTGGTATTTTGATGAGGATGTGAGGAGTTAAAATTTAAAACTTTGACATATTTTTTTTAAATGTAAATCATTTTCTGAGGGCTTTGCACCTTAACGTCTCCATATTTAGGAAGATACTTGGCTGTGCAGCTCATGTTTTTGGTAGTGGGATACCAGTAAGAGCAGTTTCCAATAGTATGACAGACTCTAGTAGTTATGGTTTTATTTTCTTATTATCAACCTAAATGGCCTGTTATTTTCCTATATGTTCACATTGAAGAATAACAATGATAGATGGTGAAGAGTTCCCAATGATTGTGTACTCGAATAGACAGCAAATGAATTGTGGAATATAAACTCGTAATTGTCAGCTTTATATACAATAAAGATGCTCAATAAGCCCTTTACAGGTAGAGTGTATGAGTTATATAGTAACATTCTGTGTGGTGTCACATGCATCTATTTCCAAAAATATGAAATACATGCTGTCAGGTCTCCTTTTATCCACTCATTTATTATGTGTGTTACATTAGGGAATTCTATTTCTTGTTTTGGTATGTATAGAGTGTGTTCTGCCCATATTTCTAGAGTTTCCTTTAGGTATGCGACTTTCCTCTCACCTTCCTAGCACACAATGGTGGGTTAAAATATATGGGTTAAATATATGCCCGTTTCTGCATATATCTAGAATTTTGTGTTTCTGAACAAATCAATGGAAAATGGATCAAAAATGCATGTAGCAGGTCATTATAAAAAAATGCATTTGGAAAAGCAGCGTTTTTAAAAACGCAATGCATGTAGTGTGACTGGTAACATTGGTTTTCTATGAAAAAAGCAATACTGTAAAAAAACGATATCTCAAAAAACATTCAATGATGTATTTGTCAGTCCGTAACTAGGCAAAAAGGGTCAGTTCATTGTCAGGAGTTACGGGCAAGACACTGCCTGTAGTTTTCTATGGGCCATGCCATGTCTGTATACACAGGTGCATCGTAGCTCGTTTAATGCTGCCTTGCATGTATGACACGGGATGCATTTATTGAAAACGACTGGACTGTACAGTATGCTCTCGTTGATTTTTGGCGTGCATATAGTATGCATCATGCCCATAAGTTTTAAATGGGCATTATATTGTGCCCTAAACTAGAAACAACCTCCAAGCCCCCACATCATCATGGTCATCAACAGTCATGGACCCATAATGCTTTCGCATTGATGCCCAGTGGTGACTTGGGCTAATGCCCCCCATACATACACAGATTTTAGCGTCCGACAGACTAAAAATGATAAATTTTTTTCAATAGTACAATTGGAGATTGATTGATGGGAAATAAATAAATTCTCCACATGGAATAACCAATTTTTGATAGATTTTTTTTTTTTTTTTAATCGATTTCTTTATCGTAATTTGTACTCAATTTGTACTCAACCGATCAAAATGTTCCAAAATGTCTGATGATGTTTTGATAGATTTTTTCACAGTTACGACCAAATGTAATTGATCGGACCATGTGGGCATGCACCAATTTTCAGTCGACCGATCTAAAAATTTATCGTTTTTAATCTGTTGGCCGCTAATATCTGTGCATGTATGGGGGCCATAAGGCTGTGTCTACACCGGGCTAGGAATGATTTGCCCATATAGGCATATTAAGCTCTGCATTATTGGTATGTGTTGTCAATGCACACAATCAAATTTAAGTGTCACTTGCCCCAAACATCAGGTGTATTTTGTACAGGCATGCAGCCTCGCATTCTAATTGCCACGGCGTCTGTGCTGCACCTTTTTCTCCTCGTTCGATGCGCAAAAAAAAGTAGTGTAGACTTGGCCTAAGGGGTGGCTATTCCTCAACCACCATAACAGGTCACTGTAGATGAACCTCCTCATTCCAGAGAGTTGACTTATGATAATTTGCACAGAAAAGTAGCAGCAGTGATACTCCTCTGGCACCCGGCACAGCAGTGATGAAGTGTCAGCTTCTTCTGGAATCGCTTTCACCTGCGTACACTGTAACATTTTTTCCTGTCTTTTGCTTGTCCTTCAATTTTCATGAGCTTTGATTAGCTGCAATGAGGAAACAAAAGTAAATATGTGATTTTTGTCGCCTTATCATTTGCTGGGTAGAATCAGCCATCTATTTTCTTCCACTGCATGTATAATTGAGTGTGAATTGCTTATTCATAGCCGGCATAGTAAGTTGTTTTAGGCAGACCATGAAAATATCACTACAGGTAACATACATACAGTGCGCCTATTCTGGTGTTAAGCAGTAATACTAAATGCTTGCACAATCATCTATAGCAATCTGTAAAGGCTGCCATACACACACCGAGTGGCGACCGATTTTGAGGCCGACCGATGGTCGTGCGCGCTCACGGCTGTCATTTTACAATTAGATAGCATGAGTTGTGTATTGACATTAACATTCTGCATTACAATAAATACATTATGTGACACAGACTCATATCTCCTCCCATATGTAAATAGCTAATAATGGATAAGTTGTTCAGTGCCAGATTGTAAAACGTGTCTCTCCATAAGTTGGTCAGTGTGTTCAGAGAATGGGTACTGATAGTGTAAGGACACATGCTAAAGTTTCAACCCTGACACTGCTGCAGCAAAGCCCTGACACTCTGTAGCAAAGACCTCCCTCCTCACACTAGCCTTTTGGCTGGACGACTATAGAGTGAATACTGCATGGTCCACTCCTGCCTACTTTGCTGGAACATTCTGTATATTTACTTGATATCTGAATGGCTGTGTATGTTTTTTTTCCCCAAATTTTCTCTCCAAAACATTAGGTGCGTCTTATAGCCCAAAAAATACGGTAAATATATAAGCATATTACAAATATGGATCGCATAAGTCTTTTTTTTTCTTTGCCCCCGCCCCCTTCTGGGTGAGCATGTTAAGATCACAATGATTCTCACTCACTGGTGTGGCACAGGTATGCCGACTGTGCAGTGTAACATGTAAGAATCATAGGACACAATTCCAAATTGTTTGTGTGGTATAGGTTTACACAAATGTATCACATACACAGGCCCCCTGCACTGATGTACTTTCTGTCTTTTTAATCCAAAATACTTTTTTTTGTAACAATCCTTTACGAAGGTAAATGTGATTGGCATGTGCTGGACATGGTCTTCCTGGTTGTATAACCCTGGCAGGCCGTGGTTCATGAAAACCGTTCTCTGTGTGTATAGATGAGGAGCTGTGAAAGGAAGGTATCTGCTATGTGAAAGGAAACGTTCTTTTTCCAGTCACAGGAATGTAGGGGCATGCCTGCTCTGGGTGTAGGTGGATGTTTGGTTTGTGGTCTGCTCTCGGAGGTAGTAGTGCCCTCAAAATTTGCATTTCTTTGAACAACAGCTGCTTTCATACTCTTCTGATAAATGTTCGTCAGCTGAGCCGGAAACAGCTTGCACTTTCCTGTAGGTGTATAAATGGCCGCTCTTCCACGTTCATATATTCCCTGTTCAAGTTATGCAGCAAATCCACTGACAAGTGGAACACTGATGTCTCAATAAGGTGACCCTCATTCCAAAAATATTTGGTGCATGTGACACCCATTTTTCTATAGTTGACTTTATGAATCAAGATTTGTTATCTTTGCTTATCTTAAGCTAGGCATACATAGCCGATTTTTTGTTAGTTCAACTAAAATTATCGCTTTAAAATGATTGTTTGAAAAACGATTGTTTTTAACAGATCGTTTTGGAACACAAAATGTGGTCGCTTCATAACTGATCGATTCCTTTCCTAAAGCTGGGCATAGACAAGCCGATTCCTGGCCCCAGTTGCAGGAGGTTGGCGTACCGGCGAACACTTGGTGGTCGATCTCCCGCAACTACAGAGGTGCCCACCTCGACAGATCGACCCGATCATCCCCGCCAGTAGTTTTACCGGCCGATCCTGATGCTTTGGATGGGGTCCGTAGTCCGCATCCAAAGTTTCTGCTTGCAATCTGACAGTAAAGCTAGCCATACACGGCACGGATTCCCTGGCTGATCGATTCAGCACCGATGGATTCCGGCGATTCCGCCGGCATCCACAGGTGAGAACGATCAGTCAATTAGGGAATCCGATCGTGGCAGCCCACCTTGCACGGCCGGATCCGTGTCCGATTGATCGCCTCCCTGACCGCAACGCCCCCTGATCAGAGCAGAATGGGACCCGAAAAGACCAACAGGTTGGTTCTTCCTCGGATCAGATTCTGTGCCCCCGATCCATCGGATGCGGTCAGACGGGCAAGGTGGGCTGCAGGGGATTCCGGCACGATGGATCCGCGTGCACGCGCCCGGAATCCATCGCGCCGGAATCCGGCACGAATCCGTGCCGTGTATGGCAGCCTTAATCCCTGTGTTAGTGTCACACACAGGATTCTCATCAGTTCCGCGGACGACTCATCACAGCGTGGTGATGTGATCACGCTGTAAAGAGTCACCTGCAAGACGGTCGGGAATCGAGGTGTCTATGGCTGGCTTTAGCCTTGTACGCGTGCTCCACGGTATGATTGGATACAAATCGTTCAAAATATCAAGAAAACCCACCAGATATTTGTAAAAAAAACGTTAACAGTGGTCACCTTAACAATCAGGGTTCTGTTTATAAAGTGGTGAATAGAAAAATAAATTTTTTACTTTTATAATCTTGTTTACTATAATTACATGTTTATGGTTATTTAAGTGGGTTGAGAAACTTCACTAGAACACATGAACAGTTCAGCTTTTTTTCCAGAGGCAAGCAGAATCCTATTGACTTAGCACTTGTTTCCACATGTGCGGCTGCCCACGGCGCAATTGAATGGCCGTGAGCTGAGTTTTTAGGTCGCGGATCGTGCCTCGGTCGCTCCCAAACGCCCCCCAATCATGGCCGGGGAAGAGCCCATTGAATAACATAGGTGCGATTATAATCGCGGGCGGCCGCACATGTGGTAACAAGCTCTTATGCTGTATGCACTTTTTTGTTTTCAAACACCACAACATTGCGGAGAGAATTAAAAGTGGCTGTGCACTTATTTTTTTCCATTCCATCACCTTAAACATTTTATTTGAAGTTGAAAATCGATTTGTTTTTACTTGAACCGATCAACCAAAAGTGATGGAAATGGAACATAATGTTGATCAAGCAGTGATGGGACTTGTTGGTAATTTGGTTAGTACAAGTATCTGACGGGTTTTTTAGATATTAGGATGGATCTGTACCTGATGGATGTGCACAGGGCTTTGAAAAGAAACTTTGATCAAATATCTGTTACTACAGTTGGCATACATTACAATCTTGCACAGATTTCCCTGACCACCTAAAAATGTTCTTTTAAAGTTGATTAAACAAAACATTTAGACGTGTATTGGGGCCGTAAGATTGATCGAGCAAAGTTATTTTGTGTGTGGCTACATTAAAATTTTATTAATAAGCAGTTGCGGCTAACGTTACAGCTAGAGCTGTACAAGAGACTTTAAAAAGCATAAACCAAAAAAAAGATTTATGGAGAGTAAAGCCGGCCATACACAGCTCCCCTGCCATTGATCGCAATGGGCTTACGCAAGAATCGCACATCGATCATTCGCGTAATCGATGTGCACTACCTTGAGAATCAAACCCTGGCCGATACCTTGGATGAGGACCCTCTGTCCCCATCCAAATTAATGGCGGTAAAACAGGGAAATACCGACAAGTCGGATCTATGTCTGAGCGATTTTTCCTTGGATTGGGATCAATTGCTCAAGGTGCACTGCGTTAGATTCCTTAACAATCAAATGCAAAATCGAGCCATGTATGGCCAGCTTTAGATTTGTTCAAATTCACTGTCTGTTTTAATTTTAATTGTGTACTAATATGTGTGGATCATAGGTTCATTCTAAACAAGGTGTCCAAAGGCCACCACAGACGAGCAACGAAGTGCAGTGTGATGACGTCACCACGCTGCACCCTGTCGCTCAGAGTATCGGCGTGCACCCTTTGTTTGAATGAGGACACCGGTCTCCATTGAAACTAATGGCATCAGCCAGAGATTAACGGATGTCTGTTCTCTGGCTGACCGAGCTTTGGGGCGACAGGGACCTGTCTACCAATGTGGGCACGTGCGACATCGGTTGGTCAAAAAATCGGCTTCGTAAAAAAAGCGGTTCGCTATGTGTATGGGGGCCTTAAGAGGATTAGGAGTATGCTGAATGTCCTAGCACAGTATTCTAGTCCGGAGGTTGGTGGTAGGGGTTGGCATTATGTATTTTCCTGGATAGCGAGTCATAATAGGACTTTTCTTTAGGCATGATGGAGATCTCTGTCCGAAGTTAGCTCTGAGAGCTTAGATCATTGTATGAAGTGAAGTATTTTGATTGTGAGCGCAGAGCCGTGTGAGGAGGGGGGAGAGCTAGCTGGTAATAACATAACTTGATACGTAGTGTGTTTAAGTGATTGCATGCCATGCGTGGAGTACACTCAGACAGCTGCCGAACCACAACCACTCAACGTCCTCACGCGTAAGACAATACCCCCGAGTTATTTGGTCGCTTTTATGACTAATATCACCTGCTATTAACAACACCCGACGGCCAGACCTCTGCTTGCCAGCATTTCACACAAAAGACCGACTACCACTAGAACCTAATCTTAATGAGACAGGTGATGTCATTTCCCAGAGGCTTTCTGGAATTCATTTCATTTTCTGCGTAGACGTAAACGCATTGTGGCAGCCAAAAAGAGTATTTGGGGGAAGGTTGCTGCAGGTCTCATATTATTTCGGGGAGTGAGGTTCCTGTAGGCCTCAGGAGGGGGAATCGGCAGTAAACTGAGACCTCATCAGTAAGTGCAGGGATTGAGAATGTTCCTGGGCCTCGGTGTTATTAAACCAGAGATCTAGTCAGGTCAGGGTGTGGGATTACAGCTAGTCTCCGCTATTATTCCGTATATACCGCTATAAAATTGAGGATACGCTCACACTCCTCTGTTCTTGTGTGGTGCAGTATAGTGACTATAACGCGCATTACGTATTGGACAGTTAGTTAAGGTAGCCATACACGCTTTGATATTTCCGTTCGATCGACTTTAAAAGATCGGTTTTTAAGGCTATCTAATATGAAAGGAAGGCAATAGACAACCTATATCTCTATGGGGTTAGAGTGCCCATCCCGTTAATCCAAATTAAAGAACCAAAGGTTACCCTCAAAATGGGACTTTTAGTTGGCAGACTCAACCCCAAAAAAAAGGGGGCGTACACAATTATTTGATAAGAAAAAACAATAATTGTTACATAATCTTTACAACTTCTTTCTTAAGTCAGTATATACTTTATACCTGATTACATTGGATATCTATGTAATTATATATTCTCTAGACTAGTTGGTTACATGTCTAGTACATTTTCTACTCTCTTTAAACAAAGTTTATGTTTCTAATAATGAGCTTAAGGGGGGGGGGGGGGGGGGGGGGGGGGGGGGACAGCAAGGAAATGGTGTCTTCCACCTCGATAAATACATATTTCCCAAAATGGTGTTGATCCCCCTTCCAAAATTAGGTGTGCCGACATCCCCAAAAATTGAATTCCACAAGAAACAAAGGCTATCGAATATCGATTCCTGCCCACCTGGTACGATCAACCAAAAGTTGATCGAAATCAATCATAAATGATCACACGTGTAGGTACATTTAAGTAGATCATACAAATATCTCACTGGCTTTCCAGATATTTCGATCGATTTGTTTATGATCATATTAAGAATAGTAATTATGATCGGAATTAGAATCGGAATTACAATGGTATTTGGAATTGGAACGATCGTATTTACAATTATACGACACATGTGCTCCATAGTACGATCGTAAATGTAATTTTTTTTTTTACTCAATCACACTGTGTGGTGGTACGATCGATCGATGTTAAGGTCCCCATACACCTTACAATGTTACAATACAAGTTTACAATACTTTTCTTCTACCAAAACCATATAATATGAGGAACTTTCTAAACCCTCCAATCACTATGTATTCTATCAGGGAGGACCCGGCACTACATAGTTGTTGGTAGATCTAATGGAAATTGTATGGAGTCATCTAAAGGTGTATGGGAGGCTTACACTGGCGTATGATCATAAAATCGCACAATATGAGCGAATCTAAAGGTAGCCATACACAGGGCAATTCTCCCTCGATAGATGAGGTATTGACTGCAGCGTGATGACGTCATCCCGCTGCAGCCACCCCGTAAGTTGACCCTCTGTGTGCCCTCCCCATTTAAAGTAATGGGATTGGCTGGGAATTTACCAGCATGTCTGATCACCGTGTAATCTGACATGCCGGAGATCCCTGGTCGATCTCACCAGGTAAGCCCACTAGTTTTTTGGCTGGCAGGGCGATTGGCGGGAGCACACACAGCGCTAGATTGGCCGAAAAATCAGGTGAAAATCAGGCCATGTATGGCTACCTTAAGATCAATCGTGCCAAAGTGACATGTGTATGGCTAGCTTAAGTTGAGTGCGGGTCACCAATATAAACTGACATGCAGGCACCACAACACACAGTGACTACAGGAGCGGATGAATTGTTTCACTTATCCAATATCAGCTCCAGTGGGGGATGCATTATATTTATCTATTGCATGTCCTGCGGATGATTGTGAAATAGCTGGTGTCCGTGACATTACACAGCTAACATGATACAGATTTAAACATGGGAATAGCTCTAACAAAGTATGTTTGCTCTCCCTTGAATTTCCTAAGCGGCTGATGTAATAGTGTGTAAGTCTTGTGGCCCCGTGGCCTTGTGCGAGCGCTCTAGTGCAGTTCTTGGGCCATTATCAGCTTATAAACCATGGTTCAGACAGAAGCCCTGAGAAGTCTCGCATTGTACAGAATGTGTCTGACATTTGTCCTGAGTTGGCACATGCTGGAGACTGCTGGAGCCCGCAGAACAACAGAGCTGCAATCTTCATAGCAAATGGAGGAGCAGGACAACCAGTGGTAAAAGTCAGCTTTCTTCTACATATAGTGATTACAAATAATCCATGTCAGGCATCAGGTAACATTATGGACGGCCGTTGGTGTAGATTAGTTGGAATTTTGGCCTATGGAGATTTAGATGACAGGTAGACTTGACATGTCATGCCATCACTCTGTGGATTTCCTTTTCCTGGAACTGTATATAATGGGAAGACAAATATGTTCATCTGGCCATATTTTCTTCCACACCAAGAAACGTCACCGGCTTTGGCTAGTGATATGTGTACTTCTCTTCTCTCCTAATTACTTAATTCTCTTCCATCCTTCCGCTTCACCTGCCAGAGTAATAAACTCACGTCTTTCCACTTCTGCATGTAGTGTAAGTGAAATCCCAGTGTCCCCTGGTACCTTGTGTAACCAATAGCACACTCCACTGCATAACTTTATTCTCTGCTGTCCGTGGCCAATGTGCTTTATACACTCCTATGAACAGCCCGCTGTTCTTTAAAGTAAATCTGATATTTATAGACTGCCTCCGCTGACCTGTACTGAATATTCTAGTTGTCTGGCTGTGGTGCTGATCCAGTGACTTCAGTCATTAACACTAAAAAAGCATGCAGGTTTAACATTTAGTCATTTGCTCCACTGTGACCCAAAATATTAATGCAAGAAATAGGGGATTAGTATTTTCTGATTGAGGTCATTGGGTGCCCCCCCCCCCTCATAAATTATCATCTTGTATTAATATAGCACCAACATATTACACAGCGCTTCACAGAGCATATATAGTCATCTGCCTCTTTTAGAGGAGCTCACAATCTAGTTGTCATGTATATGTAACTAACTCAGTCATATGTCACAGTCTAAAGTTGGCCATAGCCGTATGGCCAGCTCTATTTTTCATGCGATTTCTGAGAGAAGGTCTGCCACAGCAATCATCAGACCTGGCTGTAAATGTAAAGTCGATCAATGCAGGCCTCATCCCACTTCCATAATTGTTTATCAAATTTTTTTGAGTTGATTTTTACTTACGTCACTGTTTCATTAGCGATAAATCGGATCCCAAAAATGGTGCACTTTGGATCCATGAATGACCCATGATCACATAATAAATCCATCTCAGGGAAATCTAAACCAGGCATACACGGCTTGATGAAGAAACAGATAAGAGCAACATTGTGCACCGTGCGCGCTTACGGTACCCGATGTTGCTCTAATCTGTTACAAGATTTGAGCTATCCACGGTTTTGATCCTGCTCGAAGGAACTCAACCAAACGGGTTTCCAACATGTAAGAACACCTGGGTAGAAATCAATTACTTTGAATGGGGACTGTGGGTCTCCATTCAAAGCAATGGCCGGGCTGCAGCTGAATGGCAGGCTGTGATCAGCTAGCTGCAGTCCCGGGAGTGTGAATGGGGCGCGCCCAGCACGTCTCTGTGCGAGGGGAGGGGGCTTGTAGGCTGACTCTCCCGCTGCTTATCCCCAGCCGGTTACTGCCCATGTGGTGCAGATTATTTTCTGTTCGATTGACCCGCGATCAATCACAGCGTGGTGACGTCACCACGCTGTGATTGATCGCCAGTCGATTGCATGGAAATCTACTGTCTATGGCCAGCTTTAATTATGTGTAACTAACATAGGGAAAACTTTTTTTGGGGGGGGGGGGGGGGGTGGTTGGCAATTAACCTATCAGCATGTCTTTGATGTGCTTTTGTTTTTCCTGCTCTAGGGCCCCTATAACTTCACCCCTTTTTTGGACCTTAATGGTGGGATCATTAGGTATTATACGTAAAGGGGAAGATTTTAAAATACTTGTGAAATGACTAGAAATGTAAATAATGGAAGCCCTGTGACTTGACAGATAATTTGTCAGAACTAATTCCCCTTCTATAATATAAAGGATTTCCATCTTTTATTGATATGTGAACTCCTCATGGGCTTTGTTGTATTTTCTGCTCATAAATAACTGGGTGCCATTTAAGGTATTCCTAACCGCCCTTGCGTTACAGGGTTTTCACGCCATTTTTGGTGTCACGAAAAGCCTCCCTATGGGCAATCGCGAGTACACTGTACGCCACCAGGATTCCCTGTTCCCTTCCATGATTCCCCCGGCTCTCCACACAATGCCAATTAGACACCGACGATGTGTGAGGGGAAAAGCGACACCCCCTCCATTGAGGTGGCGACACCCGCTCCATACCCTTGAGCCATGCTTCCTTTGGGTAGGCCAGAAAATAAGTTTCACCCTAAAATGGCTGCAATGTATTGCTGTGTGAGGGAATTCTAGCTTACCATAGTGTAGTGGAACAATGCCCAGGTCCGGAAGAAAGGGAGTTCTTATATTTTTCCTTTAAATGTTTCTTTTTACAAAGGTTAAAGCAGTTTTTTTTATAGATTTATGAGTGAATTCATGTTGGCACCATGTTTTTTAATAAATAGCCATTTTGAGCAGTGTTACTGGAACTTTTATTTTGGTGGTTACAAAGAAAGTTATAGGTTTGGTGGAGAAGCTGTAATTACTGGAAAGGTTTGGTAGCAGCTCTGAGTAACAGCTTTCAATTGAAACTTTAGGGAGATGGAAAATATTCAAGTCATTCATTCCATAACTTTACAAGTCAGCACACTGCTATTTAGCAGAGGAAATTAAAAGCATTCATTTGTATTGTTTCTTTTGGGAATAAAGGTGAGGCTTGCCGTTTCTTCCATTATGAGGGAAACAGCTGGGATACAACAAGTTAGAAGAATGTAGCTGCAAGCGTGGTAAAGTGTGAGGACGGGGAGAAAATTCATAAATGTTTAGGACCACTAAAGCGCTTACTCGGCTGTCAAATCACACATCCTCCTTCAGCATTAATGTTATTACAAATGTAATTCTGCTTTACACATTTATGCCACAGAACAAAATATATAAAGTATATATTCAAGTATAAGCCGAGTTTTTCAGCCCATCAAACGTGATGATAAAGCCCCTCTCTGCTTATACTCGAGTCAAAGTCAGGGTCCCACTTACCTGGCCCGGGTGTTTGCTGGTCTCCCTGCAGGCACTGGTGAATGATCCCATGTGTTTCCGAGATCGGCTCATTGAAATGTCAACAAACGGCACCACACCGACATTTAGTGGACATCTTATTAATTTTACTAGAGAAGGTGGATTTTCAATTGATGTGCCTTGAAAACCCATCCTGTTATAACAATGAAACTGTGTTCTCTCTAGTAAAGGGTGATAGTGTCTAGGCCAGTGATGGCAAACCTATGGCACGTGTGCCAGAGGTGGCACTCAGAGCTGTCTCTGGGCACTCGAGCTGTCAGTCAGCACAGAGGAAAAAACTGCAGCCTATTGTCTCTCAGTGCTGTCAGTTCTCTTCCCCTCTCTTCTGATTGCACACAGCGCCCCATACCCTCTCCTATTCTATCTTATAAGTAAGTATAGTTGTGTGTTTACATGTTTCGTGTGTGTATATGAGTTGTGTAATTCAGGTTAAATTGCCATACCGGCACTTTGAGATAAATAAGTGGGTTTGGGTTTCAGTTTGGGCACCAGGTCTCTAAAAGGTTCACCATCACTGGTTTAGGCTTTCTATATATCCTATTTAGAAAACTCCACTATCTGACTTTGCATTTTCCGCCCTTGGCTTATACTCAAGTCAATATGTTTTTCCACTTTTTGTAGATAAAATTAGGTACCTCTGCTTATATTTGGGTCGGCTTATACTCGGGTATATATGAGTATATCTACTACTACACTTAATAACCCTTATTGGTCGATTTTACATCTACTGTACATACAAAAATGATACATATGTAAAGCTTTTCAGTTTACAGATAAATCTGTAACACGTCAATATGTTCCTAGATCACTAGGGCTTAGTTAAAAAAGCAGACCTGTAGACACACATTGCTGTATGGCTTCTTCTAACCAATATTTTATGATGATTCACACAAGTATGATAACATGTCCATGTTGGTATCTCAACCTCAGCTAGTTAAAAGGAAAATTTTTATATATTTAAGATTCTGATGTAGTAATGTAGTAGGTTCTCTGTCAGGTTGTTTTTAGTGTATCCAAATTTTGGATTTTTCATTCAAAACAGAAATAGCAGGAATTTTTCGAATGGGGTGGAGATGTTTACCAAAAGTGATGGAGAAGGAACATTAACCGAACAAGCAGTGATTTTGGTAAATTTCAGTGAAAAAGGTATCTGACAGATTTTCTGGGTATTTCAATCGATTTGAATCCGATAGCAATGAGCATGCGTAGTGATCCCAGTAAATGACCCTGTGTGGTGTTTTAATCGATCGATGCTAGACTGACCATTAATATTTAACTAGCACAAGACAACGGAATCGTAGATCGATTGCGTAAAAGTTGACCCATGTATGGCTACCTTATCTTTTGTCTTTCTGAGTCCACAGGAAGACTTGAGTAATCTCCAAACTTAGTCAGATGTCAGTCTTTATACCAACATACTATTAATGTGCCTATGATCAGCTACATTTACACAAGCAGCAGCCCAGAAAGCTCCTTACCACCCCTGTGTGTGGGCGCTAGCATACAATGTTCAGGCTCTTGGCAAATATGACAAGTGCCCCCATGTTAGCCCTATGCACTGAAAGCATAGCATATACAGACACCCCTGTAAATAAGCCCTATATGTTCTAGCCAAAGAAGTCATTGTATTTACATTCTGAATATATGGTCCCAATGGGTTTTGCAAATTTTCCTTTTTTTGGGGTGTTAATTTTGAAAGAGGTTACCATACCAATAAAGCTCTGGGCTAAATCCTTTACCTTGAATCTAGCATGGCCATATATGTATATGTTTTTTTGTTAATACATGAGAGGTTCTCTTTATGATTTACGTCTGAACCATTCTTCAGACTGCTTCAAGCTGCTATTTGTATTCATATTGTCTTGTATGGGTAGACGTGGTCCTGCCTCTGACCATTGCAGTACTGAAGGCAGTCAGCCCCGTGGTGCACGTTCCCATCCATGTGCTTTGTTTCCAGTGGATTCCACCTAGAATGATGCAGCTAACAGATGACAAGCCTAGGGGAGAACTTGAGACTATTCTCATATTGGCAGACGAAAGGAATGGCCCATTTGTAACTCCCTAAAATTAGGTGAGCAAGTCCCTCCCATACTTCTGTCAGATCCCGGTAAAGGGGGGATTGTGATTGGCCAGACCGGATTCACAGCAGTTAGCAGCAGCCAATAAACTGCTTGGCCATTCATTGGAAGAAAATTTGTGGAGAGATTTCCATGTCTGACTGGCGGCTTTCATGGAAGTTTTCTTTCCTTCTTTTAAGAAGGGGAAACTCTGCGATGACAAATCCGTTCTGCAAACTCAGCTCTTCCTGATGTCACCATATTAGATAATGTTTAGTCTTTCCTATATACTAATCATGAAGACTTGGCAAATTTGTTGTGAGACGTATTACGCACTTGTGCCGTGTAAATTGATTACCATGCATATGTGTGTGCATGGTGTCTAATGTCTACATCCTTCCTGCCTTTTACTGTTTATAAACCCCTACCCAGAGCATCAGTGTATTTACCTACTCAGACTTTCAGTGTATTCATCTCTGCTGACTTGCCCTACCATGTTTCCCTGAAAATAAAGCCTGCCATGCAGATGGGTGCCGACAGACGAGTTCCGATGAGCTCTGGAATGCAGCGTGATAACATCATCACGCTGCATTCACGAGCTGACTGCATCGGCGGGCACCCTTTGTGTGCTGGCCATTACCTTCAATGAAGATGCCAGTCTTCATTGAAGTTAATGGCATCGGCCAGAGAACATGGGACATGTCCGTTCTCTGGCTGGCCGACCTGTGGGGCTGGCCGAGCTATGGGGCTCGTCGGTCAGTGGCAAAATCGGCCGCTAATCGGTGTGTGTATGCCAGGCATCAGGCACCCTTAAGGCCCCCATACACGTCTAGATTTTCTGTTCAATCAACTTAAAAAGATCAATTGTTGGGGTCAGGGAAATCGGTGATTGATTGTATGTTTGCCAACTGTAGCAACAGATATTTGATATATTTTTTGGGGATGGACTCAAAGTGTAATGATTTCAATACAACCAATTAAAGTTTACCAGCACGTCCAATCATTGTTCAATCAATTTTTTTCCCAATTTTAATTGTTTTAGGTTGATTTAACCATGTGAGCTGCCATAGATTTTCAATGAATCGACCCAAAAATTAAGTTGATTGGATTTAAAATCTAGACGTGTATGGGGGCCTTTACATTTTTGCCTCATGCTGAAATACAAGGCATCTGCCCGAAAAGAAGGCACCCTCAAAGCTACGGTACTTTAAATGTGATCTCCCCTGTGTCATTTTAAGTGACCCCCCCCCCCCCCACCCTGATACCCCAGTGCCATATTCTTCTTCATGGAAAAATAAGACATCCCCCGAAAATAAGACGTATGGCATCTTTGGGAGCAAAAACTAATATAAGACACTGTCTTATTTTCAGGGAAAAGCAGTAGGTACTGTAAAAACTTGAATATAAGCAAAATATTTCAGCACCCAAAATGTGCTGAAAGAATAAAAATTCAGCTTAAGCTGGCCACACATTCGTTCTGAAATCTAAGGAAAAATCGACCCATGTGTGGCCAGCTGTAATCTCAACTCAAGAGATGAAAATGGTGGCATTTGTAGGTGGACTTTGTGAGGAAATTGCAAAGCCCCTGAACATGGTATCATCATCAAACTTACTGGAGATGTAGAGAAGGGT
>CM070034.1:125647767-125666908 GCA_036250615.1 Ptychadena robeensis | reverse complement strand
TTCGATCGAATTGATGATCGATTTGATGTCAATTGAACCATGTATGGCTAGCTTTATGGGAACATTTGTATGTAATAATGATTGCTCTAGCACATGCAGTTTTTGCATAAATTAGTCAAGTCCAAATGTTTTACATTGAACTTAATTCATACAAAGGCTACATGTGATAGAGCAATACTTTTTTCTCTATAATATTCCTACAACCAGTCTCTACGTTTCCAGACATTTTGGTGATGCATGTTCAGGGGGTTTGCAATGAACTCACAAACTGATTAGTTGATATAATGACATCTCGCTACAAAAGCACATTTGCTTTGATTTTGATTTTCTTTGTTTTTGTAAAATTAGGTACCTCAGCTTATTTAAGGGTTGGCTTATGCTCGAGTCTATACAGTTTTTAAACTTTGGTCGGATGTCAGATGTGATTGCAGAGTTTGATCGATTTGTTCCAGACATCAATGTGGTGTTTAGTTTGATGTAACATTGATTGACTTTAGAGATGAATGAAAATGCGACACATTGGTTGATTCCCGCCCGTTTTTCGTCTGATCGACCACCGTGCGCATTATCACTGATTACCCAGCAGACGTTTGGCTGCAATTCAGGTGCACCCACCTGGATAGATGGACCAGGATCCTCCCGCATGCTGGATCGCACGGTGATCCGACATGTCAGTAAATTCCTGGCTGATCCCATTACTTTCCGATCCTCTGAACAGCTGGCTGCAGCGTGATGACATCTCAACTATCGAGGGAGCATCGGCCTATATATGGCTACCTTTAGATCGATCTATGGAAAATGCAACAGTGTAGGGCCACCTTAAGGGCTAATGTGCACAGTTGTTCAAAGAAAGACATGTTGACACAACCAAGCATTAGCCTGATAGACCTGTCATGGGGGTCGTTATCTAAACGACCCCTGAGCGCCTGCACAAGTTTGCCGTAAGTCGTTTCTTTAGCCTAAAGGTGGGTTTACACATGCAGATTTTTTCAAAAGCTCATCAAACATGTTGGTAAATTTTTATCACGAAAATTTTACGAATGTATTTTCATTCAATAATTTCATTCGATTTTAGGATGGACGTAGTCGAGTACGTTCAGCCTCCGAGCAGGCAATGTCTGTGTGATACGTCGTGATCCCTGCTAAGCTTATACGGGGTCCCGACGTATAATGGAAACAACCCCTAAGAAACATCAGCCTGTATAGTATCTGATTCATAATGCCAGGGTTTAAACTACCGTAATGGGATGTCATTGTTTACGCTGCACGTTTTTTCTAGCAGTGTGACAAAATAGAAGTTATTCTTTAAGCCGGACACATTTTTAATGTTGTTATGTCCGTCTGATTTAGTATGTACGAATAAGAATTTGTAGAAAAGAGCAGGAAGTTTTCGGATTACTCACTTGAGTATTAAGCACACATGCTTGAGGCCGGTCACATGACTATGCGGGAAGTTTATGTTTCTCTCCATTGACTCTAAGCTGAGCCTGTGGGAGCGGACGGGTGATCTGGGCCTCCTGTACAAGGGCTGTATCTCTCTTGGAGGAGGTGTGATGGCTCATTTCCTGTGTTTGGAGAATGATGTTGTTTTCTGTGGCTGTAACTGAGGCTTGTGTGGGTGTTGAGAACTAAAGGCTTACTCAGGGGAACTCTCCATAACCTCCTCACCTACACAAGATAAGCATCCAAATTTTTTTTTCCATTCACATGTAGGCTGAATAAGGTTTGAAGGGCTCAGCTTGCTAGCTAGGTTATGAAAACTTGCCAATGGCCAACCATGCATGCTGATGTGTAATGTTCATAGACGCGTTCTCTAATGGGGAGAGAACCGTTCTGAACATTTTGCTAGATCCATATATTATTTGACAAGATTCTCTTACTTTCATGACATGATCTAAAAAATATGTTCTGTAGTGGAATGTATGACCGGCAACAGTGAAAAAAGTATGGTTGCAAGAATCAACAGATGTAATCTATTTCCTTACACTGTATTTTGTATGTTTTACAGGTTATATTGAGCTCTTGGAGTAGCTGCAGCTCCTGTAATTATACCCTAGAACAGGGGTGCCCACACTTTTTGGCTTGCAAGTTACTTTTAAAATGACCAGGTCAAAAGTATCTACCAACAAAAAATATGTAAAAATATATTTATTGACCCTCTGAGCCTTATGCCCGTGGTGAGTTTTTTTTCTCCCCCTTCACATCCCCAGCATCATTGATGACGCCGGGGATGTCCTGGAAAAAGGCCTCCATAACATACAGTTCAATCAACCCTATTAGCGTTGTACTGTGACTCACTCTTTTTTTCTTCCTCCCTCCCCCTTTTCATCCCTGGCAGCCTCCATAACATGAAGGTCAGTTAATCCTCTTTGCGTTGTACTGTGACATGCTTTTCTTTCTCCCTCCCTCCCCCTTTTCATGTGCTGGAAAATGCTGATGCCCCCTCCATAACTTAACCAGAGTTATGTCGGGGTAACCGCTCAGGAGGTTAATAAAAATGGCAAATATTCTCTCATATTTAAAATATATATTGTTATTCTATAGATCTTTGGCCATTACCTTGCTGTGTGTTAATAAATATGGGGGGAAAAAAAACAAAAGACAGGGCACCATGATATACTTCTTGAGATCTACTGATACATTGTGATCTATAATTTGGGTACCACTTCCCCAGACCTAAGGATATTCTAGTTAAGTTAGTTGAGGTAGCCATCCACAGGTTGATTTTCCACAAAATTTTTGACCGATCGATCACTGCTTGCATTCACGAGATCGATTGGCGATCGACCGGCAATCAATCGGGTTTCGCCCACCCTGAAGAATCGACTAAAAATCGGATTGGACATTGAACCGACATGTTGCCTTTTTTTGGACAATTGTTTGGCAATCGGAGTATGTTGGTGGACCCATAGCCCTTTGTCGCAGCTTTTCCGATCGATAGATTTTGTGGAATGGCCCATTTTGTAGATCGATGTCCAACTCGACCACAAATCTATTCCCGATCTGATCAATTGCCAATTCCAGATTGTCTGGAATGATCGGATCGGTAATCGATCTGGAATTGATCGGTGACAAATCGGCCCGTGTGTGGCTACCTTTACACTTCTAGTTACACTACTAGTACTCTACAGAATGTGAGCTCTTATGTTAACCCTACGTGGCCTCCTCCATTAACATGGAGGTCCATTATTCAAACTTCATCGTTTTTTTTTTTACCACATTACTCTTATGCTTGTCTTCACTACTCAGTTAGTGACTTGCAAAATATGTTGTTAAGGAGATACATCTTCACTAGCTGCGTGCTTGTCCTGGGTTAGTCAGTAAATTGTGAAAAGGAATGCGTACCATAGGAAAAATAGCCAGCAGTCACCATATTTTTAACCTGGTGGGTACCACTTGCCTTTGCTCATAGGTCAAAACCCATTTCCAAATGTTAGTGAAAACCAAACTGAAAGTCATACAAAACCACACATTAGTCACAGTGTTTTCATATTTAGTAAAGAAAGGTAATTAATAGTTGCGCACAACTGTCAGTTGAAGTGATGTCAGTGGCCAGAAGGGGCCTCAGTAGGTGTATGGGGATTGGGCAAAGATCACAGAGTAAAAATAGTTAAGTAAGTGATAAATTTGCAGGGAACAAGGACACAAGGTGCACAATCTATTGCAACAAAGTAAGGTACTGTAAATAATAAAAAAGATAAAATTCTCACATTAAAGGAGGTAGTGCAGGCTTAGCAAGGAGTGATCTCCTTCAAGGCCATGTGTTTTTAACTGTGTGGCTACCAGGGTGACATCACTTCCTGGGTATGGATGAGATCACTTTCGGGTTACAGATGCTGTAGGGTTCAGTAGCACCAATGGGAAGCAGTTTGGCAGCTCTTTTCAAAATTTGTTAGATGTTTTGGCTCAGAATTTTGCTCTATGGGTAGTTCTATTTTTCAATGTTTCATTGTTGAAATAATACTTTTCTTTCTAACGTGCTCTTTCTCTGAAGCTTTTAGCATATTATAATATATTTTGTATATGAAGATAGTGATATTTAAAATTGTTATGATTCATCTGTAAATAGACAGTGCTGAAATACATTTCATGGCCAGTTCAATCATTATTAACTTGTGAGAGACAATGGCAATGTGTATTAACCCTTAAAGCTGTTCAGGTTCCGGATGGAATGTCTAGAAAATCCTGTCTGAGATCTGCTGTTTGTACAGATTTTACATAGATCAGTGCACCATGGCTTAGCCGCATGCTGTTTAAAGTACTGTTAAATCATTGTAAAAAACTGAATACAATCCTTGTATAGAATTAATGTAATATGTATTCTTTTATTTCATCATCGTGGGGGGGGGGGCTGCATCTTGGTCCGAATGTGCAACCACCCGCAGCCATAGGCTCCCCGCCAGCGTCCTTGCTCTCCCGGCAGACAGATAGGACATACGCTTACAGTCGGATCTCCCATCTGAACTGTATTGCTTATATCATCAGAGCCCTGCTGATATAAGCAATGCAGAGAGTTGTGTGGGAAAGCTGCACTCACGCTGGCAGCTTCTTCACACACAGCAGTTGCAGCAGTTCCCCACAGCCCCCCCTCTTCCTTGTGTGTGAGGAATATGCGATGTGCAGCGAAGTGTGCTCTCTAGTGACACCACTTTCAGTTGTGGCTGAAATTTGGTACTGCAGGGGATTTTTTCCCCAATTAATTTGAACACTTCAAATACTTCTCCATTTAGTAAAAGTGAGGAAAGCGGGTCCTGTGTAAGCTCTGAGCCTCTCTACTTGCAGCTTAAACAAGAGATTGTGCTTACCTCTGCTATGTGACAGCACTATGTATGTACTATACAACTATGTACTATGTGGATCTTTCAGGGAAAATTACACTGTCTCATGAAAGCAAAAGGAGGGAATGCATGTATAGGTAGAATAAAGTTTGTCAACCTATAACTGTTAAGACGGTAAATGTTTCTGTCGATTTCTCGTCAGATCGACCACCTGTGATGACATTGTGCCGAGAATTGGCCATGCACCCTTTGTGTGCTGACAATTACTTTGGATTGGGACACCAGATTTAAAGCAGGTGCGTTCGATCTGTGGCAGATCAGTCACCATGAGCGTGTACAGCGGTGGAAAATCAAACCATCTTTGGACACCTTTAGGCATCAGGGCACGAAATGAATAAAGGTGGCCATAGGTGGTTCGATTTGCGGACGATATAGACGCAGATCATACGCTGTGCACACTCTCGGCGATCTAACTGCCCGCAAACCGCCTCCTCATCCAAAGTAAATGCCAGCAAACAAAGGATGCACGGCCGATACTCGGCACAACCAGCCGTGCGTGATGACCTCATCAGGCGCTGTTGATTTGCCGAGAGATACGGCAGAAAAACTAACCGTCTACGGGTGGCTTTAGCTGTATTTACAAAAAGATGATGTCTTGGTAAAGCCAGGCCTTCATGTTTCCATGTACATGAAACAGTTAAATGCTTATAATTAGTGTGATGTGATGAACATTCTGTGATGGGGAGATGTACAGGCTCCTAAAATAAAAGTTGAGGGAAATACTCACTGGTGGCTAGGAAGAAAGAATGTTTAAGAATGAAAATATGTGAGAAATAAATAAGAGTGGCGTTTTCTGATATGAACGGCACTGTATTCGTCTCTGGGTGTCTAGTGTTGGACCACCTAGTGTGTTCCCACAGCCTTGAATATATCAGGAAAATTTGGGGGATGTTGCTGGATACAGGGTTTTTGTACACACCGTTTACATAGTCTTCTGTAGGTTTATTTGACTGCAGTTGTAAGTAATATATCCATGTATTAATCTGTCAGACATATGGCCAAGCAGTATGGACTCTAAAGCCGGGAACACACGGCTCGATATATGAGCCGCTCGAGATTCCTGGCAGCAGTGTGATGATGTTATGACGCTGCAGCCCGACAGCGAAGGCGCTGGAGGCGCAGCCGTGCTGTGTCATCCAGCTCCGAAAATGTTTTGCATGGGGACCCGTGGTAAATCACGGTCGATGTCCTTTTCTTTGCATGGACAAAGAAAAGGACATCGACTGTGATTTACCGCATTAGATATGCACCAGATAGAGTGCGCATGGCGTTTGAAGCGGCCATCAATCTAGAGCATATCTATGCCTGTGTTTCCTATAATTCCCTGAATTATAAAGTACATTTAAACACCCTAACAACATTCACCATTTTTCTTTATAAAGTTTCCACTTCTTTAAATGTTTTTGACAACATAGACATACTTGTCATTGTTTGGCTTTTATCTACATTTATATCACCTCTAGTTTCTACATATTTTATGACTTGATGTTACTTGGAGTAATTAATAGTTTTCTGATAGGAAATAAAGGTCCTATTTCCCTGTCTATAATCCAAGTTGTGGAATCAAAAGGGATTTTGTATACAGAAAAGGAAATGTTTTATAGAACTATCCCATCCTGAGAGGACGATATAGACAGTGGTACAAAGGTTAGTGAGTTATGTGCTCATGATAAAATAAGGTCTGCGTAGTATTCTGATACTCCAAGTCATTTATTTATTTATTCTTTTAAACTGTACACATTTTTGTAGTACCCTGCCCTAAGAGCTCTTATTTGAGTGTGTTCTCCATAAGAGATTTAGATCCATTAGAGATATGTGGCACTACCATTACCACTTAATGTGGAGATGTAGGTATACTACAAAAAAGAAAGTTTTGTTCTAGCACATTTAGTTTTTGCATAAATTAGGTTCAAAGTAAAGTCACTTTTTTTTTTTCTTCAAAATGTCCCCCAACCTTCTATTACATCTCCAGCAAATTTGGTGATGATACCATGTTCAGGGGCTTTGCTATCAACTGCCAAAATCAACTAGTTGAAAACATTTGACTATCTCTATTGACTACCTTATGAAAATGCTTGTTGGTTGTTGCTCTCTTTGTAGTTTTTGTTCATTCCAAATCCTGGTAGTTCATGTTTTTGCCATTTTTGTGCATGCAATGGCATTTGCTATGGTTGAAATACTGTTAGGGTACACGTGTTAAAAAATGCCCGGTAAACGAGCTAATATCCCAACAACCGGTTTTCAGGCTTTAGCCCGATTGACCTGTAATGTGGTCGTTTTTTGAACGCCCCCCTCGTGCCTGCACAATTTTGCATGATCACGTGACCATTTCCGCGTGGCTGTGGCTGCACATTTCTAGGAAACATGAATCCTGAAAAAAAAGAGCAGGTTCCTTGCCCACCTAATACAGCAGTGGTGTAGGACCCACCATAGCAGCTGTTGCGACCGCTATGGGGCCCCTAAGGTCCCCATATATGGGTCAATACTCGTTCAATTGATGACCTTCTCAAGCACAGCATGGTGACATCACCATGCTGTGCTCAAGTGTTCATTGATTGCATGGGAATCAATGCGCACCACTTTGTGCAATAGATTCCTGTTCCATGCTTTGGATGGGGACTGAGCAATGGAGAGCGAACAGGGATTTACCAACATGTTGATTCCCTGTTCGATCAAGCTGTCTTTGAGCAGAAACGATTGATCCCGCGTGAAGACAGGGCACCAGACACTGGCTGCAATTGGTGCATGGTGTGACCTCATCGATCACGTGGGTCATTGATTGAACGGGTATCGACCTGTGTATAGGGATCTTTAGCCTTAAGGGTGCCCTACGCTCTTTGCTGCCTGTTCTTTCTTTGGGATTCTATCTGGGTTATTACCAAGAATTTACTGGAATTTAGGATCCAAACCTGTTGAAATGGTGAACAAATTAAGGGAGCATCTTGTGGATGTTTTACTAATTTTTACAAGAGTTTCATTTAGAAAATTTGATAAATCTGACTTTGTGAGTTAATTAACCTATTTAGTGCAGAAATCTGGATCTCAGTGGACCACCAGGGTGGTTACATTTTCGTACTGCTTTTGGCACAGAAAACCGACAGGTGGGTTCATTCTTAGTTCTGGCTTGTCGGGAACATAGCAGGGTTTGGGGGTGGAAGGTGGGGAAAATCATTTTCCCAGTCATTTCTAGCTAGGTCCCTGTAAGACAGGTTTACATTAGTTTGCTAGAGTAATAGAAAGCTAGATATTTGATAAGTTTAGCATTTTGTAAGAAACTTTTTGTCATGAAGTCAGCATTGAGTGTTATTTCTGTTGCCATTGAACGTTGTCCTCACAGCCTAGCCCCCTTATGCTTTCAGACATTATTCTGAAGTTGAACTAATTGCTGGGCAGCCTTGTGTGTCCACTTTTAAATGGCAACAATAGTGTGAAAAGATAGACTCCGTTCCACTGGACTGAAGCCAAGACTGCCAGCGGATTGCAGGCTTTCACAATGTTTTCTGACAGAAGGCAAGTCCCAGCTAGTGTTCTATCCGATGAAAATAACTTTCTGAAATATCTGGAGTATTGTGACCCGGAGCTCTCCACATTCTTCGAAGTGTTTTGTAGGTACCAGAGAATAAATGGAAGACACAGTGAAGCGTGTGCTGTCATCTGCATCTGTAATATTATAAGAGGGGTTTCACTTGTGTTTTTAGGGTGCCATTGTAATAGTCTCTTATCTGTACTCTTAAAGGCCTCCATACACCTTTCAATTTTCCTGTTCGATCAACTTAATCCAACCAATTTTTAAGTTGATCAACCAGAAATCAATGGCTGTCCACATGGTTCAATTGACATAGATCGATAAAAAAGAAATTAAGATCGAATCTTGCATCGATCACAGGGAAATCAAAACATATATAGGGGGCCTCAAAGGTAGCCATACATGGGCCAATTCCAGCCCAAATCAGATGCGCCCACCTGGACAGATCGACCAGGATCCTCCCGCATGTCGTATTGCACAGTGATCCGATATGTCAGTAAATTCCTGGCCGATCCCATTACTTTGGATGGGGACTGGCATCCCCATCCAAAGTAATGTCATCTGAGCAACCTGCTGCAGTGTGATGAGGCCATCACACTGCAGTCGGTCCGTCATCTATTGGAGGAGGATTGTACCATGTATAGGGACCTTTAGAAGAGACACCGCCCTCAGAAGGAAGCAGTTTGACAAGCCATAATTGAAAGTACCGCTTTGGGATAACCAAGTTTATAACAAAATCGTAAACCAAAACCTAACCTTTAACCTCAATGCTCAATGTTACCCTTGACCATAATTGTAAACCTCAGCCTCACTCCTAAACCCGAGTTTAAACATCAGGTTTAGCCATAGTCTCAGCATCAATAATTCTTAAACTATAGTGTAATTGCCAGTAGACATAAATTGCACAAATGTAGACCCCATCACTAGTTTCCAGAAATGTAAACCTATATCACTTGTCATGAAGCTAGTGTCCAAAAAGATATTGGCCCTATTTACCACTGGTAAGGTTCAGATACAGTAATATAATAAATTGTATCACTTATGAGATGAGTATGGGTTCCCCTAATAATTTTTATTGATATTTGCAATGTATATGATAACATATTGTAACAGCAGTTATTGAAAAATGTATTGTATGTTCCTGGTACGGAATGGCTTTATTTTGTGTCAGAAATAAGGCTAGAGATGGTTGAGTAATGTGACTTTGCGAGTTGATTGCAAAGCCCCTGAGCAAGCTATTATCACCAAGATAATAGAAAGAATTGCTCCAACACAAATCGTTTTTGCATAAATTAGGTTCAAAGTCAAGTCAAGAAATTTTGACTTTAAAACTACATTTATACAAACACTACACATGCTAGAGCAAAATTTTTGTTTCTTATGAAATGAGTACCCTTAATAACTTTTTTTTAAATGTATTTGATAACCTATTGTAACAGCATTGTAAAATGTGTTGTGTGTACCTTGGTTGGTTAGTTGGGAATGGCTTTGTTTTGTGTCATATAAAGGCTAGAGATGGTTTGTGTGCTGAACACAAAGCCCCTGAGCATGCTATTATCACCAAACCTGCTGGAGATCTAGAGAAGGGTATACCACAGAAAAGAAAGTATTAAGCCCCCCATACACGTCTAGATTTTCTGTTCAATCAACTTAAAAAGATAAAAAAATTTGGGTCAGGGAAATTGTTGATTAATTATAATGTTTGTCAACTGTAGTAACAGATATTTGATCAACTTTTTTGGGATCAACTGAAAGTGTAATCAATTTCAATACAACCAATTCAAATTTTCCAACATGTCCAATCATTTTTCAATCAATTATTTCAATTGTTTAAGGTGGATCTAACCATGTGGGCTGCCACAGATTTTCAATCAATCAACAAAAAAATGTATTGAATTAAGTTGATTGAATAAAAAATCTAGATGTGTATGGGGAACTCTAACACAAACAAAGTTCAAAGTCAAGTCGAAATTTTTAAAGACTTTACTTAATTTATGCAAAAACTACACATGCTAGAGCAAACTTTTTTTTTAATGTTCCCACAATCCTGTTCAGGGGCTTTTCAATCAGCTCCCTAAGTTAGCTAGTCAAAAATTCTGCCATCTCTAATGAAGGTTCAGTATATGACGGAATTTCATACAGTGTTTCCTATAATGCATTAGTCTAGGCAGAGGGAGCATTTCCTGAGCGGCTGCAGCTTGGTTAGACCTTTCAACACCTGTAAATGTAATATTTATTTCTCCGAATGTTACTGGGGAATAGTTCTCTCCATTCCTGGAACTGGTGTAACCTTTCACAGCCTAGTGTGAGATGTGTTCCCGCGTTATAGCACTGAATCATACTGAGGGGGAAATAGGTGGAATGGCTTCAAAAAGCAATCCTGTTCACGTGTTTAATTGAAAAAGATTATTGGAGAATGATTGGTGTTGCTGATAAAAAGAGCTCAGGAACATGAGGCATGTGTATTGTTTATGTGTGAAGATATACCACGTGAGCAAATCCATAGCTGTGGCTGCTGACCCCCCCCCACACACACATCTATCTGCACTTTTTATCTTATCCGGCCAGACCTCCCTTCTCAGCTTGGTGACCTGCACATCCTGTATGTGTGCTAAATCCTGCTTTTTTATATATAGAATCGGCACCGGTAAGCCCTTCGTGTGGTTTACAAGCTAAGCAGAGATGAAACAGAACTATTTCTCCTACTTTAAGAAAGTACATACATTAATGTGTACAAAAACTACAGCATGGCTGATGATGAAAGGCTTCTCTACCACTGGGATTTGCTGAACATTCTGTGCAAATTATTCCCCCCCCCCCCCCATGCAATAATGCTTAAGGTGGCCATGTATGGTTCAATATTTCCACCCAAATTCTTTTATCGTTTTAATGTGATTAAACGGAAATTGATTCCTGCATACCTGAAAATTGAAACCTGAAAGGATCAAGCAGTGATTGGACAATTTGGTAAATTTTAGTGGATCGTACAAGTATCTGACACTTTTTTAAGTATTTCTATTGATTTGTATTCAATGGTACTATGGAGCATGCACACCGGTCTAAGTAAAAGAATCGTTCAGTATTAAATCGACCACACAGTGTGGTGTTACAACCCATCGATGTTAGACTGGCGATTGATATTTCAATCACACAAGACAAGCAAATCTAAGATCAATCGTGTATTTATCGGACTATAAGGCGCAGCAGGCCATAAGACGCACTCAAAGTTTTGGAGAGAAAATTAAGGAAATAAACAGAAACACAGTCATTCAGATATCAAGTGCATATACAGAATGTTCCAGCAAAGTAGGCAGGACTGGGCCATGCAGTATTCACTCTATATTCCTTCAGCCAAAAGGCCAGTGCCAGGAGGGAGGTCTTGGATGCAGGGCTTAAACCTTAACATGTGTCTATATACTAGCAGTACCCATTCTCTGAACACACATACCGACTTATGAAGAGACACATTTTACAATCTGGCACTGAGCAACTTACCCATAAGCAGCTTTTTAAATATGGGAGGAGATATGAATCTTTGTTACAAAATGTATTTATTGCAATACAGGATGATAATGTAAATACACAACTCATGCTATCTAATTGTAAAATGTGTATCTCTATAAGTTAGTCAGTGTGTTCAGAGAATGGGTACTGCTAGTGCAGATAGGATCTCTTCTTGGCAGGGTTTTTTTGGATTGGCTAGAGGTAATGTAACACATTTGTGCCTCCTTTCCCATTGACGTTGGTAAAAAAAAAGTGTGTCTTATCGTCCGAATAATACAGTATAGGGCATACTTGGTACTGTATGAAAATGTGGATACTAATAAACCAATTTTAAAGAACTTTTCAATGTTGCCTAAATGAGTTACAGTGACTCACAGTAGTCCATCATTCAAGATGTTTTACAGATCCATATTTCCCCCCCGCAGGTCCTTAGATGGGAGGCTCCAAGTGTCGCATCGTAAAGGATTGCCTCATGTCATATATTGTCGTCTCTGGAGGTGGCCGGACCTTCACAGTCACCACGAGTTACGTGCCATGGAGATGTGTGAATATGCTTTCAATATGAAAAAGGATGAGGTCTGTGTAAATCCATATCATTACCAGAGAGTGGAGACTCCAGGTAAAGGAAATATGTTGTTTATATAGAAATATTATTGAAATGTAACCCTTAATGGTGCCCGGTGTACTACATAATGACCCTTTCCACAGCATAGTTGATTTATCTGCCCCCCCCCCCCCCTCCACATGTTTTGAGATCTTCTGTTAGATATTATATTATTTAGAAATTAAATCCTGTGTTTACAGCTAGATACCTCAGATCCAAATACATAGTTGTTACCTGAAGGACACCTATTCATTCTATGGATCTGGTCAGAAAATCATAGATCTATGTATATAGTCTGACCTTAGTGGGCACAATGCCCACCAGCGCTAGTTTTTTTTGACTGCTGATATTGAAGTATTTGCCCAATTTGGCGATTTGTGTTTGGGCTGGTATTGATTTACCAGCATGTTTTTTTAATATACATTAATATGTATCTCATCCTTATCCTGTAAAAGCAAGGTCAGCACTGGACAGCTCTACGAGTGAGTGACCTGGAACAGGCATTTGTAGTGGAAAGTCATAGAGAAGTCACCTGATCTACATACATGTTCCAGAGCCTCTTGAGTTTTGTAGCCAAGACTCAGAATGGCAGAATGGCAGCAACTGGTTTGCTTAAAAATAACTGTCTAGCCCAGGTGTGTGCACTAAGGCCCGGGAGACGGATCTGGCCCATTTAGCTTTCTTTTCCAGCCCTTTGTCCCCTTGTTAAAAAGATGCTCCCCTCCGTTTGTTCTCTGCAATGAGTGCACATAATGCCTAGAGGTGTCCAAATGTTGCCTTGGGGATGATGCAGTGGCATGATCATGACACTGTGGGTGTATCCTTATGGTGACAACAGGCAATCTCTAGGAATTATCTCTGGTCATTGCAGTGAATGAGCATTTCTTTGTATGTGCAGAAAATGTAAAAATATAACAACATTACACATCACAGCCATTATTAGTGATGCCGGCAATTAATGGAATTGGCACACCTGGCGGGTTGACCATTACAGGTTCTTGGTCTGACCCCTTTATTAACTTTCAGAAGCCAATGTGGCCCACGAGTCAAAATTCTGCCCACCCCTGGTCTAGTGTATGTGACCTACTAGTCATTCCTGGGACTTCTTGGTTTAGTTATATTTCTGAATAAAATTGATTAATGAAATCTCACTTTTAATGTATTCCTCCTTTTGTCTCAGTTCTACCCCCAGTATTAGTGCCACGAAATACAGAAATTCCGGCAGAATTTCCTCCTCTCGATGACTACAGCCATTCCATTCCAGAGAACACCAACTTTCCAGCTGGCATTGAGCCACAGATCAACTACATTCCAGGTCTGGATTCACTGTGTTTTCCAGTCACCTTTTGGTGTAAAATAGTTGTGTGAAATTGATGTAGGTGTATGGAGTAATTAATGCATCATTCTCAGCCAGGATTCCCTGGAAAACTACAGATTCTTCCTGAGGATTGCCAGGGATTTCTTGAAAACTGAGCAGTGACAAATGAATCTTGTGTTAGGGGCCAGTTCTGCACTCACCACGTATATGCTTGAACACAGCAATTTTTGTTGTTTAACTAATTTAAATATTACTGAATTGTGTTGTGTTGCTTATAAGTGGAAGCAAACTTTGCCCTGGTCCTCAGTTTCTATAAGTACAGCACATTATTTATTAAAAAATAAATGTATTTAAATTAAAAGCAAGTTACTAATTACTAATCAATCACACTAATGTACTGAAAAAGCATAACTAATTTTATATATATATATATATATATATATATATATATATATATATATATATACATACACCCACACACATTCAGAGGTGAAGTGTTTTATTTAAAGTATTTGGAGTAAAGTAGAGGAGGGTCGCTGCTGCCTTTCATTTCCATCAGTCATGGGAGAAGGTGATTTTTCAGAAGATTTCTCTTATATTCCTGTTCTGAGGGCATCTCTACATTAGAATTTTCCCTCCCTGTCATTCGTGATAACTGTAATGACTGTACAAAAAGTCCATCTCCTATATGAGGATACAGACAATAAAACCTTTCTACCACTACTCTATCAATTACGTTTTCATTATTCATTAACTGTTAATTATCAGGCAGGGTTGTGATAACTTGCATGGCAGTCTAGAGTTGCTGATAAATAAAACGATACATTTTTTTTAGAAAAAAAAAAAAAAACCAGGAGAGAAAATATACAGTATGCTAATCTGGTCTGCATACATAATGAGTTTAAATTTAGATCCTTTATCAAAATAATATAAATCTCTTGTGAAGAAGAGGTATTCTGCTTATTCCATCATTCATGTCTACTGTGCCTTCAGAGTTCTTTTAACCTCCATGGCATTTGGCCCGAGTTAACTGTGGTGACGTCACAAGGCTGTGATTGATCGCGGGTCAATTGAACAGGAATCAATGTACCCCACATTGCACATCAATTTCTGTTAGATGCGGACCCGGTACACATGGTGTGAGAGCTGCTCCTGTGTCTGCAGCTCCCAGCCAGTGAGAGCCGACACAGAGACGCAGCTCCCCCACGCCCCTCCCCTCTCACATCATACAGAGCGGGAGCTGATCACAGCTTGTAGGCTGTGTGCTGTGTAGGTGGAGGCCAGTTGCAGAACTTCTGCTTTGGATGGAGTCCTGCAAACTCCATCCAAAGCAATGTACATCAACTGATGCAGGGTACAGACCTGCAGTTATGGGCCAGATAGATGGCCGATTTGAGCGTTGTGCGCTCTCACGGCCATCTATCTGGCCCATATAATATGCAGCCATCGCTGTTTTCGAAAACAGCCATATCGGACATGACCGTTAAATACGGCCGATGTCCATTGCTTTGCCTAGAGACCGCGGGTCTCCATGCAAAGCATCGGCTGAGCTGGGGAGTGCAGACCTGTCTCCCCAACTCAGCCGATATCTGACAGCACTATGATGACGTCATCACACTGCTGCAGGGAATATCGGACGTCTCGAATATCGAGCCGTCTGTACCCTGCTTTACAGTTATGTCCAACATCCCTGTTTTCGAGCAGACTTGATTGATCCCACTTGAAAACAGGGATGGCCGTATTAGATATGGGCCAGATAGACGGCCGTGAGCACGCATGGCGCTTGAAGCAGCCATCTATCTAACCCATATCTATGTGTGTATGGGCACTTTTTCATGTGAATATATGTATTGGATTTCTAATTTGAGACTGTAGGAGAATGATGGTCATTGTGTACTTTTCTGGTTCTTTAGAAACTCCACCTCCCGGCTACCTGAGTGAAGATGGGGAAACCAGTGACCAGATGAACCACAGCATAGACTCTGGTAAGGATGGAATTTCAGTGTACAAGTTGGGAAGTGTTGTGTAAATCTAGTTTAAATATATAACTTTATTGTTTTTCAGGTTCACCAAATCTCTCTCCAAACTCCATGTCCCCAGCACACAGCAACATGGGTAGGTTTAGTAGTCTTTCTGCTTAGGATGTTTTTTTTCACTTTGACTATATTGTACTCTGTTATCATAGCATTCTTAGCTGTCTGTACAAAAAGCATCTTCTTAGTTTCTATTGTTATCAGCTACCACATATACTCTAGTATAGTGATGGGCGACTGAGTTGATATGGAGGGCCATAAGTGTGGCTTCAATCTTTACTGACTTATATAATATAGTATAAGCATTTTTTAATGTGGAAATGACATCAGGCATAGCTAGAAGACATGATTTTTAAATGATACTTTAAGCATTGGGTAACACTGTAGTATGGTGATGCACATTTTGCAATATAAGTTCCTATGCCCTATGCATGAAAAGTAAGGTTTCGGGGGCCACAAGTTGAGGACTGAGGAAGGCCGCTAAAGAATGCCCAAGGGGCCGCATGCAGCCCCCGGGCCGCAGGTTGGGCACCTAGGCTCTAGTATAAGCACCCACAATTTGCTGAAAAAAATGAAATTCTGCTTTTACTCAAGTCAACAGATAAAAATCATAAAATTTCATGGGCAGAAATGTTGACTTGTTACTTACAAAGTCCCTCAACATGATGCTGGAGATGTAGGGAACAGTTGTAGGAAATGATTGCTCTACATGTAGTTTTTGCATAAATTAGGTTCAAAGTCAAGTCAAAGTCCACTTCAGTTTAAACTTACTTTATGCAAAAAATACATGACGTAAAAAATTTTTTCCTACAACCATTACCTACATCTCCAGCAATTTTGGTGATCATGCTCAGAAAATTAGCACTTAAATAATGACACCAAAAGAAAAGCACATTTGTTGTGTGTTTCTTTGCCTTAACTGCAAATTGGGTAGGGTACCTATAGAGGACTCAAGTAATGGTGAAATGCTGTGCTCCATCAAATTCTTAATACCAAAACAGTAGAAGGACCATGAGTATCCAACCCTAGGGACCCTCTAAAACAGTGGTGGGCAGCTGAGTTGATATGGAGGGCCACAAGTGTGGCCCTCTGCATCACTAAAGGGTGGCACATAACATTTTCAATCTATACTGACTCGTATAAGCATTTTTTAATGAAATAAAATTAAATTACAGCAGGCACAGGTAGAAGCCATTATTTTTCATTTTTAAATAACACAACTTGTTTAAAATTATACATAAAGCATTAGGGAACACTGTAATATGGTAATGCACATTTTGTGTCATGTATACCATCAAAGGTTATGTGCCTCATAGATATCATCAAAGCCTGATAATATTGTTGATATCTATGGGGCATATGACCTTTGATTCAAAGGTGATGTGCCCCTATTCTGAGGTTATGTTCCGCAATATTAATTATTCAATAATCCCCTGTTAGTTGGTGGATAGTGGGAGCATAGGCACTCACCTTAGAGCAGAAAGCATAGGTGAGCAGAGGTGAGGGACTTGCTCAGGCGCTGTGTGGGTCGCTGATTGGCTTTCATGTATGCCAATCAACATGGTCAGCCAGAGCCTGAGCGAGTCCCTCGCCTCTCCTCCTCTTCCCTCTCAAAGAATATCCTGGGCAAGGACAGATGACATTTTGGAGCACCTAGGCTCCAAAATGTCACTAGGCTGAGCCCTAGTGGGGACTTCTATTGTACCAATAAGTTATGCACAATGGTAGTAAAAACAAACCTTGCATCACAAAGAGACAATATATTTTACAGTAGAAAAAATCACTGACTGCAAATGAGTGCAGAGTCCGGGTATTGTGACTGAGCCACCCGTTATCTGCACTCTAACACGATTGATTACAGGCACCATGATCATATGTACTCCAGGGAGATAATTGATCTAATCCACATGTGTTAACCTGTCTTCTGTTGAGAAAAGCCTCAATGTTGGCCAAAAAATATAGAACATATATAGTTATTGTGTTCAATACAGGCCTATTACACAAAACACAGCGATATTTGTCATGTGTTTTACATACTTCCATTCCCATCTCCTACTGTGTGATATTTTGCTGTGATTTTTTTCTTTTCTGTTGTGTGGCCATCTGAAATTGGTTAAGTGTGTCGATCCCCATCCGCGGGAATTGCTGTGTTGGTGGCGTCTCGCAATACCAATTCATTTTGCCTGCGTCCACAAGCAGCGTGGTGATGTCACTGGTCGCTGGCAAAGTGAACGTGGATCTAAACGTGTATGGCCAGCTTTCCTAGTAATGTAATCTATTTCTTACTAACGTATTTTCATTTCTATTTATGGGATAACCTCTTTTTAGAGTCCATAGCTAATTGTGAGGCATGTGTCTGTTAACACGCATTTGTTTGGTTTAGTGATTGAAAATTATGTATTCCAGATTTAGTGCAGTCACAGATTTATCTTTGTTTGAATGCTTTTCAAGGGTACTGGGGCTGAGGATAAGGAATCGGCCTGTCCTTCTACTCAGCACTTATGTTTAGCAAGTGCAATGAAATACCATTCTCAGTATTTCCTAAACAGAAACACATAAATATCTTCAAGATATATATGTTGCCAGGTATACATGTTTAGATTTTTTTGAGACAGTGAAACAAGTAAACAGAAGAATTTAGTTTTTATCCCCCCAACAAAACATTTTTTTTGATAGCACGAATACCCTTTGGTCATGTCACATTGGTTCATTGAGGGAACGGAAGGCAAGCATTCTTGACTGGGGGCCAGTGAAAACATTACAGACTTGTTATTTGAGATACATCATTGCTGAATTTGCTATGAAATATGCCGTTGTCACTGTTAGCCTATGTTCCCAATTGATCAGCTGCGGCACATGCACGATTTTAATGGCGCACTTGTAACAATTGTTAGTGTTTGCTGACGTGATCAGGCATGATTGACAGGCAATTTTTATGCGGCCACGGCCCGCAATCTTAACGCTTGGAGATGCGATTCTGATCGCGGGTCGCACCTACATACCCTTAGACACATTAGGACAAGTGTAGGACTAGCAAGGAGATTCATTTCAGCATTATGTTTAATTTTGTAATTATTTGGTTATGTACCACTTCACATAGAGTAAACAGTACAGTGTATTCAACTGTGGTTCTTATGTAACTCCCTTCTGGGAGAAACAACACAGATAGTACAGGAAATGCTTGATGTTTAGCTTGTTTAATTCGTTCAAATTTCCTTTCATAGAACATGTCTTTGGCTAAGATCACACAAGAGTATTCTTAAGCTAGCCACACATGGTTCAATTGCCTGTACAATCAATGTAATTCGATCAATTTTT
>CM070034.1:125624303-125647667 GCA_036250615.1 Ptychadena robeensis | reverse complement strand
TCGATCGAATTGATGATCGATTTGATGTCAATTGAACCATGTATGGCTAGCTTTAGACCCCCATCAGATTATTTAGCAGGATCTGAGTGTTCATAGAACTCCACACAATGATTTGGCAGAAAGCTCTGATATTTTTAAAAAAAGTTCTTTACTAGTGACCTGTCTCAAGTGTCTGCAAACTTGTGCTGTCTTTTTAATAACGACCCTATGACAGGTCTATCGGGTTAAAGGTCCGAAAATGCTTATTGCACGTTTACCGTGTGATTTACAACTGCCTGTGTAAAGGAGCCCTTAAGCACTAAATCCTCATAACGTATATACTCGAATATAAGCCAAAATTTTCAGCACCTAAAATGTGTGAAAAAAAACGAAATTCAGCTTATATTTGGGTCAAGAAAGGAAAATTGCAGCATTTTGTAGGTTGAAATTATGAGTGAATTGTAAATCCCCCGAATATGGTATCATCATCATCAGGGTTGTGGTAACATTTAAAAAAAATATTTTCTCTAATATATGTAGTTTTTGCATAAATTAGGTTCAAAGTCAAGTCAAATTTGAACTTATTTTGTGCAAAAACTTGAGCAATACTTTTTTCTTTACAATGTTCCCACCACTCCTCTCTACATCTCCAGCAATTTTGGTAAAGATATTATGTTCAGGGACTTTGTAAATAACTTACAAATCTACTGAATTAAATAATAACATCCCCTTACAAAGGAACATTTGCTGTGTGTGTATGAGCCTTAAGGTGGGTTTACACGTCAAGATTTTTGTTTGGTTCAACTTCAGATTCGATTTTTTGTTCGATTTTTTTATCGGATTTCGTTCGTCCATTTATCGAAGGTAATTAGATTTTTTTAGATTTTTGTACAACCGACGCAAATATCGAATAAAAAAAAAAACGGTGGAACCACGAATGAAAAAATCTTTCAGATTTTTTTTTTAGGAAGTGATGTATTCTGTGGATGTATACTGTGGATGTTTACTGTGATGTATACTGCAGCATACTGTACACACACACACCTGTATACTCACTGCAGCACACTGTACGCACACACACCTGTATACTCACTGCAGCATACTTTAATTCATACTTTAAATATATTCGCTGTGTATTCACAATCATACATACATATCACTATTAACAACGAACATTTAATATTGCAATATATGTATTTTTCTATTGACACCACGTTGTTACGTTCATCCAATTGCAATTGTTTCGTTCGCAAAGTTCTACTCGGAAAGAAAATATAAACAACATAATAGACGAATCAAAATCATACATTGTAAAAATCCCAACATTCATTGCGCAGGAAATACGTCATGCTACTGGTTAAAAATCGAGTCAAAAATATAGAGTGAAATAAGGAGCATTCGTTTTTTACACGAAAAATAAACGTCAGATGAAAGTTTACCAACATGTCCGATCACCTTGTGGGCGATTTTTTGTCAGATATCGAACAAAAAAAATCCATCGGAGCAAATGGCCGTTTCAGATTTTTGTACAACGAACCAAAAAAACGTTCGTCGTCCATCTGTGGGACGAAAAAATCTTGACGTGTAAACCCACCTTTAGCGGCTGCATTTCCGACCCAGGCATGTACTCGAGTCATTCAGTTTTTCCAGATTTTTTTTTTTTTTAAATAGGTACCTCAGCTTATTTTCGGGTCGGGTAGTATATACGGTATATTTAATAAACAACAAGTAGGGTTGTGTACATTAAATACATGTAAGGCCAAAACTCCACTCCATTGTTAATGGGCATGAACCAGCGATGTGCGCGTGTGCCATTGGTACACAATTTTTCACGTTATCGCAGGTACAGGCCTATTGAAATAAATGTGGCGCGCACCAAAGATGCAGGCACGACAATTTTGCCACATCTGGCAAAACGTACAGTTTTTGCCTTAGTAGATTTCCTTGTTCCAGCGGTACACTGTGCACTGGGTGTCAATAAGACATAGAGAAGCCACAAAGCTTTTTCCACAGCTACTGGATAGCAGGGAAGATGGTGAATACTCCATCCATTACATTCTTTATATTCAGAAGACGGATGTATTGATAGTAACATTATAATCATGAAGGAAAACAAGATTTGGCTCATCCTATTGAATCACTATAAGAATGCTGAGATGATGCATATTTGATATGGAAGGGTGGACATTAGGCTCTAAGCTATACCATTTGCTTTTATTATCTTTCCTTTGCCCCTACACCCTTCCCAAAATGAGGGAAATGGGAATATTGCTGCTCATCAGTAGTGAATTGTGGATGAGTAGGTCAGATTGTGGAGCAGTAATGCAGTTAGTAACGCTGTGAAATGTTAGATAGACTTGTAGACAGTTTAGGTATAAATAAAGTAGCCAATTCTGCCTCGTCATTGGTAGATATGTTCATTTACCCTGAGTTTTTAACACTGTATCACATTAAGTCATTGCTGTATAAAAACACTAATTACCAAGATGTGTTTTGTTCTTAATATTGACGTTTATTTCACAAGCACATAAATACCTGCCATTGCCATATTTCTTATCTCAGTGGATTACAGTGTTTTTACACAAAAGATATAAATTAACATGTATATTGAAAAATATGTAGGAGGATGTGGGACACAACCACCAGTCAGTTTCCTTATCACATCTTGGCCACAGAAACTCATCTTTCCAGCTCTATGACTCAATTATTCCCTTTACTTCAGCTCTAGTTGTATTCCACTCAGTGTGATCTGTACAACATAGTAGTATGACACATACTCAAATACTTGGAAGTAAATTACATAAACAATCCGTGCAGCATCCAGCACATAAATCTGTGTAAATGTACCAAAAGACGCCTGGATAGGGAATCAATGGATTCCCTATCCGATCATTCCCGGCCATTGTTTAATCGTTTTGGAATCGTTGGAACACCGCCATGGGAATCCGATTTGTGGTCGATTTGGCCGATCTACAAAATGGTCGATTCCACAAAATCCATCGATTGGAAAGTACTTTGTTTACCAAACTATGGAACAAAAGAAAACCGACATGTCGGATCAATATCCGATTTTTAATTTGTTTGGCCTATCGTTCAGGGTTGGCAGAACTCGATTGATCGCCAATCGATCACCGTGAACGCGCATGGTGATTGAACGGGCATAAATCGAGTGAGAAATCGGCCCGTGTATGGGAACTTTTACTTGTAACCAATATGGCGGTAATGCACCCTAAACCAGGGGCAGTCCATATGCAAATCTGCAGGTCATCGATTGTACAGGTGTCGATCCGTGTATGGGGGGGGGGGGATTCTAGTTTTGCATCAAGCAGGGAAAAGAAATAGACTTTTATTTTTTTCCCCTGACAAACTCAAACTGGAAGCAATTATAAAGATCCCTACACACTTTATAATCTCTCCTTTAGCTCGACCAATAACTGCATTACAAGGGCCTATGTAATTGGGTTCAAGTTGGCTACAAGGGTTTAGAAAGGTCCTCATATGACATAGTTTGGTAAAAAAAATAAAGTTGATTATAAAAAGATTGTACATCCAGATTGTAATGTGTATGGTGATCTGTAATCTCTAGCAGGACCCCAGAATGCAATACACAGCTAATGTGGTTTCTCTAAACTTAAAAAAAATCTTTTTTACTACCTTGTTGCTTTTCAAACTTTTTCTTCATGCCTATATCGTGGCCATTGCTGGGTCTTTAAGAGAAAAGAAATAACAATACAAATATGCGGAATATACATTTACATTTTTTTCACTCAAAATACAATTAATCTCAACCTCAGATTTTAAATGAAGTGGTCATTATGGTAACTACCCAGACCCTTAACATATTTATCTGCCAGTGTGCCAGAGGTGCTTTTGAACTATTTAGAACCTAATAAATGCACATGCCAGTGACATGTCTGCAGGACAGGAAATCCAGGAAGGAGAAAAAAAATGTTCTTCCTTCCCTATTCTGACAAGACAAACCATTGGCAGTAACTGTTTGATATGGAGTAGTATTCAATTCTTAACTGTTTGATATGGAGTAGTATTCAATTCTTAATGGGATGGAGAAACTAGTTTTTACCAGCAGTACCCAACAGGGTACCACTTACCTCTGGGTCCCTTTCACCAGCCAGTTTTATACTGGTAGGGTAATAAAGTTATGCCGAGACAGGACCTAGTAAAAATGGTTGGATGAGAATGTGGTAAAAATATCTTTGTTGACTTATGAGCATTTAATTACGACATGTTCCTCGGTAATACAAAATATGCTGGGAATCACTTTCTGCACATGTACATGGAAAGCTGAATTATCAACTAGCTCTTCTGATTCCATTCCAGCTGAAGTTAAGGTCACTTATCTCAGATTCTATTGCAGTTTGACAGCAGTGATCTGACCCAACCCTCTAAAATATTGTTACTTTTTCAAGGATGCAAGTTTGTTTTCTTATTTACCGTATATATATACTCGAATATAAGACAAATTTTTCATCACCTGATATGGGCTCAAAAAATTAAATTCGCCTTATAATCCGGTCAAGAAATGAAATTGTAGGTGTACTTTATGAGTGAATTGCAAAGCCCCTGAACATGCGATCATCACCAAATTTGCAGGAGATGTAGTGAAGGGTTGTGGGAACATTTTAAGAAATGAAAATTTTTTGCTCTTTTATGCTCTATTATAATTATGCTTTAGCATAAGTAGTTTTTGCATAAATTAGGTTCAAAGTCAAGTCCAATTTGAACTTTTTTTGTGTGCAAAAACTTGATATGCTAGAGCAGTGTTTTTCAACCACTGTTCCGCGGAACAGTACTAGTGTTCCGCGGAACTGTACTCTAGTACTCTGCTGGTACGCATCTGCGTTCCAGCGGGGCACCTGCTGATGACGTACTTCCGGCGGGGACCGGAAGTGCGCCGCGATTTTGCGTATCGTCGGTGCCCTCCGATTTTTTTCATGAAACAAGTGTGCCTTTGCCCTAAAAAGGTTGAAAAACACTGTGGTAGAGCAATACTTTTTTCTTTACATTGTTCCCACATCCCTTCTCTTCATCTCCAGCAATTTAAGTGATGATATCATGTTACATTTTTTTGTAATTAACTTACAAGTCTACTGAATTAAATAAAAACATCTCTTAACAAAAGCACATTTGTTGTGTGTTCCTGTACCTTAGTTTTACTTATACTCAGTTATTCAGTTTTTCCAGATTTTTTCCCAAAAATTGGGTACCTCTGCTTATATTCGGGTCGGCTTATACTCAAGTATTTACGGTACTTCACTTCACTTTGTACAGCCTCAAAATTATGTACTGCCTGTACGTTGTGGGATTTTTATTATACCAAAAGAGCTTTGCTGATCTAAACAAATGACCATATTTTCAGACTATAAAGCCTGCCATACACCCACCGAGTGGGTGCCGACAGAGCATGTGGGCACCCCCGATCGGCGGCCAATTTTGCCGCCGACCGATGGCCGTGTATGGCAGGCTTTAGACATACTTTTTCCCCCTTAAAATCAATGGGAAAATGTCTGTGTTACAAAAGCCTTGGGAACAATAGCTCAGCATCCCAGAAGGCTGAAATTTGTTCCATTTATTTATTAGAGCCCCCGGTGTGAAATAAATTTAATAAATAAGTACATTTGTTCCATTCCCTTGGCCAAGCCGAGAGGGATATTTTAGCTGAATTAGCACTAGCAGTACACATTCTCTGATCCCACTAACCAAATTATGGAGAGACAGATTTTACAATCCAACACTAACAATTTACCCATGAGCAGCTACAATGTAGAATGTTAATGTAAATACACAACTCTTGCTACTAATTTAATAAATCAACTCACTCAGCTTTACTTTTGTGAGCTCAATTTGTTGCTGTGAATAGATAATGTGGCCCCTCCCATATGTAAAATGCTGGGGGATTTAATGCTATTTAGATAGCATGAGTTGTGTATTTACATTAACATTCTGCATTACAAGGGGGAAAAAATATGTGACTTTTCAAATATGTAAATAGCTGCTCATGGGTAAAATGTCTCTCTATTAGTTGGTCAGTGGGTTCAGAGAATGAATACGGCTAGTATAAAGATTTTCAGCCCTTTACACTGCTAGCACCAAGCTGGTACTGGCCTTTTGTCTTGGCTGGAAGAATATAGAGTGAATAGTGCATGACACAGCCCTGCTTACTTTGCTAGAACATGCTGAATATTCACTTAATATGTGAAAGGCTGTGTCTTTGACTTTTTCTTATCTTTCTTTCTAAATCTATGCAGTGTGTATTATGGTCTGGTGCGAAAAATACGGTACATATTGATTGTATAGTTAGTGTAATACACAATATATACATCCTATACATTAAAGCTATCACGACTGTGAGTTCTGATGCCTTTTTCTTATGCGTAGCCTTGGGTTACTGTACCACAAATATGTGGGATCGGAGCAGATAGGCTGGCCTTAACTTTTTTGTTGCTGATTTTTTTGCTAGACTTCCTTGACCCCGTATTGGTTTGTATTTAACACTGTATAATGGGTAATCCGCATAAGACCTGTTGTTTTGATATGCTACAGTGTTTCCCCGAATACAGACAGTGTCTCATATTAATTTTTGCTCCCAAAGATGCACTACTTCTTATTTTGGGAGGATGTCTTATCTTTCCATGAAGAAGCATACGGCACTGGGGTATCAGGGTGGGGAATCATTTAAAATGGCACAGGAGACTCAGAGGGGGGATTACCATTTAGGTAACCCCTTCTGATCCTCCTGGTCATTTTGATTGCCCCCTCTGATCCCCCCTGTCCAGAGTTACAGTACCGTATCTACGGGGTGCCTTATTTTCGGGGGATGCCTTATATTTCAGCGTGAGGCAAAAAATGTAAGGGTGCCTAATTTTCGGAGGATGCCTTGTATTCAGGGAAACAGGGTATGACCAAAGTTAACGTTTCTCTGAACCTTCTTCTTACTCATATGTACCATCTCTGACAGGCTTCATTGTAACTCTGGCTCAGGCTTCATTGTAAATCTGTCTTACAGATTTAAAATAGGTAAAAATAGTCGTGCACAACTGTCAGCAGTGAGCACACAGTAGGGTATAAGGAAGGGTGTGTAGTATGTTCGAGTGTGGCACCCCTGTAAAGCTAGCCATACACGTGTCGGATTCCATGGCCGATTGATCACTGATCCGATCGATTCCGGCGATCTCAGCGGGAATCGGAGCTCCGATCAATCGGCCAATTAAGAGTATCCGATCGCTGCATACCACCTTGTCCCACGGATTCCTGGACGATTCCGTGTCCGATCGCTTACTTCCGAAATGGCAACTCCCCCTGATGTGTGCAGAATTGGATCAGAAAGACCAACATGTTGGTTCTCTGTCGGATCCGATTCTGGGCCCCCGATCAATCGGACGCGAATGATCGGACAAGGTGGGCTGCACGCGATTCCGGCACGATCATTTCGCGTGCACGCGCCCGGAATCGATCGTCCCGGAATCTGGTCGGAATCCGACCCGTGTATGGGGGCCTTAAGAGACAGATTGCACAATCTAGTGCAACAAAGTTAGGTTATTTTAATGGTAAAGTAAAAGATAAAATAATTTGCTCACACACTGTATTTTTTGGACTGTAAGTCGCACCTTACCAAAAAAATATATTCAATATGTTCGAATCAATTAGGGAAAAATCCTGCAGTACCAAATTTCAGCCACAACTTAAAATGATGTCACTAGAGAGCGCACTTCACAACAAATCTCATCTTCCTCACACACAGGAAGAGGGAGTGGGGCGTGGGGGAAACTGCATTCATGTCTCCCCCCTAGGTTGTGTGGAAGCTGCACTGTGAGTGCAGCTCACACATAGGCACACATAGATGGAAGAGATGCCTGCTAGCATCTTTCATCTGTCTCTCTGCTGTATTGCTTATATCAGCAGGGCTCTGCTGATATAAACAACACATTACAGATGGGAGATCCGACCGTGGGCGCATCTACCATCTGACAACTCCTCCACCTCCCCCGGTAATCTTCTTGCCCAGAGAGCGAGGGTGCAGGTGGTTGCGCATTCAGACCATTAGACGCAGGCACTTTTCCCTCCCGATTTGGGGGTTGAAAAAGTGCGCCTTATAGTCTGACAAATACGGTAACTTTGGCACATAGGCCTAAATCAGGCTTTCAGTAAAATACCTTAGTGTAGTATACCCAGATGACAGAACGTCTCTGATATATATATATAGGGGAAACTGAACGTGGGTGGATGGAAGTCCTAAACTCTTAGAACACTCCTGTCAGATAAGTAAAAAAACGAAATTCCTGTAAGATTTGACTTTTTGGAATTTGGTTGTTTTAGATACATTATATATTAAATTAAGAGTCTGACTCAGTCTTATTGGCAGGAACCTCCCTATTGGGAACAACAGAGTTTGTGTGCTCTGAGTTTGCATGGCTTTCTCATTTTTCCTTTTACACTTTTTTCAACATTTAGGAAATATTGTTATTGTGTTACAGTTTATTAAACAGTCATTATTAGTTAAAGTTAAGCTACCTAACATTAACCCAGGTTGTAGCTATAGTTACTTGCCCGCTGCGTCCCACTGTGTCAGCGTTCTCACCGCATGGTTTCCATTGACATTAACTTATTTATAGATACCTGGTAGAATGAATGGCTGGCCATGTCCTTCTTCAGCAAAGTATGTCCAAACCTTGACAATTCCACCTACATTCTTCACAGTTGGTATGAGGTTCTTTTCTTGTAAATGTATTTAGTTTACACCAAACCTTACCTATTCTGATGTCCAAATAATAAAAATTTAGACTCATCTGTCTAAGGAGCATTATTTACTAAGTTCTGATCTTTGTCTATGTTCTCTCTGGCAATCTTTAGTCTGGTGTTTCCCTTATAGAGCAAAGGTTACCTCTTTGCACACCTCCCATGTCTGTATTTGAACAGTCTCATGAACTTTCACATCAACAGCCTGCTGTAGGCCCTGTGATTACATTTTGGGGTTTGCTATCTAATTTGGGGGTGAAGTTGCTAAAAACATCCAGACCTGGGCATGTTGGCCACTCTTTTTAAAGTCCTCCACTTGGGTTGCATGTTCCATTGGACAGTGGAATGGCTGATTTCAGATTCTTATTGTATACAGTACACATAGCCTTATTACAGTTCAGATTTTTAAACAAGCAAAAAATCAAGAGCTAGAATCTAATTGACTGCTGTGGATATTCTGGGTATTCTCCTTTCCCCTAGTTTGTATAAATTGGTTAAAAGTCTTGTTTCCAGAAATCATAACAGCAAGAATTATGCAATCATCTGTCATGCAGCATTTCATAAGAAATTGTGGTGCAGAAAACCTGCGGTTGTAAACATTATTTTTGATTTACCACCATGAGGTAAGTGGTTTGGTGGCTACGATTGTAATACTCTTACACTAGAGAAATAACTAATTGACGTTACTTCACATTTACCTCTAAAGGTAAAGCAGTTTATATTTATCGTGCTCTGATAGGTCTCTAGCATGTCATCTAACAATGTTATTATGCCAACTTATGGGTGTTTGCTGATATTTGTCGCTACACTGGGCACAATTGTTGGTGGCAAAATACAAGCAAGTCTAGCAGGAAGTACTATCTTGCAGTGATTTCCCATGTATCACATCTGGATGATCAGACTGGTAACAGACCCAAGGGAATGCCCTTAACCATACTATTTTTGAATGTTTTCTGAAATAAAAACTGGTTGGCTGTCATGTGAATCCCCTGGCTTATCATTGTGTCACAGCACTTCAGAGCAAAGTGACTTTATTCCAGGTCAGCCATCCCATAGCTATCGATACTATTATATGGATCAAACCTAAATTACATAATACTATTGACAATGCCAGTCTTAGACATTCTCTTAACCTCCCTAGTGTTCTTCACAAAGTACACTGCATATATCTGTCCACATCGGTTGTGTGGGCTGGAAAGCTGACGCCCCTCAATTAACATGGAGGTCTATATCGCGCCCCCTTTCCGCGTCACGGTGATGCCATTGGTGGTGGTGCACAACCCTGGAATTGCAGCAGCATACAAAATCAACACAGCTTTACCATATATGCAGCATATGGATATGCAGCATTCATGGTAGCCTAGCTCATCCAGAATTGAGCTGGGCTCGTCATGAACACTAGGGAGGTTAAGTCTCACAGTCATAAAATCATTGATATACATAGTCAATCTACACTAAGGTCACACCTTTCCACTACTTGAGGAGGGGTGACACCAATATTCCTAACCAGTGCACATTGTTTTTTGTGCACATAGTTTATTTAAAGCTGGGCATACACAATTCAATTTGAGAACCGATTCCTTCCCAAAGCACTGTGCTCTATAGTACCAAAGGATACAAATCCATCAAAATACCTAGAAAACCCAAGAAAAACTTTTGGTCGACCAGTTTTTTAAAATGATCTACTTAATACGATTGTTTTTTAAATCGATCAAACAGAAAAATCAAACTGTATGGCTACCTTGCTTCGAATGGAGCAAAAGGACTCCCTTCACCTTTAAGAATGTCAGTGTAAACGTTTTAGATTGAAGCCCTCTCCCTCCCCACTGTCAGTTGGGTTTAGGCTGTGCTGTGCCTGTTACTATTACGATGCAGCAATGCAGCATTATGGTGAGCAGTTTTAGGAATCTTCTCACCTATTCTCCATATGCAATAGAAGGGGTTAGGGGAATTTGGCTGGACAGCTGGGAGAGCAGCAAGTCCCAGCATACCTAGGGGCAGCCGTTATAATTGTTATAGCAGTAAATGGCTAATGCTTTACAATAATAATGCCAAGTATGCATGAATGAAGAGATCTGACAAATGGTATAGGCCATTTGCATTTAATATTAATTGTTCGAAAAAGTTTTGACCCCCCCGTCTTAAAGTATGGAACAATAATGTATTTCCTTGGTTCTGGCAGGCTATACCCTTGAGATTTCGCTGTTGGGTTTCCCATGAGTTCACCATACTTTATTTTATTCATTTGTCTGGGATCCAGAGATTTTAGTTATTTCTAAGGCTGGCTTTGGGGGGAAGGGGGGGGGGGGTTGAATAGACAACATAAATCCCCTCTACAGTATGTGGATAGGTGGGAGTGTGACTTTGGGGTGCATTAGAACTAGAGAAGAGGAAACAGCTTTGGCATATGCCATGTGGCTCTAATAAGTCATTGGCAGTAAGATCATCTTTGCAGTTTTTAATGCGTTGGTTCTCGGTGCTACAGCAGCTAGCCTAGTTCTCAACTTCTGCCTCATCTCAGTGCTCCCGGGGAGGTCAATGATTTAAATGACGCATGGTGGCTCAGGTGGTTAGCAGTCTGGCCATGCAGCCCTAGAGTCTTTGGTTCAAATGCCAGCCTGGGCACTATCTGCAAGGAGTTTGTATGTTCTCCCCGTGTCTGTGTGGGTTTCTGGTTTCCTCCCACACTGCAAAAACATGCTGATTAGTTGGCTTCCCCCCAAATATTCTCCTATGTTGGTTACATGTGTTAGTTACATATACATGACTATGGTAGGGACATTAGATTGTGAGCTCCTCTGAGTGACAGTAAGTGATATGACTATATATGCTCTGTAATATGTCAGCACTATATAAATACAAGATAATAATTTCATGCGTGATTGCTGTTTATAAGGAGATAATATAGTTGTTAGAGACTCCGCAATATGTTTGGTGAAAAGTAAATGTATTATTCTTATTTTGTGTTGCTGCCTAGCTGATAGTGTGGATTTCTGCACATTTCTAAGTGGTTGTAGGTAAGCCGCCGACAGATTTCTGCCGCTAATCTGGCATGATATGACACATCTTTCTTTGGCATGGGGAAGCCGGGTGATCACGTTAGTCACCAAACCACATCTGTTCCCTATGAGGATTTCATATCTATGTATATTTTTACAGCAAAGTGGATTGTCAGCAATTCTGCAAGAATAATATATTACTATAGAGCAGTATATTAATATTAATATAAACATGCCCCTATGTGGTCTCCTCCCGGTCCCATGGAAATTGGCCGGATGCAGAGTTTAGGTCAGGCGGTTTGGCTTGGCGCTGGGCCAGGGCTGAATATGTGAGGGGCCTGTCCTTATCACAGAGGTTGCAGCACTGTGAGTGTGAGATCAGCCTTGTTTAACTCACTCTGCTCTTCCTCTATAGGCAGAATTACTGAATACGAAACCTCTTCTATCGCCGCAACCCTCAAAGAAACACACTTAGTTCCTTTTCCAGATAAAATATATATTGTTTATGGGTTTACCTTTATGAATTGCCAGTAATGGGATCTTGTAGTTGTGAGTTTGGTTCCAGGATGTATATGTATGGTCAAAAAAAAAAAAGACAAAGGAAGGGTTAAACCATAACTTCAGCCGGATGTTTTGTGGGTTTGGATAGGCAACTTTTACAATACTATACATGAATCCCCTACTTTCAAAAGGAATGTTTACATATGGATATATTCTAACTATATTAGTACATGGCAACTAAACAAATATATATGATTCAATAGTAGAACAGAAAAGAGGTGTGAAAGATAAACCTTGATATGGGTTTTAAATGAAAACATATAAACTATTGCTTATAGAACAATAAAGGGCATAGAATATTATAAGTGTGTAAGGTAAAGGTATGTCTGTGAAGGTTCTCATTCATCCAGTATCTGTAGTGTTTAATTCAAATCAATTGGACTTGCTGTGTTTGTTTCTTGAAGACATTTTGCTAGTCATCCAACTGGCTTTCTCAATTCAGAGTGACTGTATACTGGGAATATATACTCTGGGATATAGCTCATACATAATCTGTTAACCTGCATGGGGGCTGAGCTTCATAGAGGTAGGTGTTACTACATTAGCATGATTGGAGTTGTGAGGTGTTATTAACCCACCCAGATAGAGGTGTTAAAACGGCATTGCATGTACACAGTCACTCTGAATTGAGATGATGAGCGAAAACTCTTCAAGAAACAAACACAGCAGTTGATTTGATTTAAACACTACAGATGTTAGGTAAAGGTGTTTACCCCTTTTTTACTAATATTTTAGTATGAGGCTTCTCATTTACTGAAATGAGGGGCAGTTATGTATTTTTTTGGTCAGCGTCTGTGTTAGGGAACATTCCGTAGTTTCCTGTCCTGACCAAACATATTTCCAAAGGGTCAGAGATAGAACTGAGACCATGGCAAAAGCCCTGTCTCTTGTGCTCTACCCACAACAAAATAAAATGTTACTGTCTAGCTAGAAATGACTGGGCCCTATAGCAAAAATATGTATGCCCCCCTATCCCAACCTGTCACTCCAACCTCTGCCCTTCCAGGAGTGGTGGGCCCCCTTGTGAATATGGGCCCCATAGCACTGCTATGGCTGCTATATTGGTTCCTACGCCACTGGTTACTGTAGTCTTGTTCATTGCCATGAAGGTGATACAGTGGTCTACAGTTGACTGGGAAATGATCTTACCTATAATGTGATCAGTGAAATAATATCATGGAGATTGGTATTGGATGCATGGATACTGCATAAGCCTGTGCAAGGAAAATGTGGGAAAACTGGCAAATAAGTTACAAACCTAAAGTTGGTGTTCAAAGTTGCAGTTTGATGGAAGTTGAGGATTCTGTTTCCTCTATGTACTTTATAGCAAAATGATAAACAAGAAGTGACCTTTATCATTTAATAATACATTCATATCTTTTGTTTTTCAGATCTCCAGCCTGTAACATATTGTGAGCCAGCCTTCTGGTGCTCCATTTCATACTATGAACTTAACCAGCGAGTTGGGGAGACGTTTCATGCCTCACAGCCTTCCATGACAGTGGATGGATTCACAGACCCATCAAACTCTGAGCGTTTCTGCCTGGGTCTCCTCTCCAATGTCAACCGCAATGCTGCTGTGGAACTGACCCGGCGACACATCGGTAACAGCTTTTGCTTGAAGCAGCAGCTTTGCCACTGATTGTCCTAATACTTTTTTTAGAAACTACAAGCATTTTGTCTCTCTGTCCAGTAATTGCTGTTTTGACCAGTGAACCCTTGTGAAAAATAGAGATTAAATTACTTGCACAACTTTCATTTGACAGCTGTCAGAGACTTCACTTTCCATCAGCTTAGAGGAAGCTAAATCTTAAAGCAGGGTACAGGCGGCTCGATATTTGAGACGTCCGATGTTCCCTGCAGTATCGTGATGAAGTCATCACGCTGCTGTCAGATATCGGCGGAGCTGGAGAGACAGCTCAGCCGATGCTTTGCCTGAGGACCCGCGGTCTAGGCAAAGCAACAGACATGTCCGATATGGCTGTTTTCGATTAATCCCGCTTGAAAACAGCGATTGCCGCATATTATATGGGCCAGATAGATGGCCGTGAGCATGCACGGTGTTCAAAGCGGCCATGTATCTGGCCCATATCATTACCTTAACAATCTTACCATAACATTTCTGTACAATCAACTTTTCTTCTACCAAAACCCTGTAATATGAGGAACTTTCTAAACCTCCCAATCACTATGTATTATATCAGGGAGGACACTGTACTGTATAGTTATTGGTAGATCTAATGGAACTTGTATGGAGTGATCTAAAGGTGTATGGGGGGCTTTACTCTTCACAATGGATGCTGATCTGATCTTAGTGAGGGTGGCAACTTGCATTTATCCCTATTTTCCTTTCTTGAGTTGTTATACAAAGCTTTCTTATTGGTTTCCTAGCTTTTAAAACAAAAAGGTAGTTGAGTGTTGTACCATGTTAAGCTCACCATACACCTTTAGATCACATCTTACAATTTCCTTTAGATCTACCAACAACTATGTAGTATAGTGGCCTCTAGAAGTCATAGTGATTGGAAGGTTTAGAAAGACCCTCATATTATATGGTTTTGGTAGAAGAAAATTAATTGTACAGAAATTGTATGGAAATATTGTAAGGTGTATGGGGGCCTTTAGCCATCTATAAATACAGAGAGTTTTGAGTTATTGGTTAACTGGAACTTTTTTGTGAGTTAACATTTGTGGCTCATACCTCAGTGGCATCTGTATTTGGCTGGTTGAGTACACAGTGCACTTTTTTTGCACTGTAAACAATATTTTTAACAGATAACACGGTAAAAATAGTGAACGTTTTATAATCACATTTCCAGATGTGATCTTCTATAGGGTTAAGCTGTTATACTGATGCACTCACATTTACACTAAGGGTAAAGGTCACCTACCAGCCATGTCTGCTTAGTGTAAGCCAATAATCCCAGCGGGAGAGCAGTTTCCTGGAAATAGTTAATGTTCCTCCATGAGACCAGCAATTATAATCATTAATGTCGTTTACTTAACACACGCAGCATATTCCGCGCTGCATTACAGTAATCAATATTTCCTCTAATCCCAGGGTTTTCTTCAGCTGTCATTGGACCTAAAATAAAACAAGAAATCTTTATTTTGTCTGCCTCGGAGCTGCCGTACATATTCCACTTTGTTTAGGTCTGCTCAGAAAAGTTTGGTGAACTTTGCTTTATACTGAAAAAGAAAATGTGTGTCTCAGATGAAATAATTGGAACAATCCTCCCCTCTCATTAATTCAGTGGTTACAAAAATGTTTCCATTCTGGAGCTCTGAATGTGAAACCAGAAGACCTCCCATAATATGAATCCTGTCCAACAGGCCCTGCACAATATTTGTGTGTAACCTCAATGCTCACAGTTCCGTCTTTCCCGCTTCACTCTCACAGCCCCAGCCTTAGATCCATTATCCTGCGGTATGCCATGGAGCAGCAGGTCATGTGTTTTCCCTGCCATAATGCCATTAAACGTCTGCTGCTTTCACGCTAGCCCCGCTATCCTATAACCAAGCACAACTAAGTAAACATGGAGCTGGATACAGAACACGTGCAAAACCCATAGCGTCTGTCCCTGGGTTTGTGGCTTTCAAGGGGAGTCCTGCCTAGGGCAGCCAATATGCAGCCTTTATTTTACTTGGGATTCAATGAAATATTATGAAGATTTCTTCCACATACTGGTCCACAGCACAAACATTCTTCATCTACTCCTGCTGGTTACAACAACTAAAAGACGACAATATGCTAAGCTCATTGAATGGAAGAAAAGATCTCAGACATTTCCAGTTGTGTCCCCCACTGGATTATTTAGCCTCCATTGGTGTTCTAGTGACAATGTGGCCATGAACAATGGAGGATAAATCTCCCCAGCAAGAAGAGCATTCCAACATAACTAAAGCCGGGCACACACGCTTAGATTTGCTGCCGATCTCCCAGCAGATCGACAGCGCGTGATGATGTCATCACGCGCAGCCGGTCCTGCCGAGAATCTTCTGGGCACCCTTTGTGTGCAGGCCTTTACTTTGGTGGGGGATGCTGGACCCCATTCAAAGAAAGGGGGTCAATCTAAGAAATGATAGCCATGTCCGTAATTTCTAAGATCAATTTCCTGGCCGATATACGTTTGCTTTTAAGCATTAGATTTGAGCCCGATTTCGCAGCAGATCGTTGCTGTGAGCGTGCACGATGGTCAGTCGGTGGCAAAATCGGCCGCAAATCTAATCTTCTATAGCCAGCTTTACTGACAAAAGTCCCTGTCAGACAGTGTTGGTGGCTAGCAAGAAGACCATTCAACAAAATGTAAAAATAGATATAAATACAATTTATTATCGACAAATAAAGTGCATTTCAAGAGAAAATGACAGAAAACCATTGCTATGGGAAAAAGTCTATGGGAAATGTCCTCAATCTGCCAAAATGAACCTGGGCGCACTGTTGGTCCTCGCCCCTCCAAGGGAACTTCTTCAGAAGTGCTGAGCGCTACTCAAATGGTTATTTCCTATGAAAGATAAAACATTTTAATATACGTAACATGGTCTTAGGGACTTCACCAAATGCATTACAATTCTCATTTCACAAGTCTAATTGTTTCACATCCTATCCAAAAGTGTATAGAGACTATCAATATTGCATCTAGCATATCTCCAGAAAGAGGAAGGATCTATTGAGTGTTGTAATAGATGTTTTGTTCTTCCTTAAAATATTTGTATTGCTATTTGATTTAGTGACAAAATTTTCTCTGTTTTCAGGTAGAGGAGTGCGTCTGTATTATATTGGCGGTGAGGTGTTTGCTGAATGCCTTAGCGACAGCGCAATTTTTGTGCAATCTCCGAACTGTAACCAGCGTTATGGTTGGCACCCTGCTACTGTGTGCAAGATTCCTCCAGGTAAGGCGTCCTCTGCTAGAGCTGGGTGGGTACACTGGTAACCACTATCCCTATGTATGTCATATGGGGAATGTCCATATAAAACCCTCTGCTAGGGCTGGATGGGTCCATAACACTAATCACCACTATCCCTATGTATGTCATATGGGGAATGTCCATATAAAACCCTCTGCTAGGGCTGGATGGGTCCATAACACTAATCACCACTATCCCTATGTATGTCATATGGGGAATGTCCATATAACACCCTCTGCTAGGGCTGGATGGGTCCATGACACTAATCACCACTATCCCTATGTATGTCATATTGGGAATGTCCATATAAAACCCTCTGCTAGAGCTGGGTTGGTCCATGACACTGGTAACCACTATCCCTATGTATGTCATATGGGAAATGTCCATATAACACCCTCTGCTAGGGCTGGATTGGTCCATGACACTGGTAACCACTATCCCTATGTATGTCATATGGGGAATGTCCATATAACACCCTCTGCTAGAGCTGGATTGGTCCATGACACTGGTAACCACTATCCCTATGTATGTCATATGGGGAATGTCCATATAACACCCAATGCTGATGGTCACGCAGCCCGCGAGATGCTGCAACATCCTAAGGAATCGGCAAACAATTACAAAGCATGCTACATGGCGGATATCACTGTCCACCAAATGCAAGGATTCTTTTTCACAAAACGTATTTATATGCAAATGTTTTCTTTTATGAAAGTAAAGTTACTTTGCTTAGATGGGCATAAAGTTGGGATATAAATGAATATCTGTTGCTTGTTGTTTCTTACGGGTTTCCATCTTTATGTTTTAGGCTGTAACCTGAAGATCTTTAATAACCAGGAGTTTGCTGCTCTCTTGGCACAATCTGTAAACCAGGGATTTGAGGCAGTTTATCAGCTGACCAGGATGTGTACCATAAGGATGAGCTTTGTCAAGGGATGGGGAGCTGAATACAGGTCAGTAACACTGGGAAGCCGTTAGTCATTATCCTAACTGTGCAGATCATTGGGGTCTATATATTAATCTTCATGAGGATAAAACTAGTCGACAGAAGTAAAAAAACAAAATCTTGGATATAGTTAGGACAGGTCAGACTTTTATTTTGTGGCTTCCTGTGTTGCCTTTGGGGGACATTTACTTTCACAGAATACTCACCAGCACAAAAACTATAAAAAAAAATCAAAATTCTACATGAAAAGAAGCAGGAGGTGAGGTGATCTTCCTGATATCAAAGGTAGTTTGTGAGTTTTCTCACAGTTGGGACATCTGTTCTCTGTTCCTATTATGTCTCTAAAGCTAGCCATCGCTGCGCGCATTCCCAACAAACGGCCGAAAATCTGGTGCACCCACCTGGTGAGATCGACCAGGAATCTCCTGCATATCGGATTGCACAGAGATCTGTCATGTTGGTAGATTTCTGATCCCATTACTTTAAATGGGGACGGCAGTGCCGGACAATCCTCTAAATCATCACACTGCAGTCTGTCCCTCATCTATAGAGGGATAATCCATACGTGTATGGCTAAATGTGAGGGGAAATTTTTTTTGTGGGGAGCCCAGACAGGTGTTAGAACCCTTCTTCTTTCTTAATAATATATTTCTAAAGCCCCCCATACACCTTTAGATCACGCCATATAATTTCCTCTAGATCTACCAACAACTATGTAGTGCTGGAATAGGAAAGTGATAGAATACATAGTGATTGGAAGGTTTGGAAAGGTTCTTATATTACATGGTTTTGGTAGAAAAAAAGTTTTCTGCTAGGTCTTACTTCAGGCTGTTGTATGCTTTATATGGGTTTTGTATTACCAGAATGCAAAACTTGTATAAACCAAAACTGAACATGGAGCTTACATGCAAGTCAAGTACAACAGTTACCATATTTTCACCCTATAAGACGTGACATCTGATTGGGGGGAAAAATACGGTAGCTGTTTACCTCAATGGCATGTGAGCTCCTTCAGATGTTCAGTTTCGATCAATACTCTGACATGCACATCAGTAGCAGAGGGAAGATCCAAGGCGCAGCCTGGAACATGCGATATTAAGTGTCCCCCATTTGCTTTTTAGGCTTTTGGCTGAATAAGTACAAATCCCCACAAACACACTCTAATATCTTGTAAAAACCCTTCACATTAAGTAGAAAAAACTATGGAGGAACAAACATATCCATTTCTCTACCAAAAAAGGACAGATGGTTGTTCATTGGAATATGCCCAGCTCAACTACCTCCCCTTTTTCCTGGTACTAACCAGGAAACCACATTTACCCATCCATTGAATGTGGGAGTATTAATTGCAGGTCCTGGTGCATTGGAAGCAGCAGACGTAGTAACCTCCATTGTACACAGTGAGACGTCGCACCAGATCTGTGGTCTCTGTGCTGCATCCACATATGTGAGGTAGTGATGGCAGCAGTCAGGGGACAGAGCAGCCTTGGCACGGGTCTGTCCTTCTCCTGCTGGAGGTTGGTAGGACAGAGAAGGTGGCACAGAGGTCACTCGCTATCAGTGCTTATAACTTTTTATGCCATCTCTGCCTTACCAAGGAAGCCCATGAAACTGCATGGAGTTTGTAATATGGAGCATTAGACTTTTAGTATGACTCTTCTGGTTGGAAAACAAAAGAAAGTTCACACCATCATACGTTTAACTACTTCATTTCCAGACATTAAGGCACAGAGGTGGCACAGCTGCACTGCTGAATATGACAAGACGACGACCAAAGCGAGTCAGCCCAGTGCGCTTCTTGCTTTTTAAGAAAACAAATGTTTTTCTTTCAGTTCCCTGAAATCCCTGCAGTCTCCTCATGTGTTTACTGACTGGGGAAAGTGACTTTTATTTCTGCGGTCTCGCTGATTTCTGGTCGTGTCCAGGGAGGCGGCGAAGCTGCGACACATGTCATTATGTGGAGGGTGTAACACACACTGGCTGCCAGAGTGTAACATTCTGCTATTGTGGGAGCAGCAGACACCCAACGCAGATCCCAACTTTGCCTGCTGGCTTCCAGATGTTCAGTGACCATTTATACTATTAACTCCTTCATGCTGGGACACTTTGCAGTTACAAAGCAGAACACGGAGATTTGGAGTGTGCGCGGCATGGCATGGGTTAAATATCATCCTGCTCACTTGACAGCCAGTTTCAGTACTGGCTGGGAGCCAGGGGAGCTAATGGAACCCAGATGTGCCTCTGTTTGGCAGCCTCATTACTGATCCTGAGGTCTCTGCTCACATTTCACTAAGTTCTTCCTATATTAACCTGCTCTGTGCCGAGCCTTTCAATTCCACTCTGAAAATTCGACTGTGTAATAAAAAGTAGTCATACTATAAAAACGTATGGGGGACTCTGCTGAGTGATGCCATAGATTGGCATTTTACATTAGCTTCAGAGTAAGGCAAATATATTTTAACATACGGCTTTTACGTTTTATTAATCCCTTATGCATTTATTTTTTCTCATGATGATTCAGTAACCCTTTAGCCAAGATTATCATTGTGCCCATCAGAACAGATAAAGATTGGCAATTTGTAGGTATCCAAGCAGGACATGCCAGGATTTACAATTCTCTATTAGTCACAGAGCTACAGGTTGCTTTAAGAAAATGAATACTGAGGATGCCACTGCTGACCCTTGTCGGAAAAAGTTATTTTCTTGTGCATAATGCTTTGGTATTGGTATTATCACTGTCCCAGAATAGAGGGTCCTGAAGCTGATGTTGCGATCTTATCCTGTCTAATTTAGGCTATGTCTCCACTGTGTTAAGCGTGGGGGTCCTAACAGAGCACATACACAACCTGCCCGGCAAATCTTATGTTCACATGGGGTTAACCCAATGCGAACAGAGGATCCACTGGGCAGGTAATATGTGTGTGCTATGTCAGGACCCCACTAAGCACTGGCTTAACGTAGGGGGTCCCAACGGAGCAGACAACACAGTGGAGACATAGCCTGAATCGCAAAGGAAAGAAAAGCCAGACAGTAAGCATTTTTGGTCCACTATGGCAACGTATATGTTCCTTCTTTTTAAAGTGTGTATACAGAGAGAAGCACCATTGGTTGTATGATAACTTCAGCATTCTCTTGTGTCTTGGCAGGCGTCAGACTGTGACCAGCACACCCTGTTGGATTGAGCTACATTTGAATGGTCCACTGCAGTGGCTCGATAAAGTTCTGACACAGATGGGCTCTCCAAATATTCGCTGCTCCAGTGTCTCGTAGACCAGCCTATCCATGTCACACGATCTCACCGACCTGGAGAATCCGGATACTGAACGCACAGAGCAAGATCCCAGCACATCAGCTGACGTCCCAACATAAGATCTTCCCAGCGATCATGTGACCACGTGCGATGCCAGTACACCAGTCCACTTCTCTGTGTAGAACATGACAGTACACTGATATGGAACACTCAGCCTCTTTACCTGGCTCTCATCACCCAGCATTACCACAACACAGAAGCAGCTGCTCTCCTCCACGTGTGTTGCTGATCCAGCTCCATGAAACACTGGGAAAACAGAGCTGACAAACTTTTCATCGGACTGGACTGTTACACTTGGGAAAGTCACTGAAAGCCAGTGAAAAGACAAGTCTCACCTTTTGCAATACAGGGTACAGTTTTTACTCCCAACTTCTATGAAACCCTCGGCTCTGATTCCTCCAGATCAGTCAAGCCTGTTGCTGACCTCTCCCACGTTTGTGGCTTGTTCCCAACTTCAGAATTCTTTTCTATTTCTTGTACTATATGGAAAGTTAGTGTAATACATATCTCACAAGTGGGGCAGGTATCTAGATGCCTCGCAGCAGCAAAACTTTAGTGTAAAACAGGTATCTTGGCTCCTGAAAGAATCGAACAACTGGAGAAGCACCTCATTTTTTTAAAAAATATTGGCGTACATGTATTTTTATTGTATCCCTCGTCTGAGGATAAAACCTGCTGTTATACAGGTACATCTCACATAAGCTGGTGTTTGAAGCCCGCCGCTTTTTGTCCTGCCAGTGACCCTCTTCCGTATTTATGTTATTCATCATACAGGAGATAGTGATACAGATATTCCTGCAGAGCCCATGTAGCAGTCTATAGATAAGAGGCAGACAGTGCTGGACCTATAGGCAAGCTTTTTATATCCACAGCACAGAAGTCAGGCCTGAGAAAGTGCCAGTTTAGATGTACCCAGTGGCAGGCAGATGATGCCAACATTGTAGTTCTCACAAGTTTCTGATGGCAAAGGGTGTCCATATGCACCCTATGAAATGTCTCAGACAAATGCTAAATCAGGCAACTGCTTAATCTGGCAACTGCTAAATCAGGCAACCGCTGAATCAGGCAACCGCTAAATCAGGCAACCGCTGAATCAGGCAACCGCTAAATCAGGCAACCGCTAAATCAGGCAACCGCTGAATCAGGCAACCGCTAAATCAGGCAACCGCTGAATCAGGCAACTTTTAAATCAGGCAACCGCTGAATCAGGCAACCGCTAACTATTGTTTGCTATAATCTGGTCCTGTTTGGCAAAGAGCACTTCACCCCACGCAGCAATCTTCCATTTCCTGGATTTGGATCTGAGATCTCAGGGTCTCCTTATCTTTGTTTTAGACATAGCATGAGGTAGAAACCATTATTTCTGCTCTGTATATTTATTTACAGAGAATGCCAGTGAAATGTGCATTTTTTGCGTAGTCTCGCTGCAGTAAGTGTCCTCTTGTGTGCCTCTCTCCAGAGCACAGCCAGCTGTTCCCAGATGACATGCAGCGTTCCCCGATCGGAGATGCTGGGGGGAGGCCAACGTACTTGTAGCACAGATGGGGTGATCTCTCCCCGAGTATTCGTAGCATGGAAGAACAGGCTCCCTCACAGTCTGCAACCACGCATTCTTGGTTTAAGCTTTCTTTTATAAAAAAAAACAAAATACCCGTGCAGTTCCTTTATTCTATTCAGTGTATGAACTTTTTTATTCTTATACGTTTCTGGGGAAAACAAAAATGTGTTTTGGTTCCTTTTTTCAAATTTGTCTGTTTTGCTTGTATGTGTCTCAATTATTGTGAAAGTATACCCACAATACATATATATCACCCCGGAAATACACTTCAGGCTCTGATTAGCTGATTTCCTCTTTCCTGCATCATTCAATTACCATAAAGAAAATATGCCAGATTGTTAGTGCAAAA
>CM070034.1:125597934-125613078 GCA_036250615.1 Ptychadena robeensis | reverse complement strand
TTTTTATCGGCAAACTTCGATCGGGCTTGGTTGATCGGGCTGTGTATGGCTAGCATAAGTTGAAAGACACTCTAAAATAGAAATTAGATTGGTATTGAATATAGCTTATTTAAGTTTTTATATGAGCTTTTTTTTCCTGGTGATTTCAAATTCTAATCACATACTTAACACTTATCCTAGCCACTAATGTGAGACATATGACTGAACAATACTTCTTGCAGTAGGCCATTTCGTGTCCCTTATTTTGAGATTTTTATGCTGAAAAAGGCTTCATTGGCTTCAGTAACCATGAACTTAGTTGGTTCCTCCACTTGCCAATACTTCAAATGGATATGAATAGAGGCTAACATCCACTGAACATATTGAAAATGTGTGAAGTTGACCCACATATGGGTGTGACCAGACCAATGAAGAAATTACAACCAGAGAACAAGGCTTCAACATACATTATAAAATACGAAAGAAATGCTAAATGCTAAAAGAAAAGTTGCAGTGGAAGTCTATGTAGCTGTAGCTACATGTAGCCTTAACCTTCTTTATGCTTAAAAAGGAGTTTCTGAAAGTAAATTTAACCTCAATAAAACATTTATACTTTCTTGTTGTTAAGCAAACCATTGGAACTACTTTGTAATTTATATTCCAGAATCACAAAAATGTTTTATATAGCAGTCTTGTGCAGGATGACCTTAAACAGGGCTCTTTCACACAAGCACAACACAGGGCATTTTGAGCTGCACATGATACACAACTTTACATGGGAAACCAGTTTACCATTTACAACATATACTGGTATTGGAAACGCTAACATAATATGTCCAAAGATGCATATGGTGTGTACTGTGCAACGCAGTGCAGATTGTGTGAAATGTTTTAGAACTAAACATCTAACCCTTATGTTGTAGGTAAAACAAAATAAAGATGCATTCAGAACTTATTGATGACGGGATGTTGCCCTGTATTGGGGAGAAGAAGAATCCAGAGACAGGCAGTCGGTGCTGGAAAAGGCAAGTAAACCTTTATTTACATTGTAGCTGACCTGAGACCAGCCTGGGCTGACAGCTTTTGGCAAGTTTTTTTTAAGCCCAAGCAGGACTTGGTACATGTGTCCACTGCAGATTCCACACACTGCAGATTGCGCTGGACGATTCAAGGCTTACACCGGCAACACACAGAAGATCAGCGCGGTTTTCCCGTATCTTGGAGACACTTTAACGCCACCGCAGCCCACAGCTACAAAACAGCACCACAGGCATACGGCTAAGAATATGCAGAGTGGACACTGTCCCATTAAACAGAATGGGAAGTGTCCTCTCTGCATGTTTTTCCATGGTGTGGGGCAAAAGCAGCAGTGGACACAAGCCCTTGTGCTGACTGCCCAGGAGGTTGAAGAGGGCTCAGAATGCAATGCAATACTGTGAATGGTACACAGGTATATATATTTAATAGGGAAGACCCGCTTAAAACATGAATCGAAAAATACATGGGTGGTTGAAAGTGAACAGCAACTCTTGGGAAAGATCCCCTGATACCATTGAATAGAGTTTTAGGGTGCCAACACTTACCTACAACAGAGTCAACTTGAGAATTACAATGAGTTGCAGAATCTCCACCCCGTCCTTGTACCACTGTAGTCTCTCCACTGGAAACAGCGACCTGTCGAACAGCGACAAAAATATACTTGGACCAAATGCCATCGTAAGGCCATGGAACTTAAAAAAAACGAATTTTCCGGTTCATAAATAGAACAAATATTAGGAAATTTGGCGACACCATTACATCCCCAACAATTGAAAAAGAAAGTACTGTATTTTCCGCACTATAAGACACACCCCCCCCCCCCCACTCCAAAATGTAGGGGTATAAAAAAATATATGCGTCATAATGCGACTGAGCTTAGCCATGGTGAGGAAGCCATCAGAGTGTGTATGTAAGCACGGTGACATACAGAGATCTCCATGGAAGGGATGCAGAGTGGGACAAGAAAGTGGGGAAGCCTCTGACAGCTTCCTCGCCTCCTTTAACTTCTGCTCTGAATGGCAGAGCGATAGCTCTCTGTACTTTTTCAGGGATGAGACGCTCCGCTGTATAGGTATATAATATTTAATGGTGATACATGGCGTCACTTTATCCCAATGCATAGTTACACTAAAAATAGATATTTTTTAATTTATTTGCTGTAAATATGTAAACATATAATGGCATAACTGTTTTTGTACTGCTATCCTTTTGAAAATAACAATGCATCTGGAGTGACTCAGCTCTCAGTACTCCATACCCTTTGACATAAAGAGGGATACCCATACTCACATTCTCCGGAGAATCTCCACTGCCCTCTGAGCTATGGTTCACTGCTGCAAAGGAGCTGAAGATCCCAAAGGACTGTTCTGGAATTATACACACATTGGTTAACATTTAGTACGGTTTATAAGTCAATCTTGAATGAGAGGTCTGAGATTGAATAATAGAGAGTTATGAAAAAAAAAAAAAAACAGAAAATAAATACTAAAACCCCAACCCCGGTAATACTATGTGAAAGTGCAATCCCAGATGTTTAGACCTTCCACATAGATCACAGGAAACCAATGTCAATCTAGTCTCCCTAATTAACAGATTTAGGATTCATGGAAGTAATCTTCCAACATGCACAACATAAAGCCAAGGGAACCAGGTAATTATCTATAATAATTATCAATATTGGTTTTCTTTAACATTACATTTTGGACTATGATGTAGTCACACCATGGGAAAGAGAGTTGTTTGCATTAAGGGACATACAATTATGTGACAATTCCATTAAATATTCAGTTCTTTATTGAGAAATGTTCACAATGCAATGTATAATCATCCTTTTATTTATCTCTTGAAAGGTGATTAAATTGCAGGTAAACAATGGAAATTATCCTAAATGTATTCATTTAATAAAACATAAATGTGTTTTCTGATTAAAATGTAAGGACACCTTACCCCCTAGTAGTCAGTATCGCCATTTTTGGCCGATAGAATTGTAGTGAGATGCTTCTAGCCATATAGAGATGGGCAAAAAGTTTGCCTGGCAGTCTATCGACAATGAATATCATGCGTTTGCGGTCCACCGAATGGGCGAACACTTCCAATATTTGATCTGCCTCCCATACTTAATGTTGAGGCAAAGTTTAACCTCTCACCCCAGTCATACGGTGCAGTACAGTTAATTACATATTTTTCCCACCCAGGCTACACCTCCCAATCCAATTCAAAAAGTGAGATTTACATTTCATAAACAAAAGAACCTTCTAGGGGACTAGTATTTTTATTATTATCATTTATTTATATAGTGCCTTACAATAAATTAGAGTTGAGATAACACACAGATACAGGTTATGACATAGGAGGAGCAGAGGACCCCGCCCAAGTATGCTCTGGTTCGCCCCCCCCCCCCCCCAAAAGCATACTAGACCCCTTGGCATAGGGTCTGGTAAGCTCTGGAAAAGGGGGGTCACAAATGACGTTGGGTTCCTCTATCAAAAGCATACCAGTCCCCATTTGGCAAGCCTTTGGTATCCCCCATCCCACCAGGTCCCATGCCATTCCTCAATGAAGGGGAGACCCCTCAGCTGTGAGCTGTTTGAGGGGTTTCTTTACAGCATCTGAAATGGGAATAAAACTGGAATACTCTTGGCTGGATCTACTGCTACTTTTTAATTTTCATGTAGTAGGGTTCAGTTCTGCTTTCGCTTTTTCTTTCTTACAGATGTTCTCACATGTTCCACATGTAGCATCAGATATGCAATAGAATTCATGGTGGATATTATGACAGCGACCTGGACAGGTCTTGCAGTAATAAAGCACCTCAGACCATGACACTTCGATCTCTTCGAGCTGTCCTTTTCCTGGGATGCACTCTGTTTTTTCTGTTTTTTTATCAAACATTCTGTGTACTGGTGTCCAAATAAATCAATTTTAGACTTATCTGTCCAAAAAGCATTATTCCAGTAGTCTTCCCTGCACCCATGCAATTTACGTTATTTATGTTTCTTACAGATTGTAATGGGATACACTTCAACATTACCAATAACAAGAACCTTTGTGACAGACTGGTCATCTGTCACTCTGTGAATGGACCATTAGGCGGTATCCTGGAAGGAGTCCGTGAATTATTTACAAAGCAACATTAGGTTGCAGAGTGTTTTTGTTATAGGGCTCACAGACTCTGGGATAGGAGGGATGGAACTGGGTGGGCCTTCCTATTCCCCCAGGTACACTGAAAGGGTTAATACCTGTTTGCAGGTGAGTGGAGCAGGGTGTGTCTCCACAAAAGAACCACAGACCATTGTGTCACGGCTTCTGAGTGTGGGGCCCAGGCCTGGAGCAGCCGATACAGGGGGCTCACAGAGAGTGTGAGGCCCAGGCCTGTTGCTGCTGGAAAGCTAAACCAAGGACAATCATTTTTGTTGAACGTTTGCCAAGCCAGGAGGCATTTTCGAGTGACTTTTTGTTAGGAGTGCCATTAACCCCTGTGAGGGTAATCCTTTTTCTGTGGACTGTTTTGCTAATAAAAATGGACAGGAGCCCTAAAGAGACACTTGGATGGTGGATTAATGTGTTTTGACAGCACCCCTTTGAGCTGAACCCTCACATCACAGGTCCTGTGATGATATTTTAGGGTATTACAGAGATTTCTTGTAGCATCATGCTGTCTGCTATTGGAGTGAACTTGCTTGGGTGGCCGAACATGGTTATGATGGCAGTAGTTTTTCTGAAATGTTTTTACCTTTTGAAATACCTTACCATACTTCTAAGCAGATACAAATTTCTTTGTAAAGGCCAAGGAATAGCAAATGCAATGTTATAATGCGCACCTGATGTGATACATTTGAACCATTGTAAATAGGAGTAAATGTGGAGATATTTATTCCTCACAGGAAATCATATTTTAGTAAAATGAAATTTTACAGAAGTGATTTCTTTATTTCAATTGTTGCTCTATATTACTTGCATATCTCAGTATTGTTAAAATATATATAAAATATCCAAATATGTCTAAAGGCCCCCATACACGTTCCGATTTTTCGTACGAATTTTGCCCGACCGACCAACGTGGTCGGGAGATTAATCGATCGGGACCGCTTCAGACCTGTCCGTAAATTTTGGTCGATCTGCTGTTAATAAATAGTGTCAGGCTGATAGATCGGTGATAATTCAAATTCCGATTTTTCATGCCAGCTGACCGACCGACCATACCATTTTAGGTGAAAATCGGGTGACACGAAAAATCGGTCGGGAGATCAATCGGAACATGTATGGGGGGCTTAAGAATGTCTAAAACATACTGGTGTTCGTAGGGTGTCCTAATTTTTTTACATGACTGTATATTAAAAGAAGTAAATGTTAAATGTTTGGTTAATCATTTCCTTCATTAATACACAAACATTTTAGATAAATTTTAAATAGAACAAATCACAAACATACAACACCTGTACTTAAAATGGTTACACCACGACTTAAGAAAACATTCATGTTAAATGGGATTTAAACTGTATGTAAATAGAAATTTTGGTGAAGGTACTCACCATTCTTCATTTCCACATTAGACCACACATTGGCATTTAAAGCCTGAACTATTCGTGTAACACCAGTGGATTCTGGAAAATCATCTACAGGAACAAAGAACACAAGTCAAATACTTCTAGAAGCTTCTCAGCTGAGCAAAACTCTCCCTTTCATACAGTTAAATCACCATCTTCATCTGGAAGCTCCTCTGGATTCAGCTCCACCAGTTCAAACCCATGCTGGATACACCACTCCTGTGCTGTCTGCCGACTCACACCTGCAATATGCAACAAATTCACAGTGAACCATTACTGTAAAACAATTACAATACAATAATAGAGCTGACTGACCAAATAAATACAAGCGCTACATCCCAAATAGAAACAACTGAAGTAATACAGTTGATGTCAGTGGTCAACCCGTAAGTATAGTGTACCCCGATAGAAAAAAATAGGACAAGTCATATGAGACCACCCCATCAACTGTATGACTATAGAATGTAATGTAAGGCTATGTCTCTACTACGTTTTGTGATCCGTCGAGATCCCTACGTTCAGCACAGTACTTGGTGGGGATCCTGACGGATCACATACTCTTTAACTGGCAGGGGTTAATGTACTCAACTACGCTACCCCCTGCATCGGTGGAACGGCTTGGCGCTGTGAGAACACAGCATCCGCCGAGCAGGTAAAGAGGGGGTCCCGACAGATCCCTCAGCGATGTGGAGACATGATCTAAAGGCCCCCATACACGTGTAGGATTCCATGGCCAATTGATCATTCATCCAATTGATTCCGGCGATCTCAGCGGGAATGGGAGCTGCGATCAATCTGCCAATTAAGAGTATCCGATCACTGCACACCACCTTGTCCAATTGATCACGTCCAATTGATCGGGGGCTCAGAATTGGATCCGACAGAGAACCAACATGTTGGTTCCATCAGATTGATTCAGGGCCGATCGGGCAGTTCTCTGTCGGATCCAATTCTGAGCCCCCGATCAATTGGACGTGATCAATTGGACAAGGTGGTGTGCAGTGATCGGATACTCTTAATTGGCAGATTGATCGCAGCTCCCATTCCCGCTGAGATCGCTGGAATCAATTGGATGAGTGATCAATTGGCCATGGAATCCTACACGTGTATGGCTAGCTTAAGATTGAATTAGAATTTGTTATGCTTGCCTACACAGAAGTACCCATGTTTAAAGATTTCTAAAGAAGTCCCTACTACCTGGTGGACGTTTAGAAATGTTCTGATCTCCTGTTTCTTGTGAATTTTATTGATATTTGTGTCCCTTTTAGAGTGACGGCTGGCACCTAATGTGTACATTTTATGCAATTCAAATACATTGTATTTTTTATTGATAACCCAGATTGCACCTAAATAGTCCTGGGAGTCAACCATCCACCTTCTCTGAGCCCCTTTCTGGGCAGACTCAGTTTGCGCCTTTAATTACGGTAAAAATGCACAGAAGTAGAGAACAACAAAAAATCATTAGAATTCTTTAAAACGTAAGGCACTGGACATGAACTTGTCTTTCTACAGATTACACCAGGCTCAGGCCAGCACTCTACAAACATTTTAATTCGAGATTTTTGTGTAAGGAGTGATTAACAAAACCTAAAGTTCTCTGTTGGGCAGATAGGGGCAGCAGGTTAAGTCAAAGTAATTTCTGGGCAAACTAATGTTAAGCTTAAAGACAAGCCGTAAAATGGTAGTAGTGTATAAAAAAGGAGGACAGGTTAGTGAAAAATTATATTGGACATATAAAACCTAAAGGAGAAGTATGAAGAGATGGCTGGAGTAAACCTATATTTGTATGAGCATGGAAGTACCAGGTTATGAACATACAATAGAAGAATCTTACCAGTATCAGAAGCCCGGTCACATACTAAAATCATGACATCGAGCGTCCAATCTTCCAGTAATGGAAGCCATGGAGACAACTTCTCCAGTCCGGATTTCTGTCAGGAAATAGTTCTTAGTTAAATGCCATAAAGCAAAACTCCAACTAAACAACATAGACACAGATGAAAAATTTTTTATTGAACACTAAAATGATCATTCACACACCTTCCCCAGTAAGTGCAGACATATCAGTTCACTAAATATTCCTGTGTCACATGCATGCTCATCAGAATATTAGTGCATTATGTCTCTCCCTTGGCTCTAAGTAACTGTGCGATAACCAAACACTGCGTCCTCCAGCTACATGAAAACATACTCATTCTCTCTGATAACACAGTGGCACTACGAGAGACATATCTCAGTGCAGTGATAGCTGGAATATAAGTCATCCCTCTGTGTATTTAAATCTACACATAGACTTTTCACATTGAATACCATTATATGGCACCCCCAGTGGCCACTTGCAATTTTAAAATTGCGGGGCGTTACACCACAATCGTGTACTGTTTGTAAGTCCTAGTTTAATTTTACATATATTTTTTTCCACTTGAATAACATGGCTGTAGGGTGTCACCAAACCTGACTAAAACATGTACCACAAAATAAGTGCACTGCATTATTATAGCCCTCCGACTACTGAAAATAAAAGGAGAGATAGATCAGTAACTTTGCTTACACATATCTGTAATGAAAAACCCCTAAATAAGCAACAAGAAATAAATGTAAAGAAATATATAATTGTACAGTACTGCGTAATATGTTGGCGCTATATAAATAAATGATAATGATGATGATAATAATACATACCGTATTTTTCAGACTATAAGAGGCACCTAGTTTTTAGAGCAGGAAAACCAGAAATAAAAATTTAAGTGCTCAAATCAATTGTGGGGAAAATTCCCCTGCAGTTCCAACTTCAGCCACAACTGAACTGAGCTAGAACACTTCACAGCATCTCATCTTCCTCACACACGGGGAATGGGGGGAGGGCGTGGGGGAATCTGCAATGTGCAACTCAGGCACACATAGATGGAAGAGATGCCGGGTGGCATCTTTCATCTATATCTCTCTGCTGTATTGCCTATTTCAGCAGGGCTCTGAGCAAAACAGCAGAGCCCTGCTGATATAAACAATACAGTACAGATGAGAGATCCGGCCGTGGGCGGACTTGGTGGAGGATGCTGGCGTGGTCGGACAATAAGACGCAGGCAATTTCCCCCCTGATTTTAGGGGGGGGGAACTGCATCTTCTAGTCACGCGAGCTGTCAGCCAGCCAGCCTATTGGCTCTCAATGCGGTCAGTTCTCTTCCCCTATCTTCTGATATCACACAATGACCCATGCCCTCTCCATTTCTATCTTATAGGAAAGTAGAGTTGTGTGTTTACATGTTACGTGTGTGTATATGCACCGGTTGCAAATTTTGGGGCGGATTTTACAGGAAATGTGGCCTGCCAATTCCGATTTTTGCTACTACTAATTATACCCCTCTAAGCATTATTTGATAGCTGGACTTTTAGCTGACGTTTTACAAGTAAGTGTCGTAGCTAGGGGGGGTTAAACTTGGTGTGTAAGTAGTAGTAGTACGGGTGTATATATAGCAGTGACACTGACAGTTCATTCTGCTATAGACAGGGGACCCAGAGGGGGGAGTGTCAGTGAAACTGGGAGTGGGAGACCCTTTTCGAGGGGACGCTCTGCACTCTTAGTAAATATACTGCTGTGACAAGTCAGCTGATTATATACATTATGATGACCTGGGATCCCACCAGACACCTGAATACAAAAGCCTATGGTACTTCAGCTGTTGTGTACCCGCAAGGGCTGGGACTTGTAGTGCCACAGCAGCAGTGATCCACATGGTTTATCCATCCAGGGCAGGAACTTTGATCATGGACTGTATTTCCTCTGATGTCCCTGACATCCAGTGCAGAGGTTAACTTGTCGTCCAGGCAGTAGGAAATGCAGCTAGAAAAGGATCTAGAGAAGAGAGGGAGGGAGAACCAGGGACTGATCCTGCCTGTGCCTTCTCTTTAGAACTATCCTCCCTTCCCCCTGACTGCTGAGGACTTCTTGCTGCTCCTCGTACCAGTCCTTAATTGTGGTAGCTGTATTTTTTTTTATTCTATTGATTTTTGTTTTGTTGCTACCTTGACCTTTCCAGATCAGCCTCCCAGTGTGGGCATGTTTCCATTGATGCGGTTTGCCGCGGTTGTGTCCGCGCGGCTGCCGCCCCTCCGACCGCATCCATAGGCAAACCATCAGCCAGACGCCATTGGTGCGGCTGAATATGGATGCAGTGCGGTTCTGAACGCTAGCTTCAGCGTTCTCGTGCGGAAACCGCAACCGACCGCATCCTTTCACATGGGGGCTGCCCAGAGTCTTCATCCGAACAGACGTACGCGTGCATCTGGATGAAAACAGCTTGGGGTGGCGGCGGGAGCGGCTGCAGCCGCGGCAAATCGCACAGGTGGAAACAAGCCCTGTCAGAACCAGAAGTGGGAGGCGCATCTAGCAATGCAGAGATGTGCATTATCCCAGAGACAGCAGTGTCCAGGGTGGGGGAGCTCATATGGACAGAGAGCTGTAAGGACACAGCATCCTTATCAGCAGATCAGCTATATATCAGCAGCCAATCTGCTGCTCACGATCAGCAAGCCACCGATCTAGGCCAAAAAAAATGCAGATTCCGATCACTAGCCGATCAATTGGTGCACCTCTAGTGTATATGAGTTGTGTAATTCAGGTTTTATTGCCATGCTGGCACTTTGAGATGAAGTGGGTTTGGGTTTCAGTTTGGTAACTCTGTCTCTAAAAAGGTTCGCCATCACTGGTCTACGTAACGTTAGTTGATTAGTTGAAGCCTGAAAATAGAACAGAGCCAGGGCTGGACAAATACCAGAAAAAAGCCACCCGGATGAAAAATACTATTTATTTGAAATCTGGTCATGCACATAGAACATCCTACAAAGAACATTAAACACTTACTGTTGTGCTGTCAAAGTAGATGACAAAGGCCTGGACGGACTCCGATACCTGGGGGGTCACTTGGGTTGTGTTGGGCACTATGCAGATATTTACAAGAGCTGTGTAGTACTTGTTGTCTATCCTCCAGGGGTACTGCCTCACCCCCTCGGTCTCCTGTACAGATGTGGGAAGCTGGTCTTTTCCAATGATTTCTTCAAGAAAAACAAAAAAAAATACATTATTAACCGTCTATCCTTTTCAACTGTGGTTAAATAACGGAGGTGATAATCTGATCAGAGGTCATAAAGATCAATCACGTACACCCGCTTATTTGTACTCATATTGGCTAAGATTTTGATATTTCAGATTTCAGATATTGTTGGGTATTGCCTGGATGTAAAGCTGATATTTTGGCTTCATTCGTTGCAGACAAAACACTGAAACAAGCATCTAGATAGCTAGAGGACAAGTTCCATTGCAGTTACCAGAATGTAATGAAAAGGATCCAAACACCAATTGGAGAAGCAAGATTCTTTAGCCACAGGTCAGCAACTGAAGCATAATCTCATAAAGATGACCTATCACATCACATGTGTGGAATTTAAACAGGAAAAAAAAATCAAAAAAAATTAGCAATATAAGGGGGGGTCAATGTGGTGTTATGGGGTCTGCTATTCCAAGGACAGTAAGTGGAAATCAGAGAGGAAGTAAATTCAGATGCCAGTACTAAATATGGTGGCAACAGAAGAGAAAAAGAAAGGTAAGAATAACGTTTATAAGATTGTGAGTGGTTTCCTCGGATAACATAGGTCTGCATAAGGTAAGGATTTACCAACTGTTACATCATATGGGGGTGGGCAAATTTTTGACTCGAGGGCTACAATCAGTTCATTAATTCATAAGAAGAGCCTGACCAAGAGCCTGTATTGGCCTGCACAGTATAGGTATCCAGATTCCTTGCATCCGTGTCATTGATGATGTCAGGGATGTGTGGAAGGGAGGGGTTGTACCATGTTCAACAAAAATTATAAAAAAAATATAAATAAATAATAAAATATAAACAAAAAACCCCATAGCATTTCAGGCAAAATGTGGAGACCTTGTGACAAGACACTCTGGCTCCCCTCTGCTCGTTCACTGCAATGAGCAAAGATAAAGTGGACAAGTAGAGGGCAACCAGAGAGTCTTTCACCAAGGTGACAAAGGGCCAGACTATACACGGGTCAGATTTTCAATCAATCGACTTAAAACGATACATTTTTTAGTCGATTGATTGAGAATTGAGTTTTGCCCACCTGGTTAAATCGACTTAATCAGATTAAAATTTAGTGAAAATTCAGTCGTTTTTTGATCGGACTGGATGGTAAATTTTGATCGGTCGATTGAAAATTGGTTCGGTATTTTGAGAACCAAGTGTGGTCAACCAATTTTTGATCGATTTTTTTCTACCTATTCTACCTCACTTCTGATTGAAATTTTAATCGGACTACTTTGGATCGATTGTTTTGTGGATTGAAAAAAAAAAAAAAAAAAAAAAAAAAAAAAAAAAAAAAAAAAAAAAAAAAAAAAAAAAAAAAAAAAAAAAAAAAAAAAAAAAAAAATCGATCAAAAATCTTGTATTACATATGGCCCATGATACAATCGACATACAATTCTATACCGACTTAAAAATTGATCGTTTTAAGTTGATTGATTGCAGTGTTCTCCCCAAAGCAGATTGGCCGGGCGGCCCGCCCGGGAGATTTTGGTCCCCGCCCGGCACACAGCGAGCAGCGAGCAGCCTGACAGGCGGCGCCTCCCATTCTTCAGGAGCGCGCCACAGCCACTGAAAGACTCCGGCCCGCGGCATACTACCGGGGCCGCGGGCCGGAGTCTTTCAGTGGCTGCGGCGCGCTCCTGAAGAATGGGGAGGCGCCGCCTGTCAGAGGACTTGTGTGCCGCCGGACCGGTGCAGGCGGCGCGATGACGTCATCGCGTCATGACGTCATCGCGCCGCCCGGCAGAAAAAAAAATCTGGGGAGAACACTGGATTGAAAATCTGACCCGTGTATGGGCTGCTTAAGAAACTAAACAAGCCGGATCTGGCCCCCGGGCCCTCGTTTTCCCATGCCTGATATAGACAGATCTCTCCCTCCCAAATCATACATTTGGAATTGGAGATATGGTCAAAATGTACATTTATGACACATTTGGTGACATTGCCAAATGGGATGACAGCATCATTTATCATATAGCCACACTAAAATACTGCACATGCTGACAAATTCAGATTGAGGAGGTATGACAGGAGCACTAGATCCTCTCCTATTGACTTTCTTCTGGGCCTTTCCAAACTAAAGAGCAGAGCACGCCTCTCAGACAGTTGTAAAACACAGAGCTGCCTTCTCAGACAGGCTGCTCCTCCAAAACAAATGTTATCCCAGGAATGTGCTTTGAACATGTGCCGCCCGCGCCTGGCTAGGAGACCAGCGAGAAGTAAGCACACACCATCACACAACAAAGACTTTCGTCAGTTGTCCCCGACAACAGCTTTTATTGACAGAAAAATAAATTAGTCACAAATTTCACTATAAAACTCATCAAACCAAAAATCGTCATTAAGTGAAATGCACAGATTATGTAAGTTACCCTTGCTGACTTAGAAACATAGGAGATGGCAGAAATAGGCCGGGTTCATGGATTCTGTCCTTGTCTCAGTATAGACCTAGGTTTGTCCCGAGCAGATTTTAAATTATTATTTGCTTGAATACTCATGACCTCTGCCGCAACATCCATTAAATGAACATTTCTGAGAACGACTTCAGCAGCGGCAGCTTTAGTCCGACTATAAGGGGTGCTTTATCTGTTCTCGTTCGAATTTTAACCTCTTGGGCGGTACCACGTACCACAGGCAATCGAGGTTAATTACAAGTAATTCCGCTGGGATATTGTGCCCTCCTTTAGTTCCATTACACTTTGTTCTGTAAAAAAGCAATGCCACCTCCTTTACATTGAAGTCGATGGCGAAACCCACCCCCTGCCCCTCCGACATCATAAATGACGTCATTGGGGTGGACCCGGAAGATCAGAGGATGTAGAAGAGTAAACAAACGCACCCTGAGTTAACTCAGACGAAACACCCAGGAGGTTAAATATATCTAAAGCCGGCCAGACACGCTTAATCTGGCCACACATGGGTAGATTCCCATGCAATCGACCGGCAATCAATTATTTGATTGATCGCGGGTCAATCGTACAGTAATCAATGTGCACCACATGGGCACATCAATAACTGTACAATGGGGGCTCAGTTTCCCGGGTCTCTCCTCTCCCCAGCCGAAGGCTGGAGAAAGCAGTCAGCCCCCCCCCCTTCTGTGCTGGCCTCGCCTCCTTCACACACACACATACACATGCCTGTGTGTGAATCTAAGCTGTCAGCCCGTCCATTACATTGGATGGGGACAGCGCTGTCCCCATTCAGTGTAATGGATTTCGACCAAGGTTTTCCAACATGTTGGAAACCTGTTTAGTCGAGTTCCTTCGAGCAGGATCTATTGAACCGTGGATGGCTCAGATGAAGAAACAGGATTAGAGGAACATCGGGAGCCGTGAGCGCGCACAGCACCCGATGTTTCTCTAATCTGTTACTTGAGCGAGCCGTGTGTGGCTAGCTTTAGAATAGCAGAGCAACTGCTGAGAATCAGCCAGGCACCCTTTGTGTGCCGACACTTACTGTGGATGGGGACGCTGGTCTGTAATGCCTTAGTCTGAAATGTCCCTTATGCCTTAGATCAATTTGCGGCTGAATTACAACTTAAAGCTTTAGATTAGCGGCCAATTTTGCAGCAGATCGTCGAAATCGTCCGTTAATCTAAATGTGTGCCAGTCCATGCTGGCAGCCCATTACTTGCATCAGGGGGCGTGGCAGCAGACACCCAGATGTTGTGGGTCCAACAGTGCGACCCAGAATCACCATCATCAATGGGCGTGTTATGAGACTTGAACAAAACACTTCCAATGTGTTTTTGGGTGCGGTTTGTTAATGAAACTGAATAGGGCGCGGTATTTGCCGACATGGGGAATACCATTCCCTAAACGGACACAAACTGCGTCCGAATAGCAGGCACCGCGGGAGGGCATCATGAATTATTAACGTGTCCAGAACACCACCCCCAGTTTAAGGGGGCGCAGCTAAAACGTGATCTGATGCTGAAGGTAACGGCACTCCAAAAGTGGATTAGGCACAGAACCATATTGGAGTCATGTGTGCTACAATTCTGAGCAAAATGCCCCTGGCAATGTATTGACACTCGATTACCCCTCCATTGAAATTGTAACGCACTTTTAGACTAGGGTGGATAAAAATCTATTTTTTATTTTTTTATTAAATCATATATTTTTTTTAATAAAATGTTTTTTGAGGAAAATATATTACCATCTAAAGGTTATTCCATCATAAAATAAAGATGATTTTTTTAAATTATGTAGAATAAGGCTGTATATGTTTACATTTTATGGGTAAATAAATTCCATTAATCCATTCACTATGTCATGCTCTTCCAGAGGTTTCTGTAAGAATATTGGGCAGTTTTTCTGCCTACAAGATAGTATCATAGATGCTTGGTTTTGCAGTTCTCAAAAATGAATTTGACTCAGCAGAGATCACATGCCTCTTCTTCACAGCAAAAACATGAACAGAGTTGAGAAAACCTAGAGTTAGACTTACCGGTAACTCTTTTTCCATGAGTAGGTTTCCAGGAC
>CM070034.1:125561350-125597834 GCA_036250615.1 Ptychadena robeensis | reverse complement strand
CCCTCTGGCGGGTGGAGCTTCTCTCAGGTGGCTGTCCTGGAAACCACGAAATGGGAAAAAGACCTTAATCCTATTGTTCTGCAAAACTATTAATACAGAATCTACCCCTTCAGTGCTAACTTTCAAGAAGTTCATTGAATAGAAAAAAACATTTTCTGATTGTTTGGAGTGGAATAGATCTGCACAAGAAGAAAGTGAAACTAAAGCAGGGTACAGACGGTTCGATATATCTGCTGTCAGATATCGGAGCAGGCGGGGAGAGCAGAACTGTTTCTCCCGAGCTTTGCCTGGAGAATCAGAAAAAGCATCGGACATCGCCGTAATTACGGTCATGTCGGATAAGGCTGTTTTCGAGCGAGATTGATTTGTCCCACTCGAAAACAGCGATGGGGCAGATTATATGGGTCACATAGATGCCCGTGAGGGCACACAGCGTTTGAAGCGGCCATGGATTAGACCCATATCTCCACGTCTGTACCCTCTTTAGTGTGAGGAGGGAGGGGCAATCAATTTAAATAATTTTTTAGGTAATTTTTCTCCTTCCTAAGTTCAACAAAAAAGTTTTCTAAATATGAATGATTAACCTAAACTGGGGATAAAAAAAAATATGAAAAGTTGTTATTTTAAAAAAACCTAATACTTGCATATTAAAGTTATACCAGCAAGAATTAGTCTTCATTGAAAGCGATCACTTAAATCAAGCCTTACTGATTTAAATCAAATCCATCCTGGGGAAGAGCCAAAGAGCAATTTTTATTGGACTAGTGAGGGGTTAAAACCTGTGTCAGGGATCCTTCTCAGATGTGTTTTATAACCCCACTTAAATTGGGTAATCACGCAGCGAAAACTGTAGAAAACCCACGTTTAATAATAATTGTGAAAAGATAAAAAACAAACTGTTAAAAACATATATTTTAGTCTACAGCAGTCCTCCGTTTTCCCAACGTTTGACTTCTTTGTAACCTTACATTGGCACAAAACCTTTTTTTTAGAGAAAAAAAGTGAATACTTGATCTCTCTGGAAAAATGCCACATGTGTGGGCAGCTTACATCTATTTGTATGTGCCAACATACCGCGCCAGGACATGATAACATCTAGCGCAAGATGAATAAACTGTTGTGTATACAACCACACTGAGCACATGTGGCTCATAGTGTCTTAGAATTCAATGACGGTAAGATACAACCACGTAAATGTATATTCTTCAAGCCAAATTTACTTTTACACATGTATTCCAACTCGCTAAATCATAACTGTAAACAGGGATGAAGTAGAAGTGATTCCATTCCAATAAAGCAGTACAGTAATAGAAGACGGGGCTGAGGGCCAGTACGCCAGCTTTGACAGCCACCTGGTGGAATAAGATTTACAGGCCACACCAAATCATTTGTGTCACAAAGCATCAATCCAACGACAGCTATACTCAATGGAAGCTCCCTGACAGTCAGGGGGAAATCATACTGTAGATTCAGGGCCCTTAATACAAGCTGCATCGCCCTCCATAAGGAAACGTGATGTATCCATTATGTTTGCGTTGCATTATAGATCATAGCTGTCATGTATCATACGTTTGTTATGTGTCTTTCCCTCCCAAATCCCAATTTCAATAAATCCTACATTTTCCCAGAATTCTGAAATCTGGGTTAAGCTGGCCATACACCTTTAGATTTCTCTGGCAGATTTCCATTAGATCTTCTTTAGTTTTACCAAAACCATGTAATATGAGGGACTTTCTAAACAATCAAGTTTACCTGTGTTCAATCGCAGAGGGCCCGGCACTACATAGTTGTTGGTAGATCTAAAGGATATCTGACAGAGAGATCTAAAGGTGTATGGCCAGCTTAACATAGGAGGGAGAGGCAAGTTAGCAGGGAAAGAAATACCCCCTCTTATAGGAGGAAATAAATAGGAGGAAGGGGAGGTAAATCTCCTGCAGAAGTGTCTGTCCAAATACTGGAAGTGACATCAATGGCATAGCTTCCTGTCATTTTCCCCTTAATTGTGAAGATTAAAATATAAAATAAAATGCAGCGCAGTGCGTTAATGCATAATTTTTTTTACTGCAGCACAAACACCTCTCATGCACTATTGAGTCCTAGCGCAGCACATAGCACACACAAAGTGCATGTCACTTATCACTGACGCAGGAGTTGTGAGCACATAACCCAGTGTGAATAGACCCTTATTGGTAACGTTAACACCACAGTTAATGCACTTAAAAAAAAAGAGCAACAGTAAAGGTGTCCATCCATGCCTTGATTTTAATAGATTTGAGCACAATCGAGCAATGCTCGATTTTGCTTTAATCTATAAGCCGTGGATGCCTTTTTTCGAGTGGAAACAACCAATCCCACTCAAAGACAGATCTGTTGAGCAGGTAACGGGCATGCCTATAAATCCTGCTTGAAAGTCATTCCTTTGGATGGGGACCAGGGATTGACCGGGAATCGGGCACCTAAATTGGTGCGCCTTCTTTCCGTCCAACCACCCCACCACAATACAAGTCATCCAATAACACTGAGGAAATTACTTTTCACCACTTTATCTAGGACTCTAGGATCTTTAGGGTGCCAAGAACTATTTGCTTTAATGGCACTTTAACATTTTCCTAAGATTTTACCTCCCTAGCGTTTGCAACAAACCTAGTTCGTTTGCTGTTTGGAAAGCTGTGAATAGATTGCTGCAGCATTTCCAGGTTTCCACACCCAATCCCGGGGGCCGCGCTGTAGACCTTCATGTTAATGGAGGGGTGTCAGTCTCCCAGCCCATGTCACCGGCATCATTGATAATGTCGGCGACATGGACAGAGGCGGGGAAGGGCAGTAATTTGAAGCAGATTTCTTTGTATCATACTAGCGATGATGCGATACAAAAATGATTCATTAAATTCCTTTCCAGCTATGAAGCTAAAAGGCCCATGCGTATTCTCCAAAAAATACAAATTGATTAGAACACTTAAAACACCCTTCAGACACTTGTACAATCTACTGAAATTTAAAAACTGATTAATAAAGAGTGTAACATTTACTTCATTTATATAATTAGGTGCAGATTAAAAAAGTATTTATATGCTCACACCAGCCATTGCGGCCTGTCAGTAAGCATACACAGAACAATCAGACTCTACCATGTTTCCCATAAATGTCTAATATTAATTTTTGCTCCTAAAGATGCCCTACATCTTATTTTTGGGTGAAGTCTTACTTTTCAATGAAGAAGAATACAGCCCTGGGGTATCAGGGTGGGGGGATTACAGGGGGGAATCAAAATTACACAGGAGACTCGGGAGGGGGGATTACCATTTTAGTAACCCCTTCTGATCCACCTGTGTCATTTTGATTGCCTCCTCTGATCCGGGGCAGTGTTACAGCCTCATATCTTCGGGGGTGCCTTATTTCTGGGGGGATGCTTTATATTTCAGCGTGAGGCAAAAATGTAAGGGGGCCTTATTTTCATGGAAACAAGGTACAAACAACTTTAGTTTTTCTGCACTGGCCACTAATGTACTGCTTCTTTCTCTGGGGAAACTTACCTGATCCCTCACACCCCAGGCAGAACTGCTTCAATCTTTTCTTGTGCTATGGGTGGGTCCTTAGAGTCATATCTCTATACAATGCAGGGCTCTAATCTCTGCATTGTGGGGAAGAGGTCACTGACAATGTTCTCACTAGCAGCAGGGTACCAGTGTGACACAGAAAGAACCACCAGGTGGAAGGGATTAAGAAGTTCTCCTGAACCCCCCAGGCCCCCAGATAAAAATTGTAAAGTGTGCATTGCTCTTAGAACAAATACACGGTTACCTATATGGATGCCAATTACATCTCTGTTTCCTATGCTGCAATACTTTTTTCTTTAGCTCTTTCCTTTTTTCTTGTTTTGTTTGTTGATATTATGGATCTGACCATTAAACAAAAAGAAACATTTCCTAAACATTTTACCAAGCTAATTGCCACGATGATTGTTTACATTTTACACTGAATTACAGAGCGAGTGTAAGGACAGCAAATTCTGATGATGATTTATGTATGTTATTCCATTCCAAACTGATATCAGGCGCAGCCAAGCAACTAACATTTTAGACAAAGATGTGAAACTGCAGCATACAGCTTCGTGTGAACGTTACACTGCAGCACCTGGATGTGCACGCTATACTATAACCCTGCCAGCTCCCCATGATGCCCATCTCAGGCTTCCTTCACCATGTGACCCCATCAACATGGCTGCCACCCCTGCCATACTCCAGCATTACCTCACATTAGAAAACACCACTTACGTGTCACCAGTTCCTCCTCATTGAATTCAGGGGCGCAGCTGGTGAGAAGCACACAGGGTACAGAAGCCATGGTCGCTCCTGCAGTCTCTTCCGCAAGGCTACAAGAACTACTTCCGCATGGCAACCGCCCAACTTCCGCATAGCAACTGCTACACTTCCGCCCGGCTCCCACTCCCCTTCTTGTGAGGGAGATGGACGATTCCGGCTACAATGGACCAGCCCAGAAAGCGTTCCGTTGTCATGGCAGCAGGACTCTCCTGCTCTAATTGCTCGCCTCCTTCGAAATGGCCGGATCCTCAGGGACTGCGGACCCCGTGGGGAACCTCCTGGTGCAGGTAGGTCTCTGAGCATGAGTAGGAGCTCCGAGTTCTCACAGAACACTTTTTATTACTAGTTATATAAAACAATGATCATCCCAGACAGACTCTACACAGCCCTAATAATATCAGCGGGCTCTAGCTACAGTTATAGTTAAGTTATAACATTTTAAAGTCATTGTTTAGGTTTGCATTTGCAATTTTAAATAACAATACTTTTTCAGTTACTGTTTATTCTTATAGTCGTATTTTAAATATTCAGAAACATATTAAAGGAAGTGTAACGGTTATCCATCCTCTGTAAGTGTATCCTACATAACTGCCATTTTCAGGGAACACAATCATTTTAAAATGTCATAAACCATTGACAGTTGGTATGCAGTACAGTACAATGCTGTAGTACAGTGCGTCCTCTGTTATTTAGTCACGCAGTCATCATCATTAATGTGAATCTTTGTGTAAAAAGAAAGTTTCTATTAACATTTAATTTAGTATTCACAAGATTAGTTCTCAACAGCCAGAAGTGAACCAGCAGACCCAAGTTTGCCAGATTCTATGAGCTTGTACCCATTTCAACTAAAGGTCATGAATGCAGTGCAGCCTGCAATCTGAAATGAGGGTCACTGCGTTTTTTAATGTGGGCCGCAGGCACTCACGGCCATAGACAGGAATGGGCACGGTTACAAATTGCATGGCATTTTAACCGCGCCCATAGAGAGTGAATGTGTGTGGTTACATGCGATTTTTAACCAGCGGGATGGGGCAAGATGTCCTATCCACCCCCCCCCCCCCCAGTACCTGCCTGTAAATGCAAATGATCTCCTGCCATAAGAATGGCGCCATGGAGATCACTGGGTGCCAGCGATCTCCCACCGTTTCCACATCGCGATTAAAATTGCAGCAAGTCGCCCAAGTGGGGACATGTCCTATGAGTAAAAAATCATAACTTCTATTAAGTTGTTTGTCTCTACTAATAAGTTCCGAAATCTTAATGGGATGAATCGCGTCAGAGACCCTCAGGGGTGATTGTGCCTTTCATATGCCTTATTATTTTATCGAGTGAACAATAAAGATTTTGGAGAAAACTCTTTTACCATGAGTGTGGGACCTTTGCCTTCTGTTTTGGAGAGATATCAAGTGAGCCCGGTTATCCACGCACCTAGTGTTGAGCTACAGAAAAGTTTGCAGAGAGACCAGAGAGGGAGTCTGCTTATGGGTATTACTATTCATGTCTTAATCCTAGTGCTACGGAACATTAAGTTTTTATATTTGTGAACATAGTTAAATATAAATATTTTTAATTGCCATTTTTTTTTCAATGAGGAATATAAAATACATTCAAGCAACCTAATCCAATTATCTCAGGTACAGAATGATCTTGAACATTTAAAGAAGAAACTTGTGAACACTAAACAGAATGGGGCCTTGGTGGATATCCAAGCTCTGGAGTCAGCAATACACAGGACAGAGCTTGGGATAAAGGTAAGAGAAGGTAACATCAGCTGTAAAGACAGACTCCCGTGGCAGTTTACATGTTCCACACAGGAGGAGTTTGTTGCAGCTATGCTTTAAAATGAATGATAAAAGTTCATGAATAGTTGTGCACAAATGTCAGCAGTGATCACACAGTAGGAATGGTGTCAGTGGTCCCATTAGGTGGGGTATAGAACAGGATGAAAGTAACAACTGTAAAATGGTTCAGTATGAGTGCTGGGTGATGAAGTTGGGTGGAGGTGAGCCGCTCCTGATTTCAAGGGGGAGTGTGGCCCCCTTGTAAAAGGCAGATAGGAACAAATACTGTACATGAGGTGCACAAATTTGAAAGGGGAGAGACATGCACACATGACAACTCCTATCCTTGTAGGAGATCAGGAGTTCCTATCTTTAAAATGACTAGCCTAAAAAGATATTAAAGCATGATAGTTAAAATACCCCAAGATTGTAGATCAGGGGTGGGCAAACTAAGGCCAGGGGGGCAGATCTGGCCCATTTTGCTTTCTTTCTGGCCTTTTGTTACCTTGTTGAAAAGATGCCCCCCTGCGCTTATTCTCTGTAATGAGCACATAATTCCTAGAGGTGTCCAAACGTTGCCTTGGGGACTATAAAGTGGTGATCATGACACTGTGGGCGCATCAGTCTCTGGGTATTGTCTCTAATTACAATGAATTAGTTCAGGAAATGTAAAAATATAACAATGTCCCTGTCACTTCTCTGCCATCATAAGTGATGGAATTGGCACACCTATGGCAGGTTGGCCATTATAAGCTCTTGGTCCAGCCCCTTTATGAAATTTAAGAAGCCAATGTGGCCCCCGAGTCAATACGTTTGCCCACCCCTGTTGTAGACCATATACATTTCTCTCCAAGAATAGATTAGGTTGGGCACAAAGCTTTATCCCTTTTATTCACCAGGAACCTTTACAGAAGCTTGTGCTCCATGTACAGTCTGGGCCTGTGCTCCATGGAATTCAATGGGAAATAAGGCAACAATGTGAAAACCAGCATAGCACATATATCACAAGCACAGGAACCTGCATTTCAACACTTTTATTTTACAGACATAACTATTGATATTATTGTTTATGGGTAAACATATTGGAAGTTTGTCTGGATAATGAAGGTAAAAGCAGCAATCCTTTTGTGTCTGTACTAGTAGCCTGTTAGTACTTCGATTATCTCGACCTATGTACTGTCATGTCTATGTGTGTGACATGCGGAACCCATTCATTTTGAATGTACCCCCATCTGTACCTCTACCAACTGCTGTTACTATCCTGCAATGTTCCTACTGTTTTGTACACTGCTCATAGGGACTTGTGGTGGGGATTGCTATAGTTCCAGTGTGTGTGATATAGATTTGTTGTGGTTCCATTCAAAATTTGTGGTGTAGCACCATACTTTTATTGCATCTTTTACAGTGCATTACTCTTATAGTGTGAACAGGACTGCTCCCAGGATGTTTGATTTAGTTTTTAAGATAAAAAATAAAAGTTGTCTAGAAAGTTGACTTTCTAGACAATCTTCCAATGGCCTTCTTTGTTCAAAAAGAGTATAATACCAGCCATTAGGCACTTTCATTGTTGGTATGTACACAAGGCAAGCATTTGTGGCGTGTTATTTTGTGGCGTCAATTTTTAATAGCCAGGAGATTTCCTGTATCTTTCCCACCCTACATTAATGAGCTGTTAACTTCAACTTTTCTCCAACACTTTTACTATCAGGGATCCATTGTGTACTTGGTATTAAACAGGAAAGACAAGCTTTATGTAGTTAAGTAAAAGTTCTCTAAATGTGCTCATTATATTGTAATATGAAATATTTTTGGATTGGCAGAAGCATACACAGGATTATTTATCTTATATCAGCTGCAACCCAATGACCATTCTCAATGACCAAGGCAAAGACAAGTATACTCCACGTGTATTGAAATGGTAAGTCATCATTTTTGATACAAAAAGGTAGAGTTGTCATATCAGCAGTTGCTCAGGATAATTCAATAATTTGGTGAAATAACTTCAAAATCTGGTGCATTATAGCAAATTAATATATAAAAAAAAGCTCATCAGCAGATATTATAAAAATAATATAAAATTGTGCAATTCCAGAAAAAAGGAATCAAGCAGTATCCTTCCCAACTCATTCGATTCAGGCTCTGCTTACATCCACATAAGTTAGATCAGTGAAGTCATACAGGTGATTTGCGAAAAATTCAAATATCATCCTAAAGTTCCTGTATTTTAATAATTCAACCTAAAAGGTGAAAACCAATATATGAAATAGACTGAATAAATGCAAAGCAAGATATTTCAAGCCTTTATTTCCTAAAATTGATTATGGCTTACAGCTTAGGAAAATCTCAGAAAATGTGAATATTACATGAAATCAATAAAACAAACATTTTAATTTAAAAAATGTTGGACCTTTGAAAAATCATGCATATGTACTCATATGTATACGTTACTATGGACAGTCAAATGCTTATCAAATGCCTAAATATTCTCGTCAGGTGTACATTAAGCTACAGGTTGGTACCCATACTCTCTCCTCTTCATGCTGGCTGAAATGTTCCCAGTGAGAAATAAGAACAAATGTGTACCAAAATATATTTTATGAATAGGAAAATGAAAGTGATATAAGTCATATTATGTCACAGGTAAACCATGGGATCAGTGTACCCACCATGCACCCAGGTAAACCAGGGCACAGAGTCTAAGGAGCCCCCCGGTATTCACCAGAGCATGGATTTTGCTGCGGGGAGCCCCCTAGGTTGCGGTCCCTAGTTACACTTACTGGCAGAAGTACAGGTGAAGTACAGAGACAGCAGGCAGAACCGTAGTCAGGCGGGCAATAGTCATGCTAGGCAGAAAACAGGGTTGTCAAAAACAGTCCAGGAGTCAGTAACAATAAAACAGACAAATGTGACCAGTGCCTCTGGCACAGAGACTGAACAACCTCTTTGTTAAGGTTACTCCTTGTTGCCTTTGACTTCCTTAAATACATGGTCAGGTGGTCTGATTGGACAGGACTCCTGGTGTGTGATAATGAGTGGTGACCGGTATTCTCCAGCAGAGGGAGCAGGAGCCACATCACTACCACCAGCAGAGGGAGCTGATCTACGAAAGGTCCTGGTCCTCTAAGGTTTGGGAAGAGACACAGCAGAACTGGTAGAGGGCACAGCTGAAGTCACAGATGGCTGGGTGACACTGTGATATGTGACATATTATATGGGAAGAGAAGCCTAAAGCAGCAATGGGTCCACCCAAATACTTTTTTTTATCTAAGCTTGGGCTCAATCAAAGATTTTCATGACTGTAATACAGAAAGTAAGTCGAAAGATATTGTTCAATACAGGACATCCAATTTGAGCAATCTGTAAGGAATGTTAATAATTTCAGTTAATTACTACTCTATTCGTAAACAGTTTTAGTATCAACACAATTAATAGAAGAGAATATCTGGGCTAACATGCCAGCTGTGATAATAAACATAAGGAAGAATAATTGGAGTTTTCCTAATGTATTAGTTTTTGAATATAACTGATAGACTCTAATCTCAGAGACTCTTGTTGACATTTATAGGTGGATAATTTTTTGGGATGTGTTTTCCAAATTTGTTTGATTTAGGTCCTGTTGAATGAAATATGTCTACCATGTTTATGTCCCACAATGGCTGACAGATTCATGGACTCTATTTGACCCTTGCTGCCCCCCAAATCTAAGCTAACAGACATAATGTGCAACCAAGTTGATAGGAAGCCGTAGTCATTAAATAATGGTACTCTCTCTTCAGACCAGATGGTGACCACAGGCATCTGCATTGTTTGTCTGCCAGCAGTGTACTAATTGTTGTATATGCAGGGGTGCACATAATTTTTAAGTGAGATCCTCAGATAAGTACCAGGAGATGGTGTTTGGTACTCACCCCACATGTAGGGTGGTCTTCCTTACTGTCTCCCTCACATCAGTCTCCTGCATGGTAGATTCTGCTGCAGATGGACCTCCCTGTTCCTGATCCTCCGATAAGCTGTCTTCATCCACAGGTCATCAGCTGGCTTTGGGTCAAATTTAACTCTCACAGTACAACACTTTTGAACCCCATGATCTTACACCTCAGTAGTACAACCCTAAAAGTTTCTGGGTTAGAATCTAACCCCTGAGACTACCAGCAGTTCAAATGTCAACCTTTCATAGTCATATTCCAGCTATCACACAGTGCTTTCTCTTGTCAGATTTTAACCTTACTTATGTCTACTCTGACTTTCATCCCCCAGATCTCCAACACCCTTATCTTTTTTTGGGATTATTAATTTACATTCCCAATTTCACACCCCTAACTGCAACTTTTTATAGTTATTCATATTTCCCTGCAGTTATCCAAGTGACATAAATTTTATATATTTAACATTTAGCTGGGGCCTCCCAGACACAGAGTGCCCCTAAGTTGTTAGTATGCATATGAGCTTTGTAACAATAATGCCGGTATGCATAGCTAGTTTTTGGCTCCATCTAAGTACTAGAGTACCACTTATGTGCACCCCTGTGTATATGCTATGCTGAGGGCAGTGAGGTTACAAGCTGACACTTCCAGAGCAATCATTTACAAAAGATGGCTGTCTTAAGTTTGGTAAAATATATTAAAATCTATTGGACAGACAACTGTCTCAACAATTTGTCATCCTACATAGGCACCTTCAATTTAAAAAATTGATGGTAATTTGGATAATCTGACTGGTCATTAGGCACTATGTCAGAGTCTTGTCATATAAGCTTTAAACTTACAGTATGTTAAATTCAAGTAATATGACCAAAGATAAATGTTGGCTGTAAAAAGCGACCTACGTTTATTCAATAAATGCTGTTTGCCATTACAGGAGTCCTCAGCTCGAAGCTATAAAGCAAAACCACAAACTGCTTCAATCAGATGTTTCAGGAATAAGAAGACAACAGTTAAACCGCAGTCACATATCACCAGGGCAAATGGTCAGTTTAAAGCTATAATCATTAACATCCACATAATTACTAATGTAAGTTGTCCTCAAAAATCCACAACCCACAGGCACCCCACTGCATCCTCCTTCATACAGATGTTAGATATTGGGCTTAGACAATCACAGCAGAGTGTCTCAGCCACTATTATCTATCAGCTTCATAGGATGTGGTACTTGAAATCATTAGATTGGTATGTAAAGGCACTTTGTGGCCAATTTATAAAGCAACGAGATGCCCATACAGTACCACACATTTTCAAAGAGAAAAAATCTTCTTGTGTTTAAAGGAGTATGTTACAAAAGTGTTCACTACTTTTATTCTATTTTCTTCTGTCTGTCTGTCTTTCTTCTGTGGACAATACAAGGAGCTCATAACATCCTACTTCTACCATGTCCTTGGGAGCCCATTAACCTAACACCAAGTTTCCAAACACCATTGTAAATGTACTTACCATGTAGACACCATTTAATATTATTTTTACAAGTGGATAGTAATTCTTTCACACAGCAATGCCATGCTCAATAAAAGTTGTGAGGGGCATAAAACAAAAATAGAATCATTCAAAAGGCCCCCATACACTTTTAGATTTCTCTGTCAGGTTTCCTTTTGTCATGTCGGATCACCATTTAATCTGACTTACGGTGCGATCCTGGTCGATCTATCCAAGTGTGCAAACCTGATTTGAGGCCGAGCAACCACTGAGAAATTGGCAGGAAAGTGCACTTGTTCGGATGGGTGCAAAATCGGGTTGGGAATCATACTGTCTATGGCTGCCTTAGCTTATTCTATTGTTCACAGACGTAACTTCTGTAGGGTGTGGATATACTTTAGTTTAGAGTGCTATATCTTTGTCAGAACTTTCCAACCTGTGCCAGTGATCTAATGCTCTACATTCAGTATTCATATAGTTCTATTTATTAGGCCGGCCATATGTTTAGTTTTTCCTTCGGCTGCGCACCCTTTGTGTGCCAGCATTTTCTTTGGCCATCCAAGTAATTCTAAAATGTAGAGACATGCCCATAAAATCTTAGAACGATTTCCCAGTCAATTTACGTGCAAATTTAGCTTTTAAGCATTAGATTTGCGGCTGATTTTGTGCCAGATCGACCGCCATGCATAAAATCGGCCGCAAATCTAAGTGTCTATGGCCAGCTTTAGATATATGGAAACATGTACTGTGATGAATCACAGTATTCTAAACACTTTCAGAAAATGTTAGGCTATGTTCCTACAATCGTTTTGTGCTAGCAATTTTAATTGCTCACGCGATCAGGCGTGATTCACCAGGTGATTTTGACTCACAACTTTTTTTTCCAAAAATCACCCCCGTTATACCAAAAATTGCATCCATAGAGAATGAATGGACGTGATTTTTCAATCAAAAATCAGGTCCATTCATGTCCATGGGCGCGATGAGAAAAAAAAAATCGCAGACGCGCGTGATCAGAATGCAGGGAGCAACGATTTTGATCATGGGTCCAATTGCGGCCGCACGCGATCACGGACATCAGCTGAATGGACGCGATCAACGCTGATTTCCGTGCGCGATTAAAATTGCGAGCGCGAGACGATTAATTGCCTATGTGGGAACATAGCCTTAAAAGCTTGGCTGTTATCAACCTCAATACCATCTTAGATGCCTGGCTGGTCCCAATCTCAATACCCTCTGTATACATAAATATGACTGAAGACATTAGAATAACCACTAATCCTTTCTCACCACTTTTCATATTCCTGGGGCTGCAGTGTGTTCTGTGTCAATGATTAGCACACCATTAAGCTGACCTGTTTTACCTCTGTCACTCACCCCAGGCACGGTGCTGCTTCCGCAGCTGTAAACCTCCAGCACCTGCTTAAAAATACATATCCTGTGACAGAACATGCGCACCTCATTTCTTATCTGAACGAAAGTGCTGCTTTACCAGCTGTTCCACAGGCATGGCACGCTGGCAGGAGCGGTGTTATTATTAACTAGTTGTGGGTTCCAGCTGGGAAATTGCCACCTATAATTTGCCACCTTCTATCCTTCAAACAAGGTAAACCTCAGTTGGCTCCATAAAACCTAAGTCCTGCTTATGAAATGGCGTGATTGAGGAAGCTGAAGCCATAGTCGCCAGCTGCACCGCATAACTGTTATTACTAATCACTTTGACCAAAGCTTTTTCTGATCATCTTTGCCATGGATAGAGTTCTGCCTTGCAGTGTGGGTTTTAAATCCATTTGTACCTGAGGCCTATTTTCTTATATTGTGTCCTAGCGCACATAGACGTATACATCACGTGACTCCATGTGATAGATCTAATTTTTGTATGTCATGGCAATGATTGTGACCACTCTGTACATAATATTTGTGTTTTTAACATTGATCGATTGTACCACCACACAGTGTGATCGATTTCAACACGATCAATTCCTTTACTTAAGCTGGCCATACACCTTTAGATTTTTCTCTCAGATTTCCTTTAGATCTCCTTTTGTTTTACCAAATCCATGTAATATGAGGGACTTTCTAACCATCAAGTCTACCTGTGTTTAATCGCAGAGGACCCGGCGTTACATGGTTGTTGGTAGATCTAAAGGATATCTGACAGAGAGATCTAAAGGTGTATGGCCAGCTTTTGATCAGTGCACATGTTGTATAGTACGATTGCATACAAATCTCACCAAAATTGCCATGTTATTGACAGCTCTGTTGACAGAGTGAATAGGAATTTCCATTTAGGATAGGTTGTACCACTCTGTGCACCAACAAAGATTTGTTGTCCCAAAATAGTAGAGTTAATACAAATTTCTCTTAATTTCTACAGACACTGCTGTACTTTTACCTTACTTGTTTAAAAAGAATTACTTCTATTTTATTTATTTTCAGAATTTCCTCAATGTGTATAGCCCCCCACACATGCAACGATTTTGCAGCTGACCGATGTGCATGCACGCTTATGGCGTCGATCTGTGGCAAATCGGTTGCCGCTCGGGGGTTCCCACAAGGCTTGGTCGGCCAGAAAATGGACATGTCCTTAAATCTCTGGCCGATGCCGTTAGCTTCAATTGGAAACAGCGTCCCCATTAATACTAAAGGCTCAAAGAGTGCCCGCAGATGCTGTGAGCGACGGAAAGCAGAGTGATGATGTCACTGCACTCCGTTGCTGATCTATCGGCCAGATAGTCAAGCCAAAATTGTTTCATAGTTTTGGATAGAGTGAGCACAGATTAGAACTCTTTTTTTGTTTACTGGGACTTCAAAAGAGTTTAGCCACACAAAAAGCTACTGCCACTGCAGGGGAACTCATAGAGAAGCACATAGTCAACTTGAGCAACAGGATCATTTGATCACATCTCATTTCTGCTACTTGTGTAGGCCAAAATAGGATCAGCCAATCAGGAATGGGGACCAAAGTATCGAAGGGGAATTGACTGCGCAAAGTGCGCATCGATCCACCGTACAATCGACGAACGCTCGAGCACATCATGCTATTGACCTGTGCATGTAGTGCCGGGTCCTCTGCGACTGAACACAGGTAGACTTGATTGTTTAGAAAGTCCCTCATATTACATGGTTTTGGTAAAACAAAAGGAGATCTGAAGGAGATCTGACAGAGAGATCTAAAGGTGTGTGGGGACTCTTAGAGACCCCATGGAAGCCCTGCATTGCTGTTGTAGATTCCCCTTCAATTGTTTTTTGTTTAAAACATTGGAAACAGGGTAGGGAAGTGTTGCTAATAAGGGCCCTGAATAATAATAGAAAATGTTACAGGAAATCTAACCCTTCCATTTCATTTGCTGGACGTACTTGGCTTCTACAAACCCAGCACATTGTGAAGAGAAATGGGGACTTGTCCCAGGTGTAAGTATTTTCAAAATCTTTTTGCCTAGCTAAACCAACTCTCAGGGTGTTTCTACATCCGTTGGGGCTCCCTACTCTAGACGCATTGCTTGGCGGGAGGTCCTGACGGAGCACATACACTTTACCTGCTTGGCGGATGCAGTGTTCTCACAGTGCTGAGCCATTTTGCCGATGCACGGCTCAACGTAGTCGAGTACGTTAACCCCTGCATCGGCGGATGTCTGAACACAGCATCCGCCGGCCAGCTAAAGTGTATGTGGTCAGTTGGGATCCCCGTCAAGCAGGAGTATGGCAATCGACCAGAAGAGAACTGTCAAGGCAGATCAGCGTGCGACCGACTTGTGGTGCTATTTTGATCGATCACTTCAGATGGGCACCTCCGTGTTGCGGACTATCGACCCCCGAGTGCCGCAAACGTGCATGGTGGTCGTTCTTCTACAAAATCGGCTGTGCATGGACCTTATGGGGGGACCTTAGTTCTCCTAATAAATATATTAAAAAAAACATAATGTTCACAATCTTGATATCAACCAGTCAGGCATTGTAATCATACAAGAACAATGACCGCAGGAACATGATATGCTGTTTTTATCAGAGGAATTTTTCGACGACATTTGAAATATCATGTAAACCGACATCTTGTAAGTGCGTTTTGTAAAAATGTTAGAGATTACTGTATCTGCATTTATATCCTTTGTCAGTAGATCCAAATAAAAAAAATCCACGCCTTAGTTTTCGACCTGGCACAGACATGTCTAGCTGGAGGCTCTGTCGTTCAGCCTGAAGGTAACATGTGGTTGTATTTTATGCATGCTGCGTGTTGTGTACATATGTATCCGAGCCCACAGCATGCATGAAAGCAATACGTGGTTTCTTGAGGGTGTGCTAAAATAATCACTGATCCATCTCTGTTACAGCATAAGCTAGCCTTTGGTACACGCATCATCTGTAATCCCGAGAAGCCAAGCCATCGTGATCTCCTCAAGCAAAACTATGGGATCAGCTTGCCTCTTATCAACTGCAAACCAAAATCAGCGGTACGTCTAACAGCTTTAATAAACTTTATTTTAGATCTTAACGCTGAAGTACCTACATCGTGAAAACCGTCAGAATCACATTCAATGTCAATTAATACTATTTACACACATACAGTATGCATGCCTGGCAACATCCAATCATAAAAATGTATTCCATTTTTAACTCACATTTTTACCCCAGTTATTTATATTGCTTGTGGGACTTGGAGGATTGTTCATGTGCAGGGTACCTGACACCCTCTAGCAGGAATTTCTGTCATGCATTTTGAGTGATTTTAAATTTAACAAGACATAAGCCCCCCCCCCCCATACACCTTTAGATCCCTCCATGCAATTTCTTTAGATCTACCAACAACTAGTTAGGGAGTCCCAAACGTCCTTGCAGGCCCCTGTTCTTAAGGAACATTATTTCAAGCCCCTCCTCCCATCAAATGCATTAATGAATGCGGGCCAGGGCCCCCTGGAATACCTTCGCACTCCCAGTTGGAACCAACTGAGATATGTCGTGCCGGGTTCCTCCATGATGAAGACATAGTGATGGAAGGTTTAGAAAGGTCCTCCTCATTTTACAGGGTTTTGGTAGAAGAAAAGTTGAGGTACGAAATTGTATGGAAGATTATAGTTATATGGGGGCTTAAGTCATAGTAGGACAACATGTTAAAGGTGAACTCCAAACCATGATTCTAACAGGTGAATTAGAAGCTATGTTGGACACTCCCATCTAGAACTTTTCTCCTACATACTTTAGGCTATCTCTATGAACGGCCCAAAACAGGTGTTAAAATGGTTTCATTAATATTCTGTTCATTTATGTATGTATTTTTATCATGGCAGCTCTGCTCCGTGTGAGCATTACCCACGCTTCCTGTTTTACTGTACCGCCCACCCTGCTGGAACCTCTAAAAAGCTATGATGACTGTGATGATGTACTGGGTCTTAAGGTAGCCTTACACGAGTCGATTTGTCAACGATCAAGGTCACGTAAGATCATTCAAGGCGATGTGGAAATTGGCGTTTGTCGGATCGGGAAATCGATTGGAACACGACCTGGAATCAGAATTGTGGTCGATTTGGAAAGAGCCGATCTCCAAAATGGCCGATTCCACAAAATCGATTGGACAGACAAGCAAGCTGCATAGGGTGCTATAGTCAACAAAGTACTTTGATGCCAAACAATGACCTAAAAAACCAAAAATGCGGTTCAATGTCCGATCCGATTTAGTCGATTCCAATTTTGTTTGGTGATAGTTCAGGTGGGCAGAAAAAACATGACTGATCGCGACCGATCTTCACGCACGGTGAAAGATCAGTCACAAATAGAGTGAAAAAACGACTGTGTATGGAGCCTAAAGCGGGACCTACACCAAGAATCTATTGTTTTCATGGACAGGCACTAGAAGTGCCCAATAATAGGGAGGAATTGCAGTGAAAAAAAACCAAAACGTACCTGTAATGAGCAATTTAGGAATATAATCAGCATCCTCTTAACTTCCTGGTTAGGGGCCTCAGCAAAACACGGCAGCACGTCACGCAGCACGTGATGCTTCAGTGTGTAGCACCAAACACATAAACACATGGGGCTGGTCCATATCCGCGGGTGCCCGGGGCGTCAGTGTCTTCAGGGAATTTTCAAAGAAGCTCACTGAAAAAAATCACGTGCGGGCTTTGTGACGGAGGTTTCGGGTTCATGCTGAGCCCATTAACCAGGACGTGAAGAAGAATGGCTGATTATATTCCTAAATTGATCATTTACAGGTACGTTTTTTGGGTTTTTTCACTGACTTCCTCCCTATTATGGCACTTCTAGTGCCATTCATTGAAAACATAGATTCCTGGTGGTTAGGTCCGCTGGAACCCCTCCTAGCGCACCGCCTGTACAGAACGTTTTTAACAGGTGGTACAGGCAAATGGCAGCAGTTTCCGAGGTACACTGGCCTGCCATTTCCTCCCTCCCCCCTCCCCTCTCCATACAGCCAGTGTCATTAATGGACACCAGCTGGGAGGGCTGAAAAGCAGAGGGCCCCTCCATTAACATGGAGGTCTAGGGCAATGCTCAACCCTCGCCCCCTTTCCGCGTCACCGGGCGCGATCAGTGAGCCGCAGGGATATTGCAGCTTTTCATGGGAGGAAGTCACGAGAGTCTTCACACAAACTCTGGACGAGATGGGCTCGTCATGAACACTAAGGAGGTTAAAGGAAAGGATGTCATTGAAAGGCCTTATTTAAAATATTAGCAGATTAGAAGAAGAACAATGCGTGGCTATTGAAGGCATATATGTGTGACTGTAAGCAGACACTTTTTTTTTCAAGTGCTTTGGGTTCTACAGTTGAACCCAATGTATGTGAACCCATTGGGATTATGTAGCGTTTTGCATGACTTGGTGATAAAATGTGCTCTGATCTTCAAATAAGTCACACCAATAGAAAACACAGTCTGCTTAAAATAATACTGTTTTTAATGAACATAACATACACACATTCACAGTGCAGGGGGGAAAAAGTATGTGAACCCCTAGCCTAATGACTTCTCCAAGAGCTAATTGGAACCAGTAGTAGGATGATACTGGATGTGTTGCTGAAAACTGTCCTGGCCTTTAAAAACAAACACCTGTTTTGGTTTTACTGGTTTCAAGAAGCACAGTCTGATGTGAACCATGCCTCGCAGAAAAGAGCTCTCAGAAGACTTATGATCAAGAATTGTTGACTTGCATGAAGCTGGAAAGAGTTACAAACGTATCTCCAAAAGCCTTGATGTTCATGTGTCCACGGTAAGACAGACTGTCTACAAATGGTGAAAGTTTAGCACTGTTGCTACTCTCCCTAGGCATGGTTGTCCTGTAAATATGACTGCAAGAACACAGCGCATAATGCTTAATGAGGTAAAGAAGAATCCTAGAGTGTCAGCTTAAGACTTACAGAAATCTCTGGCACATGCTAACATTTTTGTTGACACATCTACAATAAGTTTACAACCAATACTGCACTTCTCCTGAGCACCCAACATCCCAAAACATATATATGTATCATTGTCTGAGCAAACAGAGTAATCCGATGCCCTAGACCATTTTTCCAGCAGGAGCCGGTGACATCCAATACTTTGCATGAAGATTCACGTCTCCATGCAAAGTAATGGAGATTGAACAGGGTTTTCCAACATGAGGCTCTATTGATCCCGCTCGAAGGAAGACACACACGTGTAGTTCTGTAAACAGATTCGAGCACAATCAATCACCGTTAGCGCGCACGTTGATTGATTGTATTCAAATTTTTTTACAGATCTACCTGTGTGTGCCTAGCTTTAGTCATCGAATTCGAGTGGAATTGCTGTAGTGGTAGTGCCTTGAATGCTTCCTCCATCGGTTGGTAATTCATGTCTCAATTGCACTGCAACCAAAATGATGAACTCATTCAAGCCTGAATTATGCCATTATAAATAATTCTAGGTCCTATTAATAATGACCCTAAAAATGTATAGCACGTGCATTATTTCAGCAAAAGCCTGACAAACAACCCCTACAGCATACATCATAACATCTTCTATTAGGGCCCTTTCACATTAGCCACACGGCAGGTGTGGTGCAGTGCAGTACCACAATGCAGTGTGGCTACCTTTAACACAAGTTACACTGGTTTATTTAGGAAGCTTATGTACCTTTCACACTGGCCCCGCATGTTCATTTACGGCCTGTTACATGCAACTTTGCAGTGGTAATGGACATGGTTAATGAACACTGTACTTCTAATGCATCTGTAGCCGACAAAATACAGCACCGCAGCTGCAGTTCACATAGTGTGAAAGGTTCCTCGAACATATGTTAGCAGGTAGTGTTTAAGAACAATAGAAACCCCATTTCATTTTGGGGGGGGGGTCTAAGGTTGACAATGCGGCTCCTCTATAGATACAGTACAGTTAATCAGAGTTTTCATCCTGTAAAAGGAATTATGCCAGGTAAAAATGTAGATAAAATGCATAATTACAAAAACAATTTAACTGCCTAATCTAAAAACTGGCAAACTTGTGTTTTTTAATACTCCTTTAAAAGCATCACAGACTTGGTTTGTCGGTCCGAAGCATTGATTATCAGAATAATCAATAGATTTAGAGAAATAGGTAGAAGAGTAGAATTTTTGTCCATATTTTAAACTTACTGCATAGAAAAGTACATACTGGTACAGGAAAGTACATGTTGGTGAGCAAAAATGAAAATGCTAATAGAATGGCTTATCTTTATGTAGTATAAAAACATGTAGCTGCATCCAGCGCCCTTTACTCCTGTACCGCCAATCTAGTACAAGGCAGGCATTGCTCTCATGACACTATTGTTCATTGGTGTCCATGTTCTGTACAACTACAGACTAACACTCCATAATAATCCACATTTCATGCTCTTGTTTGAGATTGTCATGGTGATTTGCGTTCATTGTAATCAAATTGATGTTTTCATTGGAATGTAGTTACTATATCGTAATGGGAAGCATGACAATGTCCCTGATCAAATGGAGGGGTAATTGTGTGTGTAGGGGGGATATTATACAAGAGAGAAAAAAATCCAAGCCTGGAACTAATTGCCGGAGAGTTGGATGTGATTGGAGTCAGCGTTCCTTGCACCTAGAATCTGGGGACGTTGTGATATGCTCCATCTGGGATGACAGGGAGAGGAGGATTCTGCTGGTAAACAAATTAATCTTTGGAAAGGTCACCATTTGTTGTAAGTTTTTATCCAGTGCTTGTCATGTGGAATAGAAGACTGGCTGTCATTTCGCTATGCAGGGGTGCACGGTGAGCCCGCAACATTGCTTCTCTACCACACAGAAATCCCTGGAAACAGCTCAATGCCTGCTTGCAATGCCATGGACGGCTGCGTTACATCTGTCTCTGGACAGGAAGCGAGGGCCACCACTGAATTCCAATAAGATGGGCCCACGCTTTTTCTGCCTGGCCTTCTGCCCATGTGCAAAGCATCAGGCATATTGAGCCAGCTCATATCTTTCTGCCTCAAACCCCCATCCTACCATCCTCCTCTCACTCCTTTCTGCTCCGCTGCTGTCACCCGCGTTGTGAAACAGATGTGGCGTTTGCAAAAGTTCTGCATGCATTCCCTCTGCCGCACCTGCCGCTTCCATCTCTTCTAAGGTCCAGGAGACAGGAATTCTTTGGGTGCTGCAAGCCGCAGTGACACGTCTCCTGATATTATTGATAGGCCAACCCAACTTTCTTCAAGTCTACTATATACTATTGCTTATTTTTCATCAAGCGTGTCTCACTCTCAAAGATAGATCAGTTGCTTGCTTGTTGTGCTAGTAGTGTGAAAATGATATTCAGACTATGGATATTTACAACATAAGTGGATTCATACAGCTGCCAACTGGCCCAGGGGCATTTCCTGGCTTTCAAGATTTGTCACTGGAAATGTTTATTTCTTTAAATTATCCAGTTTTCAGCACTGATTAAACATACTGTAAAATTTTTCTTTCCCTACATTGTAGATCTAGTACATTTACTGTATACCCTGTTTCCCCAATGATAAGGCACTGTCTTATATTATTTTTAAAAAGGCCAAAATATGCCCAAGTCTTATTTTCAGGGGGATGGATGTTTTATTCTGATCACTCTGTGCCATTCATTGTCCCCTTTGATCACTCTGTGCCAATCATTGTCCCCTTCTGATCAATCTGTGCCATTCATTGTCCCCTTTGATCACTCTGTGCCAATCATTGTCCCCTTCTCATCACTCTGTGCCAATCATTGTCCCCTTCTCATCACTCTGTGCCATTTATTGTCCTCTTTGATTACTCTGTGCCAATCATTGTCCCCTTCTTCTCACTCTGCGCCAATCATTGTCCCCTTCTGATCAATCTGTACCATTCATTGTCCCCTTCACTGACTCACGTTTTTGGGGTTCTTCCGGTACGGCCGGGTAACAGACTCCATTATGGCAGGGATCAGCAGCATGCTTGTCCTTCCTGCACTACACAGCCAGCCCTGGTGGAGTCACACAGTTACCCATTGTACCAACCAAATGGGAGATTCGGACAGGGGCAGGTATCGGTAAGTGAATTATTTGTAGGTGGTGGCTTATTTTAAAGTTTTTGGCAAAAATTGGGAGGTGGCTTATTTGATGGGGATGGCTTATCATAGAGGAAACCGGGTATAAGAATGTGCACTATGCTTTGTCATTTAAAGTGTCCCCCAAGCATTTGTTGGGCTCCTAAATAAATTTTTAACCCTTCAAGTTTTATGGTGGCAAAATTTAGAAGCTTTTTTTGCCACCTGTCTGTGTTTTCTTGGCTTTATAACTCATGGCTTAAGGTAGCCATACATGGGTCGATTTATCACTCGATTTTTTCCTGATCGATCATCGCACATGTTCATGGCAAACAATTGGCTGCCCACACTGAACGATCGACCAAACAAAATCGAAAGTACATTAGTGGAGAAAATCAACCACTTCCTGTGCGATTCAGCCAAGGCTCCCTATGCAGCAGCCTTTCCGATTGATGGATTTTGAGGAATCTGCCTTTTTTTGGTGATCGGCTCCTGTCAAAATCAACCACAAATCGAAATCCCAACGTGGTGTGCCATCGATTGCAAAACGATTGATTCCTTGATCGCCGCAAATGATGGAACCGGGAATCGATGACAAATCGAGGCGTCTATGGCTACCATTACATATGGTAAATGTAATGTGCCATACAGAATGTATTGAAGATCATGATCAAGTGACTTCAGTGTAGTAAGGTCTGCTATGCATTACCCAGCTGATGACTGGTAGGGTAATTGACTATTGATTATTGCTTATTCTACACTAAAATCAGGTGACTATGTTTTCCGATCAGCTTTTATGGTGCATTAATATTAGAATGCAGCATATAAAAATAAACTATGTGGAACCAATATTTTTAGGAGGGTTTTTAGGTTTACTGATACCTTAGTTTGGGTTTGATGACAAGTACAATGACTGCTCTTTGCTACTGTCAATACCAGTTTTGGGTTACTGAGAAAGCGGCATAGAGAACCAAAATATATTACAACCTTCCATTGTAGCAGTACCTATGTTCAAATGAGGCTCATTTGCCACATCTAATTAGGATGGGGGCAAATCGTGGCCATACACAGTCGGATTTCATGGCCGATCGATCACCTATCCGATCGATTCCGGAGATGTCAGCGGGAATCGGAGGTCCGATCGATCGGCCAATTAAGTGTGTCCGATCGTTACATACCACCTTGTCCCACGGATTCCTGGACGATTCCGTGTCCGATCGCTTACTCCACAAATGGCAACTCCCCCTGATGTGTGCAGAATCGGATCAGAAAGAGTAGACCAACATGTTGGTTCTCTGTCCGATCCGATTCTGGGCGCCCGAACGATCGGACGGGATTGGACGGACAAGGTGGGCTTCACGCGATTCCGGGACGATCGTTTCGCGTGCACGCGCCCGGAATCGATCGTCCCGGAATCCGATGGGAAACGGACCCGTGTATGGGGGTCTTTATTCTACAGTGGGGAAAAAAAGTATTTAGTGAGCCACCAATTGTGCCAGTTCTCCCACTTATAAAGATGAGAGGCGTGTCATTTTCATCATAAGTCACTTCCACTATGAGAGACAGAATTGGGTAAGAATCCAGGAAATCACACTTGTTACATAATTTATTTGCAAATTATGTTGGGAAATAAGTATTTGGTCAATATGAAAAGTTGATCTAAATACTTTGTTATATCCCCTTTGTTGGCAATGACAACACAAGGTTTTCACACACTGATGCTGGTATTATGGCCCATTCCTTCATGCAGATTTCCTCTAGAGCAGTGATGTTTGGGGGCTGTGACTGGGCAACACAGACTTTCAACTCCCTCAAAAGGTTTTCTATGGGGTTGAGATCTGGATACTGGCTAGGCCCCTCCAGGACCTTGAAATGCTTCTTATGAAGCCAGTCCTTCGTTGCTCGGGCGGTGTGTTTGGGATCATTGTCATGCTGAAAGACCCAGCCATGTTTAATCTTCAATGACCTTGCTGATGGAAGCTTTTTCACTCAAAATCTCACGATACATGGCCCCATTCATTCTTTCATTTACACGGATCAGTGGTCCTAGTCTCTTTACAGAAAAACAGCCCCAAAGCATGATGTTTCCACCCCATGCTTCACAGTAGGTATGGTGTTCTTTGGATGCAACTCAGCATTCTTTCTCCTCCAAACACGACAAGTTGAGTTTTCTACTTTGGTTTCATATGACATTCTCTCAATCCTCTTCTGGATCATCCAAATGCTCTCATACTTCAGACAGACCCGGGCATGTACTGGCTTAAGTAGGGGGACATGTCTTGCACTGCATGATTTGAGTCCATGACGGCATAGTGGGTTACTGATGGTGGCATTTGTTACTTTGGTCCCAGCTTTTTGCAGGTCATTCCCTAGGTCCCCCCGTGTGGTTCTGGGATTTTTGCTCACCGGTTTTGTGATCATTTTGACTCCACAAGGTGAGATCTTGTGTGGAGTGGTCTTATCAGTGGTCTTGTATGTTTTCCACTTTACTATTACTCCCACAGTTGATTTCTTCAGAGCTACAGTGTGTGAAATCCTTGTAAAACATCTGACCTCTGTTATTGCCAACAAAGTATTGAGATGAACTGTTGATATCGACTAAATACTTATTTTCCACCATATATGTGATTTCCTGGATTCTTTTCCCCCATTCTGTCTCTCATAGTTGAGGCGACCTATGATGAAAATCACACGTCTCTCTTATCTTTTTAATTGGGAGATCTTGCACAATTGGTGGCTGACTAAATACTTTTTTGCCCCACTGTATGTTTAAGAAGCAGGATATCACTGAATATGGTGGCAATTATGTGTTAAATTATATTTTATATAGGTGCCAACAGAGAAGATTGCCAAAGGCCCAACTATCAGTCATCTCTCAGTGTTACCAGCCTCACATCGTGTGGATGCCTCTTTGACTCCACCACCGGTACATGAAGAGGATGTTCAAAAAGGTGAGACCTCCTTATACATACAACACACAATGCTGGAGGATACTTGTAACTAACACCTGCTTTCCCCTATGGTTTGTGACGACATAATATCTTCCGAAAATTTACATTATTATTATTATTATTATCATGGCCTTATTTACTTACTCAAAGGAGGTAATTAATTATTATTTAAACTGTTCTATTTTGGGCCTAAAATTCACACTTAAGAAAATATATAAAAAGATATGTCATGGAAAAAAAAATTCATCTAAAGATGTTTTAGCATATCAATGAGAGAAAGAGGAATCTGAGAGGGTAAAATATCAGATAAAAAAATAAAAATACATTTAAAATCAGGGTTAGGCAGTTCAAACAATTACCTGATACCTTGATAGCACACCCTTGATTATTTAAATACAAAGACAAGAGAATACCTCCATGTGTGGGATTTTGAATGCATCGAAGTATTTACATAGGTTAACACTTTATGATTTAAAATGTTCCTTTATTGAAAAAAAAACCATTAAAAACCTATAAAAGGTAGCAGACCGTAAACACAACAGCAAGTAGACCATGCTGAATCAAGCCAGCACTATCTGTACACAGTACACAGTACACAGTTTTTATGTAATATGAACAGATGCATTTTCTAGCCACATGTTTCGCCCTCATGGTCTTCATCAGAATATAAGCACCATTAAAAGACTCCTGTTTGATCTGCAAACCCATTACAGGTAGTCATGCTTTCACAGAAGGTAATTTTTTTCTCTTCAGTTATGAATAGAGATGGTCAGTAATAGTCTGTGAAATTTCAATTAACTGACTGTGAGCCAGTTGCAAAACCTGTGAAAATGGGATCATAAAGTTGAACCAAAGAATAATTCAGCCAATGCCATAATGTGTGGAAAAGCATTAGTCATTTTGTCTGGTTTCTGATGCTATATGTTTTCCTCTGTTGCAGAGACTTCCTCTCACTTCCTGTCCTGTCCTTTTTCTTTTATAGGAATCCTTAGTCTTATGCAGAGAGGTCTTATTCCTCCAGCTGCTCGACTCACCTTGGTTCCCCCTGCCATTCAGCCCCAGACATTGGCTCTGCATAGTTCGCAGTCTCGTTGGACAGCCTCTCAAGGTAGTTGTGCCCAACATTTATTTCCTTTTTTTATGCAGATGGTATCAGTGAGTTTTGTCTTCAAAGAGTCTGGTCTTCAAAATTCATGTCCGTTACGTTTAGTTGTCTGAGCTATCTTTTTCTCTTCTATATATTCTCGTCTATAAAAAATGGTATCAACAATAAATGAACGTGATTTGAACAGGAATTCAACTTTTCAAGGGAATTACAGCACATGGCATGCTAATTAACTATTATAAAGTAACAAAGGAAATGTAGGTTGAGTATATATTCAGATTTCTTTATTACATCACATGAGAAATTATCAAGCTGTTACATCACAATTGCTTGTAAAATTGTGTTACATCTATACATGAAAATAAGAAAGTTAAGCTGAAATGTTTTGACTGAACACACACCTGAATGGTCAAGCAGTAGACATCCTGATTAGAAGTTCAGGCATCATCTGGAAAATGGTCTAGGCCAAAAAGATTTGTCGTGACCTCTCCCCATAATCATAGTACATATCTGTGCCACACACTCGAAATTAAACAAATGTATAGAGATAAGTCCACATGGACTTTGGAGGCACAATTGCTAAACAACCATTCAGTAATTAAAAGGTCTTTATTTAAACATCAAACAGGACCAGATTCTCATTAGTATACAACTTACACATGATTGCTCATCACAAGAGCTAAACGTTACAATTATCAATAGTAGCGAGAAATTGATTGGCGTGCTCCACACACTTCGACGCGTTTCACCTATTGGTAGGCTTAGGAAATAAAAACGGAAGCACCGCTGGAATATCAAAAGATATAACAAAATCAAATATTTGCTACAGTCAATCGATCACCATGGAGCACCGCGTGATCTAATCTACCTAGATATCCCTCTACAGAGGGTCCAGGCGTAGACTCCCAACCACTGGTGCCAGACGGAAGCAGACCAAGAGCGACCCAAGATGTCCAGAGCGTCCCCGTCTGGGAGCCAGCCCTCCCTGCCGGGTCCACCCAGGCCGAGGCAATCCCCACCGCTGAACCCAAGCAAAGCCTGAGGGTAAGTAGTCCCCCTGAAAAATTCTATTGTGAATTGGGGAAGTGCCAACATGGATGAAGAGGGATTACGAAAGAAGATGTATCTCAAGAATTACCAGTCAAGTAAAGCGTCTATAGGAGTAGTCTAGTAGTCAGATCAGTCAATTAGGTCAATAGCTGGGACTTCGCCCCTTCCCCATTTGTCGTCCAAATTGTCCTGGAATATGATTCCCATGTGTTAGTAGGGTTGATAGTCAAATGTAAAAAGTGCCCCAGGGAGTTGTCAAGGAGTCTAGTACTTACGTTTAGGAGCGATTAAGCAGAGACGTCTGTCAGTGTTAAAGTCCACCAGAGAATGAAGCTCAGGCTAGAGAGGTATTTAAACCCCCATATCGTATATGTTTGTATATTTTTGACTACTAATGAGAATCTGGTACTGTTTGATGTTTAAATAAGACCTTTTAATTACTGAATGGTTGTTTAGCAATTGTGCCTCCAAAGCCCATGTTGATTTATCTCTATACATTTGTTCAGGCATCATCTTTTGAAATGACCACACAAGAATGTGCACACTTGTATGACCATGAAAGCACTGGGTAGAGAGTGTCACTCAAAGCACTAACTCTGAAATTGAAACCATAGTAATTGTTCATTAGACTGTATCATATGGTACAGATTAGTATACCATAAGTCATTTGATTAAACTGACATGCATACGGCAGCCACATTTGGCCTTAATTCACTCATATAAGTATCATACAGGGAGAGGACATTCCCATCTGATAGAAGGGGATCCACAACTAGTTCCTGATCAACTGGAATCACAGTTATCAAGTGATGGAATAGAAACACCATTGGCTTCAGTGCGTCATAACGTTTCCAACAAAACTACAAGGACATCAACTTCTGTGACCAACCAAGGAAGAGAAGCTGGCGAATCTCCCATATCACAGGTACATCTGTACATTTAACGAAATGGCATATTTTTCTTCTTCTCGGGTCATCTCACTTGTCCTGTCCCTTGGGGCAATAGCAGATGTGCATGTGTTGTGATGATAAAGGACAATCTGCATAATTTTGTTTAGCACATTCTACACCAAAGTCATTATGTTTTTTAAACACTCCTCATATTTTAACAGACATGCACACATTGACCCTGAAGATAATAATATGTGCCTACAGGCCTATGCACAGCTGGGCTCATGGTCTTACTACCTCCTTCATGCCTTTACATCTGGCATTCAATAAATAAGATACTTGTGTTTTTGTACTGTACAAGGGAAAAATGTTTTTGCAGTTCTATGTTTATGAGGATTATTGTTGCATTACATTAAGTGCTTGTTTTCCATGCTTATATTTATTTTATAATTTTTTTACAGCAGGATGCTTGGGAGTTGGCAACCATCAATGCTCGTGTTGGTCAGTCTTTCATTATCTACAATGGTGTGATTGATCCTGACGCTACAGACTTTATGGCCTTCAAGCAGCATTACTGTCTTAGCTGGGGTAGTTTTATGACTTTTCTAGAGAGCCTACTTAGGGTACTCCAGGACTATGCTGTTCCTTCTGCAGTGGTAAATGGAGAAAAGATGAAAATAGTTATGCTGGATGTGGACCTTGGTAAGACTTTATCAAAATCTCAGCTATTGTCTGTGTTGGAGAACAGGTCCTGGGTTCAAAAGTTCTTGAATCAGCCTGGGCAGCGATTCAAGGGAAGCGATGGGAAGTCAGCAGCTGCTCTAAAGATCCAAACCATGTGGCGAGGATATAAAGACAGAGTGGCATACCTTGCCTACCGGCAGCAACGATGGGCAGCCGGTGTCATTGCCATTGCCTGGCTACTGTATGTGCAGAAATCCAGAGTACACAAGATGTTGTTGGAATCCAGAGACCATTATTTACAGAACTTCAGATCTAGAGCAAAGGTTAGTACATAGGGTCCTATCCTGTAACCCACTAGGGCAATTATTTTCATTTATAATTGATTGAAGTTAGCCACACATCTATTCCTGGGATATGCCCTCTAGTATATAATTCTCCTGTGAAAGGTTGGTACATATTCTGTATCTGTATTCTGCTATCAGACATATGCAAGGACTTCCTAATCCTGAATAGAATGTCCCTAAAAAGTTCTTAGTTATGAAACCTAGCACAGATGGTTAAAGAAAGTACAATACAAAATGCTAATCATTAAAGCTTTTTTGTAAGTATTCATTTAGAAGTATAAATTATTTTCTTGTAATGGGAGTTCTAAGGCTACCACCTATTTACCCTAGCAGTTCCCCATGGTTATGGCCCTGCACAAACTACCAAATATGTCTATCTATGGCACTTCAGATCAACTGAACAGCTCATGAAGTGACACCATTCCCTCTAGCACAGAACATGAAGTGATCACCATTCCCTCTAGCACCGAACATATACAATTCAATTTATCAATTAAATATTTTTGTGCCCTAGTTTTTCACTAGCGCATTTCACCTGTTCAGAGCCTTTAGTGTCTTACATGTTATGTTTGTTAGCCCTTCTTTTTTTCAAATTATTTCATCAGACCTGTATATCAGGCATGGTAACTAAAGTGAAGGTGCACATGGCAAAGCTCTGGGCAATTGATAATAGGGCAAGCCCTTCCTAAAACATCACCCTGGTCCTGATGTATAAAATGTTTTCAAGAAATTGGGGTAGTGCAAGAGCCAAGGAGAGCTATGGGCAACTTACCTACTGCTTCCCTACTCCTGAATTGCACTCTCACCCATGCCCAGTAATGTAAACCCCCTTACCCATATTAAATTCTGCCCCACACAATAAGAATTACTTCCCAGACATATTGGCAATTTGTATTTCATTTTCCATAAAATATAAAGTTACATTTGATTGTTTGTTTGAAATTGGGGACAACTAGACTTTTATGCTTTTTCTTTTTTGCTAGTTTTGATACAGTGAGGAACATGAGTATTTGAACAGTACATTCTCACTGTGAGAGACACCGTTTAAAAAACATTTGGAAATAACGTTGTATGATTTTTTAAAGAATGTATTTGTATTGCACTGCTGCACATAATTACAGAGGTTAAACATTTCCTGTAGTTCTTGACTAGGTTTGCACACACTGCAGTAGGGATTTTGGCCCACTCCTCCTCACAGATCTCCTCCAGATTTGTCAGGTTTCCAGGCTGTCACTGAACAGCATAGAGTTTCAGCTCCCTTCAAAGTTTTTCTATTGGATTTAGGTCTGGAGACCAGAAACTTGATATGCTTCCTAAAAGATTGTGTTGCCCATTTAGTTATGATCAGTAATGCATTACAGTATACACGCCATCATCCCGATATAAACATCTTGCATAAAAAGGAAAATTCGCACCCTGGTTACCAGAAGTGTAGACAAGTCTATAACTGTAAAAGGGACTATAGCTGGCGAAAAGATAACAAATACTAATTGTCTTATGCTAAGTCTCGATGCGTTTCATGACCGTAGTCACTTCTTTAGGAGAACATTTCGGATAGAAGATGCTAGATTGGAAATAAAAGGGGGTATATCTAAGTGTCCAATCGAGAGATTGTTTCTTAAAGTCATATTAAAGTATAAATTATAATTTACTTTAGGTTATCACAGACAACACACCCACACATTACCATAGCCGTTATTCACTGACATAAGCTACACTTCATGCTTTTTCATTATATTTAAAGGGGCATAGCTAGGGTTAGCTTACTCCACTTGGTAAGAACACATATCAACATTATAATTACGTCACATAGCACTGATTTTCCTTGGTCTATTTGAACTCCTCCATCTTTTTTTTTCTTTACTTTACTATTATATGCCCATTTTTTCTTCCCTTCTCACTCTTAAATTTCTCCTTCCTTCTTCATGATCCCTTTCTATGGTGCTTATCTGCATCCATTTAATCATGACAATCAGGACTTCATATCCACCTAACATCTATTTACTTTGGATAAGTGATTGTGCTGCTACAACTCCCCGTTCCCCATGGGAACTGGTCGACCGGACCTTATTGACCCCAACACCACCCAGACCCCTGTCAGGCCTAGGACCACCTCTATCTTGGATTGTCTGTGATAACCTGAGGTAAATTATAATTTATACTTTAATATCACTTTAAGAAACAATCTCTCGGTTGGACACTTAGATATACCCCCTTTTATTTCCAATCTAGCATCTTCTATCCGAAATGTTCTCCTGAAGAAGTGACTACGGTCACGAAACAGGTCGAGACTTAACATAGGACAAAAGTATTTAAGTTTCTATGTTTATTGAAATGCTGGAATTTCTTCAATAAAATACTTGATTACTGTTTCTTTTAGAAATGAGTATTTTTTATCTTAGTTATAATTATAGTCCCTTCGCTTTTTATCTTATCTTAGTTATAGTCCCTTTACGGTTATTGAGTTGTCCACACTTCTGGTAACCAGGGTGCGAATTTTCCTTTTTATGCAAGATTGATATGCTTCTTATATATCCTGGCTGTGTGCTTCGGGTCATTGTCATGTTGGAAGACCCAGCCACCCATCCTCAATGCTCTGACTGAGGGAAGGAGGTGGTTGCTCAAAATCTCACAATATATGGCCCCATTCATCCTCTCCTTAATACAGTGCAGTCTTCCTGTCCCCTGTCCCTGTCGCCCCAAAGCATACATTTTCATCACTGTAAATGAGCCCAATGTGTTCACAAGTATGAATAGGACACGGTGTTTCAGCATCCCAATAGAGCTGGATTACTTATAACAACAAACAGTAATTTGGATAAAGAGTGTTAGGGTTGGGATTTTTGGGAGAGGAAATGAGGGGGATCTGTAACGTTGATATCAGAGAGACTACAGTTATTGTTGTTATTGTCCCCCTCAAGCAAATTACAGTACCTATCTAGGTGCCCATTGTCACATCAATACAATAGCATTTGAGACAAATACTCCCTAATGAGCATATCTATTGAGAACTTAGAATTCTACTTAAACTCTAGCCTTTTTCTGTGGCACAGCTTTATAATTACGTTTAATATGTGAAGGAAATGTACTTAGATGGCCTTCTGTAGGAGAGACTGTAAAAAATAGTTTGTGTCGCTTTGACACCCTGACATGTGAAGAAAGGGAAAGTAATAGCTTTTTTTCTTAAAGAGGTATAGAGCTTTACATGTAAAGATTTGCTATGTTTAGGGTAACACTGAGAATGTCTGTTATATCACAACTGTGATGCTCACTATTCTATTAACTGAAGGTGTGACCCGAGGAAGCAAAGCCCTGCCTTCAGAAACATGGCCAACCCACCGCACACAGAGACATACAACATGTTTAGTCAGAGGAAAGTTTTTCTGATTTATATGGCCTACTTTTTTGGGGCACAGCTTCTAGAGTTTTGTTCCTCTTTAGCACTATATCTTAGTTGTCTCTGAGGTAAAGCAAGAGCACGCAAATTTGGTATCGTACAAGGAAACACAGATTGTATGGCCTGTGCACATTTCACAATCAAACCTCTTCTCACTTACAGGGGGATTAAACACCTCTGTGCTGTCATTGCTCTGTCAAGAAGTATTTAACACGGCCTTTTAATTAGTGCGCACCATTTCATTTATATTTGCTTTACCTCCCACCTACCCCCACCCCACACTTTCCGTGTTAATTCATATTCTTTTAATTAAAGCGAGTACGGCCTTAATCTCCCCTCACCAGCCGCATCATGCAGCCGCCTAATTAAATTAATTGGGGAGGGGGGGTGGAGATGTTTTTAAAGCATATAATTAAATCAATTAATATAATTTAAGCTTGGATTAACCGTACGGCAGGATGAAGGAAGGAAGCTTAAGACCCCCCTCGCCCTCTCCGATAAGTGTGTTCCAGACTGCCTCTCTCACTCATTGCTCTTCCCTTGATTTTTTAGCATCTGGCATCCAACTGGAATCACATCAGGACGTGCAGGAGGAGCATTATCCATATCCCATCATTAGGTAAAGAGCTCTTAGCCTCCAGATCTATCAGCCACCTCTATTACCCAGCACATTACGCTTCCCTGATTGAGTTCAGCGCGGGGACCTTCTCTTATTCAGATGGGTCTCTGCAGGAAAATGTTCTCGACATGATGAGAGTGATATTACCAGACCCGCACTAGAAGCGGCGTTTAATTCGGGGAGTTAAACAAATAAACTCATTATGGGATGTGGGGGATAAGGAGGGAGATGAGCAGCCGAGGGGCCATTTCTGATAATTTGCTTTTCATCTGTGGGAAATGAGTGAAGAATCTTCTGTGTGCATGTGTGTATAAGTATGTGTGTCTTTGTGTTCATCTGTCTGTGTGTGTATGTATGTTTTTCTGTGTGTATGCATATATGTATTTGTGTAAATGGTGTGCATGCGCCAGACTTTATATATGGATCTCTTTCTGTGTGCATATGTTTTTTCTGTTTGCGTGTATATGTATACGTTTCTAAATGTGAAGGTGTTTATATATGTAAGATGTATATGTGCGCATCATATGTGCTTATGAATATGTACAGAGGGTGTGTGTATGTGTTGTGATATATCTGTATATCTCTTTGCATACATAAATGGTATGTGTATTTGATACCTATCTTTTGCGAATGTATCTATGTGTGTTCCATAGATAAAGCTATGTTTCTACACACTTTGTGTTTGTATACTTTGTACATAGATATAACGACATTGGTGCACAAATTATTTAGCATTAATTTGTAACTGACTTTTATTATGCCATTAACTCATTTTTATTGCTTTTATATATTGTTTCTAGGCTTTTATAGTGTGTGCAAGAATTGTGCCTCTGTCTGGGTGACACCGTCTATACATCTTATATTTGTGTTACAGCTCGCTTGTCTGCTCCTTCTATTACTCCAAACATTCACCTAGCACAGCCCCTTGGGTCACGTATCCTCTCGCCCCATTCCCGTTCTCCCTCTGTCGCTCTGGGATATTGCTTGTACACTGTTTTTAATCAAATGTGCAGTCAAAATGATAAGCTACATTGTCGGAAATTATTTAGTTCTAATTACCAGCAGATGGGCTGCTTTATCTGCACCTAGGGCGCGCGAGCAAAAGGAAATGCTGTGTGAACAAGAATAATTAAGAAGTTGAATAGTGTTTTTTGCGCTTAAATAATCTGCAGTTTCATGTTAATTAGCACTAATGTAATTATTTAATTACATTTATGAATTAGAAGGACTTAAAAAGAGGTTTCTGTGCAGTGCAAGGCAAATAGGTGTGCAGAATCCTCTGGGAATGCACCCCCCCCCCCCCCCCCCCCCCCCTGCTTAGTGCCAGGCAAAGGGAAGACTACATTATATGTAAAGGAACATAGGCTGTGCATGGCTTCACTCTATCTGGGTTACAAAACGGGGTGCCAGGGATCTGGATGTTAATAAAGCTTTGCAGGCTAAACAAAGCATTTATACTTCTTTGTTCATTTTATCATACAAAACTGGAGTCATTTATTAGGAGGTAAAGGATCAGTCATCTGGAAACCTGTTATGTTGAAAGCACTGAATAGAACAGATACAGGGAAAAATAATTGCTGCAGTTTAATTAAACTGGCATAACATACGTACATCATCAAATGCTTCCTCTTGCAGTCATTGTGAGACGCACCACTACTAATATAAACATATCTAAAGGACTGCTATTTAAAGTGTTTTAGTAATGGATATTCAAACTAAAGGTCCAAAGAGATATTGGATCCACGGAGTTTAAGAAAAATAACTCTTGAATCATCAACACTTCAGTAATTGCTTAAAAAATTTGCCAACTTTGTCAAAAGATGATGCTTAGGTGTCAAGAAATTGACCTTGATGTTTTTTTCAGGTGATAATGGAGCGTGTACAGGTATTGTCAGACAGAAAACAATCATATACAAAACCATGAAAGTGTAGTCAGAATGGATGGTCTTCCTTCATATCTTTACAGCAGTGGTTCCCAAACTTTCCTTGCTGGGCCCCTCATTTCTATTTAGGAACATTATCAAGCCCCCCTTCCCTATTTAAACACATGTTCGGAATGAGGGCCTGCGACCCCCTTGAATACCTTTGCGCCCCTCCAGGTGGGCCCGCCCCCCCAGTTTGGGATCCACTGCATTACAGTAATAAGCTCAGCCCATATTGTTGCTGTATATATGGAATCCTGGATTGTGATATAGCTAGTTGGGTATTTTTGTTTATTCCAACTTAATCTAGCATCTGTACTTTTCTTTTATTTGTCTCTTGGGTCAGCCAAACATTAATGATTGTTGAGACGTATATGAGATATGGAAGGTTGATACTGAGTATGTATATCCATCAATTGATGTGCTTCCTCTTGTAAGTACACTGTACAAGTGTATTTAAACAGGACCCCCAAAGTCTTATAATGTACAGGAAAGCAGCCAGAAGCATAATACATGCATCTTCTGGCCCATGCTACAAAGGACATGTGAAATGTAGTTACAGTGGATATAAAAATTCTTTGCCAGGTTCAGCTGAAGAATAACAGCCCCAAAGTGTGATGCTGCCACCACCATTTTCACTGTGGGTATGGTGTTCTTTTGTTGATGTGCGGTATTGTTTTTGCACCAAACATATCTTTTGGAATTATGGCCAAGTTCAACCTTGCTTTTATCAGACCATAAAACCTTTTTCCACATGCTTTTGGGAGACTTCAGATGTGTTTTTGCTAAATGTAGCCTGGCTTGGATGTTTTTCTTTGTTAGTAAAGGCTTTCGTCTTGCCACCATACTATACAATACTGCACATAACCATACACCATACCATACCCCCAGTGAAGCATGGTGGTGGAAGCATCATGCTTTGGGGCTGTTTTTCTTCAGCTGGAACTGGGGCCTTAGTTAAGATAGAGGGAATTATGAACAGTTCCAAACCAGTCAATATTGGCACAAACCTTCAAGCGTCTGCTAGAAATCTTTCAGCAACGACCCAAAGCATACATCCAAATCAACAAAGAAATGGCTTCACCCAAGATTAAAGTTTTGTAATGGTCCAGCCCTGAATCCGATTGAAAATCTTTGGGGTGATCTGAAGAGGGCTGTGCACAGGAGATGCCCTTACAATCGGACAGATTTGGAGTGTTTCTGCAAAGAAGAGTGGGCAAATCTTGTCCAGTCACAATGTGCCATGCTGATCTCACTGAAGGCATCAAGACTATGACTGAACTCATATAGAGTTATGTACTTAACAAAAAAAGGTGAAATAACTGAAAACATGTTTTATATTCTAGTTTCTTCAAAATAGCCAATATTTGCTCAGATTACTGCTTGGCAGACTCTTGGCATTCTCTTGATGAACTTCAACAGGTAGTCACCTGAAATTGTTTTCACTTCACAGGGGTGAAGCCTTATCAGGGTTTTTTTGTGGATTTTCATGCTTTATAAATGGGGGGGGGGGGGGG
>CM070034.1:125526733-125561250 GCA_036250615.1 Ptychadena robeensis | reverse complement strand
CTAAGGAGAGGCAACAAGCAGAAGAGATTTGTTTGGGCCAAGAAACACAAGGAATGGACACAAAAATCTCAATTTTATATCCAGAATTAGATCAATGTAGGTACAAATGAATTATTGTGGGTAAACTGTATTTACCCCAAATTTCCGGTATTTGGGCCAAGTGGTCCGAACTGAAAGGGTCCCAGCCTTTTCTGGGGAATGGGGGCCTCTTCAGATACACCAAGTCATGCGAGAACCGTTTGCATCTATTAATGTAAGTATGTATGAGTATACTCACTTGTAAAAAGAACAGGTATATAAGATAGGGTACGTTTTTGTTTCCTCTTCTCTCTATAGATGATAATAATTACCTGTGGATTTTCTCCTGATGAAGCGACAATTGGCTCGAAACGGGTCGAGAGTTAAATGACCAGCTGACATCATATTGTTGAACTGATATATACGAAGTAAACTGTTTTTAGTTATGTAACATGTTAGTGTTATTCTTATACTACCGTTATAGTCCATTGTGGCTAAGATTGAAGACTAAGTTCTTTGATTTAGCAGGGTGCCGCTTGATTTTGTATATTCATTTGTTGGATGTAGGTAGCACTCAAATTACTTTGGTTATTGGTGTACCTGTTCTCTCTCATATATTATAAAATGTTTTCTTATGTAATGCAGGTTACTCAGAGAAGCAGAGAGCTCAGACCGCTGACCTCCACCTTGAGCAGAACCTCCAGATGGGACGTCTGTGTGACATCGCAGGTGAGTTACATGTCTCATGGTCAAGTTCAGAGGGGAAATTTCCAGAGCACAGCGCGGAATATAAGTACGACACAGTTATTTGTTTTACTTTAAATGAGAAATGATGTGTGAAATAGTTTGCTGTGGGCAATTATATGGAGCAATAGAAATAATTACAGGGAGCAGTTACATAAAGCAATGAGTAGATAGAGATATGGATTCTGTATAGAGCACTAGAAGTAGTCAGAGCGAGAAGTTATTGTAATTGAACGATAGGAAGAGTTGTAGACGGTTATATGCCTATAGAAGAAACAGAGTGATTACCGGAGATTGCTATTTGGATAATAAGTAGGGCTGAACTGATGTATAGAGCTTTCTATGAATAATAATCGGAGCAGAAAAATATATATTCTTATGTAGGAAAAGATGTATCTAGGGCGACTTTAGATAATAAAGAGTAAGCAGGGCACATATACTGCTGCATATTATTACTTCATATATATTCTTAAATCCCTATTCATCAGAGCATTGTATAGATTTTTGTATAGATTTTACCTGTAGAATGTTTCTTTTGATTTGAGATAGAAAATGATCAAAAGTCATTGTTACCTAGAAATTCTGACTTAAAAGCTTAAGTTGGGAATAGACAGTACGATTTACCGTCTATTCCATATCCGATTCTCTGCACTAGGAGCGGGCGTGATGACGCCATCACGCCCGCCCACTAGTCCTGAGAATCGGACGTGCAGCTCATGCATTTCATATGGTTCACACAACAGATTGCTCCATACATAAAGATTAGTCAAATTAGTAGAAATGCACATAATAAGAGATTTTATATGTTTATAAATAGTAGGAGTACTTTTTAGATTTTAGATTTTTTTTCCTTTTTATGTTAAAGTGACAAAAAGAAATCTACTTTCTGACAAAGCAGCTAAGCTAATAAACGTCTGGTGTTTTGGTTCAAGGAACCCTAAGGGCCCTTTCACACTATAGGCATTTTTTAAAGGCACACGTTTTCACATTACATCTGCATTTGTTTTTTGCATTTTTTTAACAAATATGAAAAATGCATGAAAATTTTAAAAAAATGCATACAGCAGGGCATTTTAAACATCACATGCGGAAACGCTGCGTTTTTAAAAGCACGACGCATGCAGTTTGAATGGTAACATTGGTTGTCTATGTAAAAACGTATGCATTAAAAAAATGCGCGCGGTAAAAAACGCATATAGTGTGAAAGGGCCCTCAAACCTTCATCCTTGGTTCACACCTATTTAGGCATACATTGTCATGTGAAGAGGATCATTGCAAGCATAGCATGCATTACCCAACTTGGGTAAAGGTGGATAGGTGTGGAACAGGCCTTAGGCGTGTGCTTCAGGTCCCATTAACGTTCTATTGGCGAAGGTGTGCTCAGAACGACAGAATGGACTATTTAATGAAGTTCAGCTGATATGATATACCATTTATGAGTTGTAGTCTGATGGATTAAGAAGTGATCACTGTTAGCTAGGAATGCTAGGAAAGGGGCACCAATTCTATGCATCGCTGGCATCACAAATGATGTTGATGTTGTGTCACAGGAACGTTCTTACCTTTCTAAAATTAACTGCAAAAAAAATGCTCATTCAGAGCAGAGATTATTTCTAGAGGCTGCCTGTTGTTGGCCACAGTGTTATCACATGATCACCACTGCATCATCCCCAAGGCATAATTCGGACACCTCTAGGCATTATGGGATCTGGCCCCCAGGCCTTACTGTATTTTTCAGACTATAAGACTCACCGGACCATAAGACGCACCCAATGTTTTGGAGAGAACATTAGGGTAAAAAACAGAGACACGGCCATTCAGATATCAAGTGAATATACAGAATGTTCCAGAAAAGTAGGCAGGACTGGACCATAGAGTCACTCTATGCACTCTATATTCCTCCAGCCAAAAGGCCAGTGCCAGGAGGGAGGTCAGGGCTTAAACTTTAGCATGTGTCTATACACTAGCAGTACACTGAACTTTGAATCTCTAAACACACGGACCAACTTATGAAGAGACACATTTTACGATCTGGCACTGAACCCATGAGCAGCTATTTACATATGTGATGAGATATGAATCTTTGTCACATAATGTATTTATGGCAATGCAGAATGTTAATGTAAATACACAACTCGTGCTATCTAATTGTAAAATGTCTCTCCATAAGTTGGTCAGTGTGTTCAGAGAATGGGTACTGCTAGTGCTAATGCAGATAAGATCTCTTTTTGACAGTGTTTTTTTCTCACTTTCTTATTGATTTCAATGATAAAAACATGTGTCTTACAGTCCGGAAAATATTGTAGTTTGCCCACCCCAGTCTAGAAGCAGTATAGGTACATCATACGTTGCATACACTTTGGTTAGCATTGGTTCCCATGTTCCTGGAAGTGTGTAACATATCCAGTTTCCGATGTGCTGTTTATTCAGAACTGTGCATTTTCTACTGTTCAGCAAAAATAAATAATTATACAGATTTGTTTTCAGAAAAGTGCTGCCTTGTTTTATAGATTTAACCCACTGAGTTTCATGAAGGTGGAAAAACTGATGTGTATGCTAAAGTGTTGGTAAATAAGCAACAAATTCACTGTGCTATTATAATTTCATCAATGAATGTAGTTCTGACTCTGTATTTATATGCGATATTCCTGTCCTGTAGATCCCAATGTGGACGTCATCTATGTATGCCCTGTGAAGATGGATGAGGAGATGACACAATATTACCGCAAACTCCTGGGTCTGAGGACAGCAGTGCTGTCTGGGAATCCCCAAGATGCCACTGAGCTGCATGAGAGATTTACTATTATCACCCCTGAGGCTGTGGACACATTCCCTGTAAGTCCTTTAAAATGAGTCTAATGTCGACACTTTGCATCTGTAAACAATCAAAACACATGGGACAATGTTTTTTTTGTGTCTTAAAATGTACTCAATCTAAATTTTATCAGTTTTAAAATATTAATACCATTAGAAGGGTTATTTTATTATTATAAAACAATATACATAATTATGATCATATAGACAAAACACATAAGGCAGGCAATATATTTGGGAATGTAGGGGAGGGTATTTATTGCTCATGTAGTGTTTACATAAATTTAGTCAATATTTGATTTGATTTTGAATCTAATTCATGCAAAACTAACACTTTTTTTAATGCTTCCATAACGCTTCTCTACATTTACAGCAATTCTGGTAATGATACCATGTTCGAGAGCTTTGCATAAAAACCCAAGCTTACAAACCCAGCTATTCCACATTTTTTGTGATCATCTCCAGACTTGGGAAAAAGCACTGGGTTTTGCCCCCACTTAAGTGATCAGCCGTGGCGTGGACACAATTAATCGCATGGGCTGATCACGCACAATTTTTTTTACATGTGATTTTTTTTCAAAAGTTCATTATGGGTAACAGGACCATCCCAAATATTAAGATGAGAAAAAACTGTGCCAGTACGACCCTTGATCATGACCATAGAGAATGAATGGACACGATTTTTGATCGCATCCATTCATGTCAATGGGCGCAATCAGGGCTGAAAAATCGTGCCCGTCCACGATTTAAAAAGTGGGGATTCTGAGCATGGGTCGCACCACGTCACAGGCTTTAGTTGAGGTGGGGACAAGCCCATTTAACTAAATGGAAGTGATCACCAGCGATCATCACATGCAATTAAAATTGTGTCCTTGACGTGGCTGATCACTCAAGTGAGGGCAAGCCCTCTGGGTGATGAAAATTAGATATGGAATAAATATCTATTTATATACATATATTTGTCACATCTACGACACCAGCAACCCACAACAGAACAAGGAGTAGAATTGAAGTCAGTAGCTGATGGCTACAGCTATAGTGCCACACACGATGGCACCTTTCACACACATAGCGGACATGTTATATATTTTTTCAAAAACGTTTTATTTATTTAAGAACAAAGTAATTTTCCATAGGCAAAACATTAAAAATAAGAACACGATAAAGAACAAAGAGGTAGCTGGCCTGGAAAACCTAAAGCCACTGCGTCTTCAATGAAAACCCAAAAAGAAGACACAAAAGAAAAAAAAAAGAAAGAAAGAATAAAAAAAAATTAACAAAAATAGACTAATGCTGGACATACATGGGTAGACTCCCGTTAGACCAAAGCCCAGCTGAGCTCGAGCTTCATTGATATCGAGGTGCAGCACTGCCGCACTCCCCATCCAAAGTAATGGAAATCGAACAGGGTTTTCCAACATGTTTGAGCGGGATCAATGAAGGAAGGCTGGATTGCTCAAACTTTGTAGATTCGAGCACAATCAAGCGCTGTGAATGGATAGGAAGAGCACAGAAGTATCCTGGAGTAGGCGACCCGTAGAACTTCTTCAGTAGATTGGGGAGGCCTCCATAAATCATGTGTGGGCTTCTTAATAGTGAGGAGTTCAGTATCCAGACGCTGGTCATGGTAAAACTCCAACCACTGGGTACAAACACATTTAAATTTTGCCATGGTATCATTGAGTTGCTCGTAAAAAAAAAATTTATTGGAAAAAAATAAGCAACTCTGGCCTTCACCTGCGCAACTGCGGGGGTACCAGACCACCACGCTTTGGCAAGAACTAACTTAGCCACTGTGAAAATGAAGGTCAGCAGTTTCAATTGAACATACGTGCAGTTGAAAAGCTTCAAAAGAATCTTTACGTATAGTTCGTCCTAGAAAAGTATATATCAGTTGGTACACTCCCGTCCAAAAACGCCTTATTTTGAGGCAATCCGACCAGATGTGTTATAGTGTACCCTCAGCCAAACACCCCTGAAAGCACAGTGCGGAGACACTGGGATTCATTTTGGCCAGCCAAGAGGGCACTAGGTAGCACTTAAGTAGGGGTTTTTTAGGCGCCCATGTTATTTTTAAAGCAGACCTATCATTTTCCTTATTACTTGAAGAAATTACTTACCTAACCTTCTCCAGTGGTATTTCTTAGCACAAGGACTCTTGAAAAGGTAGACATCAACAGTGACTACCACCTTGCCAAGTCTCCTTCCACCCGGCAGCCCACCATGGTGGAGTGTTACTGGCTGTAGATATGGATTGGTGGAGGGAGCAAGACTGGAAGAGTCTTGCTCCACCATCTTGGAGACTAAAGAACTGGACTCAGAGTGCATGGTGGTGCGAGAGCGAGGAGAAGGTAAGTATATGTTATTTATGTTTAGGTATCAGTTTAAGTGGATGAAAACTACATTAAGGTAAGTAATGTGTATATGTTTTTGTTTTTTTGAGGGGGGGGGGGGGTTCTACAGTTTGGAACCACTTTAATGCTTATACAGCTAACACAGCTGTGCCAAGTGACAACCCAATACATGTATGCGTGTTTATAGATCTAATTATAAGCTTAATTTCTAAAATTGTGGTCCACTTTAATTCGGGTGAGGGAAAATAACTTTATGTTCCCTCAAAGTTCTCTCTTTCTCCACTTTCTGTGTGGTAGGCATTTATTCTGTGCTCTTACTTCTCAGTGAAGAACCATGGGTTCAGAGGGACTTGGACCAGTCTAGGTCAAAACATGTTTCAAGAGGGAACTGAACCATTTGCTTCTTCTTTATATCTCAGCCCCTTTGTAGCTGGCAAAGACACAATAGCAATCACCTGATCTGTGTGCATAGTATCAATACTTCACTCTCTACACTTGCCTATTACACATAATCTGACCCTCTCTGCCTCTTTATATCACCAATTGATTTTCTCTCGGCTTCAATATGAGGCGGGAGGGCAGCACGGGATGAGTTAGCGTTATACAAAAGCCTGGCAGCTTCTTGTGCGAGTGACAGAAGGATAATTCTGCGTGGATCAAATAAATACAGATGTGTAGTAATTAGTTGTATTCCCAGTGAGGCCATTTCTGAGGCACTAAAGATGTGAGCGATTATAGTATCACCTCAACAGCTTTTATCAATTTAAACAGCTCAACTACAGCAGAGGTCATAACCCAGCTACATATTAATCATGGAATTTTTTGATGGCTAAGCAGAGTAATGAACTGGTCTGCTGTGATCGAGCTATTTCAACTGGAAATCATATATCTTTATTACGTTTTCTTTCACAGCTTTATTATATGGCTTCTGTGGTGCTAAAATACCCATATGGTATAAGCAAAATGTTTTTGTCGATATTTTTCTTTTCAGCTCTTTTTCTTTTTCGGTTATGTTTAAACACACAATCATGCATACATTTTTCACCAAGATTATCTTGGTAGGCATAAAATCATTTATAATTAAATGTTATAAAATGTTGCTGGTCCCTGGTTTAGAAATACACAGGCATAATAAATAATAAGAGAGGTATTGGGATTTATTTTTATTTTTACTTTAATTTTACATATGGGTAAATATAGAAAATGAAGAAAGTATATCCCTGAAAGCTTTAAAGGGAAATTATTTTGAGGCAGTATCATTGAAGCTATGGGTGTTATTTTCATAAGGTTTTTCCACAATGTATGTAATTTAAATGTTGCCTAGGTCAGTGTTTCTCAACCACTGTTGCCTGGTGTGCCGTGGGTTTTTGACCCCACCCTTGGCCCTCCTATCTAGCTGCCTCTTATACTATAAGTCTTATACTATAAGAGGCAGCTAGATAGGAGGGCTAAGCAACCGCATCCTCACAGAGCCGGTCCGTGTATAACACGGATCGGCTGTATAAGTCTTATACTATAAGAGGCAGCTAGATAGGAGGGCTAAGCAACTGCATCCTCACAGAGCCGGTCCGTGTTTAACACGGATTGACTGTATAAGTCTTATAAGACTTATACAGCCAATCCATGTTATACACGGACCGGCTCTGAGAGAATGCGCTTGCTTAGCAACACGTGTCCCCACAGACCAGGGCGGTGTTTTTGCTCTGCTGGTACGCATTTGCGGGGCACCTGCTGATGACGTACTTCCTGCGGGGACCTTTGCCCAAGTGTGCCTTTGCTCAAAAAAGGTTGAAAAACACTGGCCTAGGTAATGGGCTGAAATGCCTCCTATCACTTTAAGTTTAAGATAACACACCTTGACCTGACTGTCCTGCTTCAAGTTAGGCTAGGGCTCCACTGTGTTTTGCCCAAAATGCATCGAAATCATAGTGAACACGTCTTTTATAGGGGCCCAAATAATTTTTAATTGGGGCGTGGCCATACCTTGCGTGTGTCATGTCATCGCGCCTCATGAATGGGACAGGTACAGAAGACATGGCCACTAGGTTTTGCTGGGGTTTAGGTAAAACATCGTGGAGCACACCCCTCACACTCCCCAATTAAATCATCTCCAAATTAACCAAATTATGTACTAACTTGCTTTCTTATCAATTTAAAATGAATGGGACATGTACAGAAGAGGTGGCCACTATATGTTGCTGGGTTTTTGGCAAAACATAGTTGAACATACCCCCCACAGTACCCAAGCTTTTTTTAAATGAATAATCTACAAATAAAGAAAATTATGTACCAGCTTTCTTATATGTTTTTTTTTATGTTTCTGTCTTTTGTTTTGTTATGCAGTGTTTTTTCCATATTTGATCGTAAAAGGTTTCCCAAAGCACTGGTTAAAAGCATATTATTATTAATATTATCATTTATTTATATAGCCCCAACCTATTACGCAGTGCTGTACAATACAATAGAGTGGAGATACAACACAATATAGTACATACAGGAACAGGTTATGACACAGGAGGAGTGGAGGACCCTGCCCAGGCGGGCTTACAATCACAGCTTACTTTGCAGCTTCCTTTGTCCGATTAAATCTAGTTTTAAACTATCTGATTTGGATGCTGTGATAATTAATTTAAAGCCCGTAGACAAGTTATTTTTAGTATTGCTAAATATATGAAAAGGAGACTAGAGCTCCATTAACTGGCTGAATAGAATACTATTAAAAATTCATAGGCAATATATGTCAAGCCAGTATATGTTGCCTTGGGGCATGCTGTTGTGAAGCTACCCTTGCCTTTATAAGGGCAGTTCAAGCTCCCCAACCTGCTGCTTTTATGGAATATTGAAATTTATGAGCAATACTTCTGGGACATAACCTAGTGGTTGAAAGTCGAAAACAACTAAGAGGAATTTGTTCTTTTAAATTATTTACACAGTTCTTGGCACAACAGACAAGGTGTTGGCATATACATACGGAGTTCTCATAGGGTTTATTGTACTTTAACCTCCCTAGCGCTAACCTTACCTTCTTTAGACAAACCCACACTGCCATCCATCGACGGCATCTTTGGTTCTTCTTCCTGGTTCCTAATCCCTAACATCAGTGATGACACAGGGGAGGTGGGAAATGTTTACAATGTTCAGGTGCGGACGGGAAATATAAACACATAACAGAAAATCGGGAATACCTGTACCTCCAGGGAGGTAAAATAAATACATGTTGGTGGACCCCTCTTGGTCACATTCATGTTTTACTAAAGCAGGGAACACATGTGTAGATATGGGCCAGATCGATGGCCGCTTCGAGTGCTGTGCGCATTCACGGCGATCTATCTGCCTCATATCATATGCGGCAATCCCTGGTTTTGAGCAGGACCAATCAATCCTGATTGAAAACGGGGATATTGGACATGACCGTAAACCACTGTTGATGTCCGTTGCTTTGCATTGAGACCGTGCTGTGACTCCAACTCCTCCGGTATCTGACAGCAGCATGATGACATCATCAATCTGCTGCAGGGAACCTCGAACGGCTCCAATATCGAGCCGTGTGATCCCTGCTTAAGAACAGACAATGGCGATGAGGTGGTAACTGACCTCAGATAGGTGTAATTTTTTTGGGAAAGTTATGATATGCTAGCTGCATCATATTTGTATGAAATTCATAAATTGTGACATATGTGCAGTCACAGTAATGTTTTGACACTAAAAGGTTATGAGTTTGAGCATAATACACCTATTGTATACTCTGTGCCCCAACCTATTAGACTGTAAGCCCAACCGGGCAGGGTCCTCTATTCCTCCTGTGTCATTACCTGTACCTGTGTGTTATTGTGTGTTGTATCTCCACTCTAATGTATTGTAAAGCGCTGCGTAATATGTTGGCGCTATATAAATAAATGATAATAATAATAATAATAATATTCTGTTAGTTGTTGGCTATGGGACATTTATTCCTTGTTTTAATTTTATTGCAATTATTATCTATCCATAAACTCATACTTAAGAATTAGTTAATAATTTGTTTAGTTATTATTCACAAAGTATCTTTTCTATCTACAAGTAATGTCAGGCTAAAAAATCAGCTGAACTATTCACTGTAAACTCTGCCCACTAGTGGATATATTTCATTATTGCAGGTAATCGGGTAGACTGTGCTGGATGTTAATATGCTTTCATGGAAATAAATCAAAATCCTTTTATTGTAGAGTGGGCTATAATATCACATGTAGTTACATTAATTTCTATAGTGGAATACTGTAGCTCAAATATATGGCTTTTAGATCTTGCACAATCAAATAATAAAGTAATAAACAAATATAAAGTTAAGTGACTGCAGAGGACATAAAATGATGTCCCTAAAGACATTTATTTTTTCACATTGAATGAGTCACTTTATGTGATAAATAAACAGGATAAGGTGTAAGTATACAGAAAGGAAAAGTGTACGATAAAAGAAAAGTGACCCTTTTGTCCAAAACAAATAAACAGAGTTGAGGGCTTCTATAAAGAGATACTTCATAAAGTTTGGGTTACAGGTCTCTTTTTATGGCGAGCAGCGAGGCATCATTTGGGAATATATTTAGGTAGAAGAGCACTTTTTTTTCTCTCTATCTTTCAAATACTATCATATCTGTTTTAATGATGTGCCTATCATATAAACATCATATAACCCACTCCATATTGTAATGTTTTATAGTTAATGCCTTTGGGTAGAGCTGTGTAAGAGTTAAATTAAAAAAGGAAACATTCTGCTGGAGGTGGTTTAAATGTGATCAAATGGCAATAGATTTTACTTTATTTATACTACTGCTATGGAATGTGTTACCTCGGATAACTGGTGGTGTGGTTTTTTAAGTAAGGAGACTGAAGCCCAGGTGAAGTATAGAGCTAGACAGGCAACAACTTTTGCTTAATTGATCTTAGATTCAATACACTTGTGCCATTGCATGATCGATGAAATTTACCAACATGTCTGATCACAGCTTGATCAGTTTTATGTTCCATTTCTTAAGTCTGAAATATTGAACCATGTATGGCCATTTTAAGTGACTTGATTTGATTCTACTTACTGGTTGTTGCTTTTTCTGTAGCGTCATTCATAAAGCTACCCACGAGCCCTTTATGCCCTGTGTCTAGTAGCCAAAGTAACAGATGAAGAGTTTTATTGATTTTCATACAAAGAATACAAACAGTACATACATAACAAGTATGACGTAGAGAAATAAAAAATGTGAATAAGTATTAGGATTGCAGCCCAAGAAGAGCAGATGTTGCAAGCCCTATAGCATAACCCTCAGCGGTATCAAACAGTTCTATGTTAATGATAGCAAGTGAGACAACTCAAAATGGTATATATAATAAAGCCTTGCATAAACAGTATGGGAACACATGACTAGGGCCTACTGGGCAAGAATAGAATCACAACGGCTCAAGGAGGGGAGCCATATAGACCAAACAGAAACAGGATAATCTGAAAAAATCTAAGCGTGTCTCTTTTGATAGATTTAAATGAACCCGGAAGGATAAACAGTAAGGCGATTAGAGAGGAATTGGTGATAGAGAGGGAGTGCATGGTGTTGTAGATTTTAAAGATTAAGGAACCAAAAGGGCTAAAGTACCGGGCACCCCCACCATATGTGGGTCATATCACCACGTTCTCGCATACATCACCAGCATATATCAGATCTGGTGGGATCAAAGAGCGCCAGTGTATTCGGGCATCTCTACCACTGTGTCAAGATCTTGAAGCTGGTTTCTTGTGCTTTGCTGGTGGTGGAACACTTGTGAGTCAGGATTTGGTCCAGTCAAGATGGAGATTGGAGATAATAATTTTGTGCTCCTTATAGGGTTCTGGTGAGATTATGAACAATGTATCTGCGTCACTTGCACATGGGGTATGTGTATGATCTGGACATACTACAAGCAAATTTGAGAATTTGTGATCTCCAGTCATTATAACCTTCATTGCAAAAGATTTTTGCAATAAAAATTAGCAAAATTCGCGATCAACCCTACTGATCGAAAATCTTGAATATTCGGGATTACGAAGGTATAGCACTATATTCTCGAAGTGCTGATATTCGCAATACAAATTTGAGATTCGAATATTCTAGATCAACACTTTTTAGGAGAACCAATATGGGGACATCATGTTGGAGCACAAATTACCTGGATTTAATTATTGGCTCGCACAACCCCTAAGGGTGTTACAGGGGCACATGAAAATATGAGGGTGTGCATTATATGAGGGGGTCCAGTCATACTTGAGTATATAAATGAAATCAGTTATTCTTATTTCTTTATTGTCTCATCACAGAATCACCACATGTGTCTTTCCACCCTGCTGAAGTACAGCCCAAAGGCCTTGCAGCGCATACGAAACTTGATTCGAGGTCGGGAGGCTTACATTGTTGGACGAGTACCACATGTGGATGACCTGGCCGTGGCTGACATGCTTGATGTACCTATACTAGGCTCCGAACCTGAGGTGGCACACCTTTATAGCACCAAATCTGGAAGCAAACGCATCTTCACAAATGCGGACATTCCCATTCCTCCTGGACAATATGATATATACACAGAGGAACAGGTCAGTGGCCTTGACAATACTGTATAATACAAAAAACTTTCCGTTATTTAAAAAGTAAGTTGTTTTCATTATGTTATACATTTCATATCATTCTTTTGTAACTACAAATGGTCAATGACACAGACTTTCTTTATTATAAACATGTATGTTCATTTAATGTGTCTTGCTGCCTAATGAGGTTGTTTTTACCTGCATCTTCAGTGGCTTTAATAGAGATTGGAAAATAAATTAAGGCTAACAGGTGCAGATTGCTCCTATGTACATCCATTCATATATGTTTTCACAAGAGCTTAAGAAAGGTCCCCCCCTAATCTAGCATCAATTTGATCATTATTTTTATATATTATTACTGTATTATACCTTTGATAGTTTAGTTTTGTTAACATTTTATGCAGCGCTGTACATTACATTAGAGTTGAGATGCAACACAAGATAACACACAGGTATGGGTTATGACACAGGAGGAGCTGAGGACCCTGCCCAATCGGGTTTACAATCTAAAGGTGACCATACATGGCTCCATTTCCTAGCCTAGTGTTGTGGGATGGATCCCAACGCGGTGACGCAAGAATTGCTGAATGTTTATTTGGGGAATGTGTAAGATTTGATTAATATAAAATGATATGATATAAAATAATATAAATCAGCTGGCCCTTAACCGGAATTCTGATTATATTTGGCATGCACAAAAGACAGGATTACATATTGATGCAAGATGCAGGGGTGGTCCAAGGGAGATTGGCACCCTGGGCGAGAGTCAGCAGCATCCCAACCTGCCCCCCCCCCCCCCCCCCCCCCCCCCCCCCCCCCCCCCCCCGGAGTAAGCATCACTGAGCACTCTGCTGGGGGGTTGGAGGGTGGTCGACTGCTGGTGAGACTGTCACTCCTCCAGACGACCTTCTCACTCCCTGGGCGGCCGCACGATTGATGCCGCCCATGCCTAAAACCTCCACTGGCCAGAAGTTACAGTAGAGTCCCATTAATACAAGTTAAAAACAAAAATTTGTATATTATTTTCTAACATCTTTTGATCTATAATAGTAATTTACAAGAATAACAGTATGGTGCATAAGGGTTGATAAAACAATATATTAACAATGCCTTTTGTGAACCATTTGCATTCTGACCCTGTGATTCTATTGCTACCTATATTACTTCCAGCACATTGTCTACCATATGGCACCTTTTCAGCCAGTTCCCACAGCACCAGGGTACAAAAGTTATTAATATAGTCAAAAACTGCACCTTGTCTTTAGTGTTTTTGTGTTTTGTTTTCTTGGTTTATGGATATCACAAGACTTTCTGCAGCCCAGAGTCATGTAGTGATTAAAGGAATATGATAGTGTCTCCATTAACACTCTCTGATTTTAATTTCCTTAAGTAATGTTCTTGTAGATAAAGAGTGAGGCTTGTAGAAAGGGATGAAGCCAGAATAAATGTAATTTTTCAGCAACATGGCCAAAATGAGTTATAAATATTTGCCTGATAACATAATCATGTATTACATATGTCTCTACTCTGTCTACAGTTCCTAAGTGCTCTGGGCCAACTTATAACAGATAACCTGCTGGTGACCCGCTGGTTGTTTAAAGTGGACAATGAATTTGGCAGTAACGGGACTGCGTTTTGTGACATTGGGTTCCACCTACCATGCTATAGCTGGGCCCTAAGAGAGAGCAAGAGGTACAACCCTGAGACCTGGAAACAGAAATGGGCACAGGTGAGTCCGCATGACAGGTAATATTGCACAGGTTCATCACAGATGGGGTTAACAGACCTGCACTGCCTGTAACAGCAGCCTCAAGCTTCAGGATCCTGCGTACCGGCAATGCTTTAATGTCCTGTTATTCCCCGACCTGTTCTGTTCCTTAATGAGGACAATGTAAGAGTGTCGTCGGCAGCGGCACAGCCGGTGAACGCTGGCAGGTTATTAAAACATTACAGCATCTTGATGAAAGACTTTCCTGCAGGCTAAGAACGACAGAACAAGACTCCATTCCACTGCAATGATTAGAAATGAGTGTATGTCTCTGAGCGCTAAATTATGTTAATAGTTACAAATTGAGGTATTTGCATAACAGTTTATGATACATAATGACAAGTTCCCCTTTCTCTGTGTGTGTCACATCACTGAGACCTGTGCCTGCATTACAAGGATGAAGTAGATTGATGCTTGAGGAACGTGCTGCTGTTATCTTGGTACTCTCTAATCTCTCGCTTAAAGAGGACTTTTAGCCTTCACAGACATGCTCTGAGATGAACTGGTATTAATGAAAAGTAGTCTGTTCATTTATAATTAAGGCCCCCATACATGTCTAGATTTTCCTTTCAATCAACTTAAAAAGATCAATTGTTTGAGGTCAGGGAAATCAGTGATTAATTGTAATCTGTGGCAACTGTAGTAACAGATTTTTGATCAAATTAGTTTGGATCCACTGAAAGTGGAATTGAATTAAGGTTTCATTTCAATACAACCGATCAAAATTTTCCAGCATGTCCGATCATTTCTCGATCGAAAATTTTTCCAATTTTAATTTACATTGATCTAACCATGTGTGCTGCCATAGATTATCAATCAACAACAAAAAAGTTATTGAATTAAGTTGATTTAACGAAAAATCTAGATGTGTATGGGGGCCTTAAGACTACATTGCATGGGTTACTTAGGTAGGGTACAGACTACTCGACAGCTGTGCTCTCTCCCCAGGCCCTTTGGGCCTTCTGCAGTGGCCTCCCTCAGTCCTCCACTTGCAGCCCCAGAAACCTAATTGTTATGTATAGGGCAAAAGAACTCATCTTTGAATCAAAAGTAATGTGTCCCATCAATATAATTAATGGCTTTGATGATATCTATGAGGCACATAACCTTTGATGATGATGTGTGGCCCTTTAGTGATTGCGAGGGCCACACTTGTGGCACTCCATATCAACTCAGTTGCCACCCACTGCTTTACATGGAGACCCGCGTTTTCAATGTAAAGCAACGGACATCGGCCGTATTTAACAGTCATGCAATGCCAGCAATGGCCGCATATCATATGGGCCAGATAGATGGCCGTGGGCGCTCGATCGCCCATCGATCTGGCCCATATCTTCACATCTGTACCCTGCTTAATATTTTATGCCTTCAGCATCCAGAAGCCTATGTATGGGTACAGGACGGGGTATTCTTCAGTGTATAGAAATCTACCTGCATAGTAAAACACCCTTAAGGTATAAACGTCACAATTCACTGAACAAAAGAAAAGCTGTCAACAGTTTTAATGGGGCACTTTTAATTTGAAGAATGAATAACATTGTCTTTTTAATTACATACTGTTAAACATATAGATTTTTTGTCAGTATGTCCCCTCACATTGTTTATAGAGATCCATTAAGGAGGTTTTCTTATCCTGATTGCTTTTGTAGCACATTGACAAGATCAGTGCTAAACATATTAAGATCTGTTTATGCAAACTTAATGTCAAGCCATGTGACCCTATAGCACAGCACATCAAGTGAAACCTAATGAAACATTTTATAGCCTTTACAAATCCTGGATAGAACCAAATGACTGGTAATATGTGGTATGATAGATAATAGTATCAGATCCACGCTTGGTAAACCACTCATCTGGAATAATTTGGAAGATGTTACCTTAAAACATATTATTATAAATATTGTCCACCTCTGATAGACTGAAGCTTTGTTCAGTTAAGGCTAACGCCCCCCATACACCTTAAAGGTGGGTTTACACGTGTAGATTTTTTTTTCAATCAACTGCCAATTCGATTTTTTGTTCGATGTTGTTGTTGAACATTGTTCGTTCATTTATCAAATTTAACATTAATTTTTTTGTTTGTCCATCCCGATATCAAATGAAAATACAACGAAAGATAGAAATTTAACAACATGTTCGATTACCTTTCGAAACATTTTTTGTTCGAGGTCAAACAAAATGTATCCATCGAACAAATTGTTCAATCAACCAAAAAATCGTTCGTTCTTCGTTGATAGAACATGTGTAAAACCACCATTAGATCACTCCATACAATTAAGCAGGGTACAGACGTGGAGATATGGGTCAAATCGATGGCCACTTCGAGCGCCGTGTGCGCTCACGGCCATCTATCTGACCCATATGATCCGCCCTCAAGGCTGTTTTCCAGCGGACATGGCCGTAATTACGGCGATGTCCGATGCTTTGCCTGGGTTTCCAGGCAAAGCTCGGCTGAGGAGGAGGAGCCGGGGAGACACTTCATGCTCTCCCCGGCTCTTCAATATCTGACAGCAGCGTGATGACGTCATCACGCTGATGCAGGGTACATCGATATTCGAGCCGTCTGTACCCTGCTTTAGATCTATCATTAGATCTGCCAACAACTATGTAGTGCTAGGTCCTCCCTGATAGAATACATAGTGATTGGAAGGTTTAGAAAGCTCCTCATATAACATGGTTTTGGTAGAAGAAAAGTTGATTGTACTGAAATTGTATGGTAGGATTGTAAGGTGTATGGGTGCCTTAAGGTGGGTATACACGTGTAGTTTTTTTTTGTTGATTGAACAAAAATCTAAAACGGCCAGTTTGTTCGATGTATACATTTTGTTCGACCTTAAACAAAAAATGAAAGGTCATGGAACATGTTGGTAATTTAGAATTTATTTTTATTCGATATCGGGATGGACGAACAAAAAATCAAATGTTACATTCGATAAATGTAATTGAACAAAAAGTCTAATTGGCAGCTGACTGAAGAAAAAATTTACATATGTACACCCACCTTTAACCAAATAAGGTAAATAATTTATAAACCACTCCTGGTTCAAGAAAAATATTGTCAACTTTCAGTTATTTGTCACAAAAAAAAAAAGATGGATTATAAAAAATAAATAAATAAAGAAAAGCTTTATATAGAAGCAATTTCTTAAAACATATTAGGTGTACCAATGTAATGTTTTAGAAATATTCCGGTTTTGTTATATTAGAACGCACTGTTCTGTTTTTGCCTGCGGCACACCTTACCTAAGCATCCAGCCTGTCCTCTGTACCCCATCTTCAGAAATGGGCAGGAGATAAGGGGTTAAGTCATCTCTCTCACTGTTGGGTTTTGGCTGCATTCCCCATATCTAGGGCAGTCATCAGACTCCCGCTGTTCACAGTGTTCTGCTGACAAATGATGAGTGTGAATTCCTTATGGCATCCCCCGTTTATAGTAAAATTAGATCAGACACAAACAGAGACCCCCTTATTCCCTTAAAGTGTAAAAAGGTGATAGGGTGAGGTGGGCCAAAAACATGACTTGTCATAACCTGTTCTTTCAAGTGCCCATCTCATCCTTTCACAAGATGCTTCACAATACCTCTAATGAGGTATTACAACAATCGAATTAGAATGTTACATCAAGCTTTTCTAAAATATAGTAATATAGTATAAATAAGAAATATGTCGTCCATCTCAGTGGGGAGATGTTTTGTGGATATAAGATGATAAACCTATATGGAACCATATATAAAATGGATGGTTTAAATTGGAATATTAAAAAATACATGTTCCTCTGAAAGCTCCCTAAAGCATGGCGTATCTTTGGGGCAATATAGGATATAAGGAACAAGGGTGATGTGTTCTATCTTTGCCATGTTGGCATCTTCTGGGCCAGGACCATGTTGGTTGCAGTCGGTATATCCAGGATTTGAAAGGCCTTAAGCCTGCATATACATGAAATGCTGGGATTTTCAGTTCCCCAACAGTTAAAATTTTTCAGCTTGGAGAAATATATTGCAAGATCACAAGGAATACTTAGTCTAAGTGATCTATTGGGATGCCAAGCCTGATAATAATATCATGAAAAATGATCTGGCAATAAACAAAGTGAAATAATATCACACGAAGCAATTTAATAAACAGCAATATAATATCATGTAGAGCAATGTGTTTGCGGGCTCCCCAGGTATCAATCTCGCGATCTGCTCGCTATTGATTTAATTCACTTGTATCCCTCCGTGTTAATTTTTGATATGCTTACAAAACAACCCTTTGATTTTCTGTCACTCGTTAATTACACTGTTTCACCATTAAATAGGAGGCTTTGTGTAAACTAATTACTAGGTAATCATTGTCGACCATGGACGCGCTGCTTGTACCTTTTTATTCCGTCCTACACAAACGCTTCGCCGTCTGCGCTCAAGCCCCCTCTCCACTTGCAGTCATTAGCTCCTACTAATTCACAGCGTTACTGCCGAAGAGAGGGGGACTTGTAATTGTGGCCATATCAGTACTGTTAATTACCGAAGTAGAACATTGAAATGATGCCAAGGACCATTGTTAGAAGCAAATAAAAAAAAATCACACACACACACCAAAAAAAAGAGACTTTGAATGTTATTTTCGCCATCTGGGGAGCCGAAGAGAGGAAAACAGCACGAAAACAGCAGTGACAAAATATCATAGCTGCAGCTCCAGGCCTCATAGGCCAGATGGAGAAAAGAGATTCTACAACATCAATTGGATGAGAAGGGCCAGGTTCCAGCAGCCGAGCTGTGACAAGTGAAGGAAAGAACCCAGACAGGCAATGTGTTCTTATAAGATGACTCTTAACTCTTTTCCTGCTAGAGGACTATGCATACTCAAGGACTCATCATGCTACGGAGTTTGGAAGTACAGCCCCTTTTACTATTCCTGAAGCTGGCCATACACCATTAGATCTCTTTCTCTCTCTCTCTCTCTCTCTCAGATTTTCTTTAGATCTCCTTTTGTTTAACCATAAAATATGAGGGACTTTCTAAACCAGTGGTGGGCAAAGTGCAGCTCTGGAGCCATATATGGCTCTTTAGCCCCTTCAGCCTGGCTCAGTGGCATAGGGACCAATTCTTTATTTTATTTTTCTCCATTCATGCACCATCTCCCCAACAGGAAAACCCCCTGCGCTACCACCAACAACACCTGTGACTACCTGTAGGGGGCCATGTGGCTACTAATAAGCTAATAAGGGGGGCTCTCCGTTTGCCATTAAGGGAGGGGCTTTATGGTTACCTACAGGGGGCTTTTTGGCTATCTTTAAGGGAAAGGGTGACTCTCTCTACCTAGAAGGGGGCTATGTGGCTTAAATTCAAATCAACGACATACAAACCTGACTTACCCAAACTTTCCAAGGCGATGCAAAGCCATGGTTCATGTAAGTTGTCGTCAGTCATTGTAATATTGTTATTAAGTATGATATCAAGTTTTATAAGTTTTAATTTTAACTAAGACTTAGTTTAAGGAAAAGAAGACATCATTTCCATTGTTGTCAATTTCGACAGCACCCTGACTCCCCACGCCCACCAACAGATCTCCGGCTCTCAACATATATTTCAAGCGTCACACTGTAACGATTTGGTTGTTGGTAGATCTAGAGGATATCTGACAGAGAGATCTAAAGGTCTATGGTTAGCTTAATTGATATCAGCCAGATGGACATGGTGATTTTTTGCAAAACAAAATCATTCTCTTTACATCATATATCAGATTTTTTTATATTTGCTTCACTACTTCTTACAATAATCTTGCAGAATAAATATCTTGAACTTAATTGTACAATTTACTTAACAACACCTGACCTGCAAGAACGTTTGTGACTTGCCTGAGCGCTACCTGCAGCATCTTTCTCAAAGTCAAAAAGAAAGAAAATGTACCTGACAAAAGGTTTTGTGCTTTTGCCCACCCATTCCTGAGATTAACCTGATTAACCAGGACCTGGTTTTTTTCAGGTAAAGCACTGCAAGGTCACCTTCCAGCCTCTAGCTTGGGATAGGACTGTAAAGATGTAGCAGCATAGTGATCAGGGCCTTCATTTTGTATGGATTTCCTCTGAGCATGTGCATATGTAGAGTACCCGATTGGTACCAGTATTGTATATTATAATAATTACATACCATAACAGATTCCTTTTTTCCAACATTTGCTTAAAGTAGCATGGAGAAAATTAAAAGGTTAATGTTCTCTTTGCTTTTTGTCAACTGCATCCCAAAATATTACATACTGTTTATGGTTACTACTTGTGGTTATTCCACTCCTTTAATCCTGTTCACATATGTTGTTCCTGCTTACAATATATTCACATGAACAACTTCAAGACTTCTCCAGGGTTGCCTCAACTCTCTGGAACTCTTGCCCTCATCCCTTATGCTTTCTCCCACGTTTAATACCTTGAAACACACCACCTTACCCATCTTCCTCTATTTCTGTACTTCACCAGCTATCCACAGTCCCATCTCCCTTATACTTTGTTCCCCGCCTTCTTAAATTGTAAGCTCAATTGGAATAGTTCCTCTTCCTGTGTTATAGCCTGTTGTTGTTATTCTTTCAACACCTAATTTTAATTCATAAATTATAACAGCGCTATGTAATATGTTTTTATAAATAAAAGTAAGCAATAACAGTAGACTGGTAGTTTTCACTTAATGACATTGCCCCTGCTTTGTACTAGTAAAATCATTAGTTCTTTTCTAACTGTTCTCACATATGTGTCCCTCTCGCCCTAGGAAAAGGTTCTAAAGCAAATCACAGAAGAACTTCCACAGGTTCTGGAGCACCATGCCCAGCCAGTCAACAAGAAGCGCTACCCTTCATGGAGCAGATTTCTACAGGCTCTAGTGAGCCATGGTGAGTATACATGGTGAGCGATCTGCCCACAGCTGGATCTCCCATCTGAACTGTAGAATTGCTTATGTCAACAGAGCCCAGAGCCCTGCTGGTATAAGCAATGAAGGGAGAGATAGATGAACTGCCATCTATCCCTCTCTCCGTGTCCGTGGGAACTGCAATCACTGCAGCTTCCACGGACACAGGCACAGCAAGATCGGGAGAGCAGAGGAGAGAAGACTGGGCAGCCTTTTCCCCTCTCCTCCCTCAGTGAAGAGGTGACGTGATGTGCTGTGTGTGTGTACTGCTGCTAGTGACATCTACTGGTTGAATTGGATATTGCATTCATTTACTCAATTGCATTACCCCAATTGATGTGAACACTTTTTTATATATATAATATTTTTTCCTGGTTTTTCTGCTTAAAAAACTGGGTGCGTCTTATAGTCCGAAAAATACGGTATATTTATTTGACTGAGACAAGTTTACCAAGTGGATGTGTCATTTTGTCACCGCCTCCAACGGGGTGTTGAAGGAGGGCTAGTAACACTGACGGCAGAGGGAGGAATCTATGTCCGTAGAGCCTGGTCTTCCACCCAGAGCCCCCCTAATGGGAGATGGGCCGATGTCCCTTGAGGGGGCACTGGTGGTGTTTTAGCTGCAGGCAGGACAGGTCTCCCACTATCGCCAGCACCCCTTGAGTGGTAGAGATACAGGAAGGATCTACCCCAATGTAGAGGTACAGAGGATGCGAGAATAGTCAGACGGATATTACAGGTCACGAGGGCAGGAGAGATCAGCGGAGTCAGGAATAGCCAAGGGTCAGGGCAGGCAGCAAACAAACGGTTAACCAGTATACGTGCTAGGTTCGGGAGTCCAGAAGTCGGGTAAACGGGTAAACAAGCCAGTAGTCGGGACACGGGAAGTCGATCAATATACGGGTAGGGAAAACTCATCTAACACTTGGTTAACTCAGAACTGTAATCCAACAGCACCTTCTCGGTGCTGAGTGGAAGCTTTTATGGGCCAGCATTGATTAATCACCCCTCCCCTCTGCAGGAAGTGATTGCAGAGAGGAGGGGTGTGTGCACCTTTAAATTATGCACTCTCATGCGCGCGCCCGTCTAGGATCGCCGGCGCGCGCATGCGCAGATCCGAATTATGGCGGCCGCCATTGCTCTGCACGCTGGCTGCGTGCAGAGCGTCTCACACACTCGGGGTACGCCATGGCAGGGGGGACCCCTACTCCAGGTATGTGCCCTGACCCTGGGGGAGGAGATGCAACGCCCGGGGACCCCATGGACAACACAGGGGACCCCGAGGGCGCGCAACCCCCCCAGGGAGACCATATGAAACCATATGAAAAGTGACAACATATGTGGCATTTAAAGATGATCACAGAAGGAAACAAAATATAGATGAGTCGAATAAATTCCTATCGGCCAAATTTTGCAATGAGTGGCTGAGATCTAGTCTGAAAAGATAATTTTTATATACATAAGGCATGCATATTCTTAAATCTTGGTGCCCTTTGTGTATCTGTGTAGTAATCCAGAATACACGGTGGCTCAGGGGGTTAGCAGTATGGCCATGCATTGCTAGTGTCCAAGGTTCCAATCTCGGTCTGGGCACTATATGCATGGAGTTTGCATGTTCTCTACGTGTCTACTCCGGTTTCCTCCCCCACTCCAAATCCATGCTGATAGGTTAATTGGCCTTCCCCAAAAAGAATATGACTGTTGCATATACATGACTATGGTAGTGACATTAGATTGTGAGCTCCTCTGAGAGGCAGTTAGTGACTACATATACTCTGTAAAGTGTTGTGTAATATGTCGGCACTATATAAATAAAGGTGATAATAATAATACTTTTAATTTCTACAATTTACTTCTATATAGGAGATCCTATAATAAAGACCAGTCAGTGCTGCCCTTTCTCTTCTTATGGCGGTTCACTGGTTTTATATCCGCCTCCCTGTAGTTTTCTGTAGGCAGCCAGTAGTGGGTGGACAGGTTGACGCTATCAACAGCTTTTGGCTCTATATAGTCAATGTATGGCACAGTGATGTTATCATCTTTAATATTGAAGGTAACGTTTCCTAATCTAAATCCAACACTGACAGAGTTTTGTATTTTATAGTGGCCTAGATTTCACCTTTAATGATGTCATCAATACCAGACAAAGACCAAATAATCATATTTGTGTAGTAAAAACATTTTATGTTGTGTTTTCTAGGTGGAGTAATTGAAGCCTACCCTCCAACTGAGAGCATTACCTGCCTTACAGTAGACCTGCTGATTACCCCAGAAGGAGAGGTCCAAATGGTGTCCTGTGGGGATAAGATTCATGGCAGAAGTCCTCTGGAAGGTGTAGGTAGTTCTGTCCCTCAGTGCTCCGTAGCCCCCAGTGTCCTGACATCCATGTGCAACCAAATTGGAGAAGCCTGCAAAATCCGTGGTGTGGTTGGATACCTTTCTGTGGAACTCGTAACTTTTATCGACCCTCAAAGTCTGGAGCAGAAGGTAAGATATCCTTATCTCAGAATATCCCTGGCTAAATGTTCAGTGTTTTGATATATTGATATAACAATAAAAGTATTTGTCAATATCCCTCGACTGGAACGCGATCTGATTTAAAACCCATCTCAAAAGTCCGTAGGGCTTGGCCGCCCCTAGGGTGTGTTCCCCCCTCCCCCAAATCAATTGTTACAATTGGATGTGGTGGGTAAGGCTACCGGTTGGTTCCCCTCCCCTCTAATCTTAAAAAAAGATATCCTTAATGTTTGTATTTAGAATATATTGTTATATTCTGTCTGTGGTATCACAATGTTTTCCTTTCTGTCACAGCTAATCCTGGAAACTCATGCACGTATATATTGGGTATCTAAAGCTTTTTTATGTTAATAATGGAGTATTTCATTATACTGCACTTGCATTTAGCCAGAGCTTTTATCTTAACACTTTTATGCTAGCCATACACACCCCGATGGGTGCAGGCAAACCAGCTCCGATCTGCACCGGGATTCAAACGTGATGACGTCATCACGTTTGCACCCTGGTGCATTATGGGACCCCTTCAGTCGGCTGGCACCCTTTGTGTGCCGGCCATTAGCTTCAATGAAGACGCCGGTCTTCATTGAAGCTAATGTCCTCGGCTCCCATCGGCCAGAGATTATCGGACATGTCCGTTCTCTGGCCGGCCGAGCAGTGGGGCGACAGGGATCTGTCGCCCCATGTGGGCACATGCCGATTAGCGGCCGATTTTTAACCTGACCGACGGCGCGAGCATGCGCGCATTTTATAATATAAACAAAAGGCAGCAGGCATAGATAGAAGAAAATTTTTATGTTTTAAATGATACTTCAAGCTTTAGGGAGCACTGTAGTATGGTAATGCAAATTTTGTGTCATATACATTGTCAAAGGTTATGTGCCTTATAAATATCATCAAAGCCTTTTCTCAGGTTATATTCCACAATATATATTATACAGTCACCCCCGTTCATTGGTGGAATAGTGTGAGCATAGGCACTCGCCTGTGTGCTGATCACCCACCAACACTAGAAGAGGAGAGGCGAGGAAGTTTATCACCTCTTCCAAATCTAAGAAAATCCCAGAAAAGGACCGGTCAGCGGTGGATCAGCAGACAGGTGAGTTCCTATGCCCTATGCATTAACAGTTAGGTTTCCGGGGCTGCAAGTAAAGGACTGAGGGGGGCTGCCTGAAGAACCACCAAAGGGCCGCAGGTTGGGCACCTGGGATCTATGGTATGGTATACATACTACATTCACACTAAAAACTGACAATTGCTGCATGTACTCAGATTCTACACTTGTACTCAATTTAACCCCATATATATAAAACATGCTGAGTCTGAGATTTTCCATGGGGAAGGGCAGTAAGTGACAGGCAGATTCCAGTAACATACAGTAAGTGACAGGAGATTCTAACGATAGGCATAGATGACAAGTTTGGTTACTTTGCCAGACAAAAGTAATCTGGTCATTTTCTCAGTTGTCAGTACTGGAACAATTGTTAGATTACTGCTCAAGCCATGTGTTTAGACCTCAGCCTGGACCCTAATAAAAAGGGCGAATCAATGTAATTATACCGAGTTTACCCTGCGTCCAAAACATGAAGGACTACCCTTTTCTATCTCCACCATTAACCCTTAGATCTTAAACGAAGCCAATTTGATAGCACTGCTTAGATAAAGTGGTCAGTAGTGTCAGCTTTCCTGACAGTGTTTTCTGGCAGCAGAAAGGATATGAATTGTTCTGGTCATGTTTGTCCATCCCTAAGTAACAGAAGCGGACAAGCCCCTGGTGGACCATGCGTTACCAGCTGCCGATTAGCACTTCCCTTGCCCCCTGAAGCAGATCCTTATGATGACGGATTGTATCTTTAATAGCTCAGCAGATTCCTGCCAGTTGGTTATTAAAGAGTGTCTCGGCAGTGATTCATTTAGAGGGCATTTGCTTGTGAATATGATTCAGAAATTAGCAGGAGTTTAGCAAGAGGGAGGCACTGGCTGACCCCTTAATAATGTTATAATGATGCCATTTAACATCCGCCGCTTACACCAGTGACTCTGCACAGTGTGCTGAGATTGCTGTTCTGCTGGCAGGTTACACAGAGAGGGAGAACCCCAAACCTGACCCCACATCAGCTACTGATCAGGACAGATGTCAGTGTGTTGAATGGCACGGACACCTAAACATGCTGGGAGGCTGACCTCTCAATTGTAACAAGTGTTTCTGCTCTGTGTGACCTTGTCAATGTCATTTCACACTGACTGTGAATCAACATTTACCCCTGGACATCTCAGGAGTGCATTGAATGTATTAAATAATAAAAAAAAGGACCTTTCTGCACGTAAAGCATATTAGCAGATAACAATAGCACCAACTCCATAGGTCATACCTACAGATGCGAGAAAAAGTATGTGAACCCTTTGGGATTACGTGGTGTTTTGCACGAATTGGTCATAAAATGTGCTCTGATCTTCATCTAAGTCACACCAATAGAAAAACACAGTCTGCTTAAAATGATACTACACAAACATATGTTTTCATGTTTTTATTGAACATAACATGTAAACATTCACAGTGCAGGATGGAAAAAGTATGTGAACCCCTAGCCTAATGACTTCTGCAACAGCTAATTGGAGCCAGGAGTGAGCCAATCGAGTCCAATCAGTGTGATTTATATTGGATGTGTTGCTGAAAGCTGTCTTGCCCTTTAAAAAAACACACACACCAGTTTTGGGTTTACTGGTTTCAAGAAACACTGTCTGTTGTGAACCATGCCTCTCAGAAAAGAGCTCTCAGAAGACCTACGATCAAGAATTGTTGACTTGCATGAAGCTGGAAAGGATTACAAAAGTAATTTCAAAAGCCTTGATGTTCATGTGTCCATGGTAAGACAGACTGCCTTCAAATGGAGAAAGTTTAGCACTGTTGCTACTCTCCCTTGGTGTGGCTGTCCTGTAAAGATGACTGCAAGAGCACAGTGCAGAATTCTTAATGAGGTAAAGAAGAATCCTAGAGTGTCAGCTAAAGACTTACAGAAATCTCTAGCACATGCTAACATTTTTGTTGACACATCTACAATAAGGAAAAAATTAAACAAGAATGGACTACATGTAAGGAAACCAAAATTGAGTTGTTTTGAAAAAACACACAACAGAAAAAAAGGCACAGCACATCAACATCAAAACCTCATCCCCACTGTAAAACCTGGCAGAGGGAGCATCATGGTTTGGGGCTGCTTTGCTGCCTCGGGGCCTGGACAGATTGTGGTCATTGATAGAAAATTTATTCTAGAGTTTATCAAGACATTTTGGGTGATGCAACAGGACAATGACCCAAAGCATACAAGTCATTTAAAAAATGGCTTCAACAGAACAAAATACGCCTCTGACCTCAACACGATTGAAATGCTGTGGCATGACCTTAAGAGAGCGATTCACATCAGACATCCGAAGAATATTGCTACACTGAAACAGTTTTGTGAAGAGGAGTGGTCCAAAATTTCTCCAGTACGTTGTGCAGGTCTGATCTGCAACTACAGGAAATGTTTGGTTGAGGTTATTGCTGCCAAAGGAGGGTCAACCGGTCAAGTCCAAAGGTTCACATACTGTTTCCACCCTGCACTGTGAATGTTTACATGCTATGTTCAATAAAACATGAAACCATTTAATGTTTGTGTGGTATTATATTAAGCTCCAATTAGCTGTTGCAGAAGTCATTAGGCTAGGGGTTCACATACTTTTTCCATCCTGCACTGTGAATGTTCACATGTTATGTTCAATAAAACATGAAAACATATGTTTGTGTAGTATCATTTTAAGCAGACTGTGTTTTTCTATTGGTGTGACTTAGATGAAGATCAGAGCACATTTTATGACCAATTCATGCAAAACTCCATGTAATCCCAAAGGGTTCACATACTTTTTCTTGCAACCGTATTCATTTATCGCATATTGGCCAAAAGACATTAACACACATCACTTTATGTTCAATGGGCTAATGCACATCTGCATGTATCTTTTTCATCCTTCCTTTACACATTTCATTGATGGCAAAATTAAATTCATGAAAAAGTCATGGTACTGCAGCAAATATGTATGAATCTAGCCCAGGTGAGGGCACACTAAGGCACGGGGGGCGGATCCAGCCCATTTAGCTTTCTTTTCCGGGCCTTTGTCACCTTGTTGAAAAGATGCTCCCCTCCGTTTGTCAAAACCTTCATGATCATGACACTGCGGGTGCATCCTCATGACGACAACACACAGACTCTAGGAATTATCCCTGCTCATTGCAATGAATGAGCAGGAAATTTAAAAAGATAAAAACACCTCTGTCACACCCCACCTTTTACACATCTCATCCATCATAAGTGATGCAGACGATACATGGAATGGTCACGCCTATGGAGTGTCGGCCATTACAGATTCTTGGTCCGGCCCCTTTTATCAAATTTAAGAAACCAATGTGGCCCCAAGTCAAATATTTTACTCGCCCCTGGTCTAGCTTATGAATTGTCTTTTATATCTACTAAATGTAATTTACAGTATATAAGCTGTTAAATAAATAAGCTGTTGATGTCATAACACACATTTGATATTTTATTTTGGCTTCATTTAGATTTGGGCCACTGACTTAGACCTGTGCTACAGTGACCAATTGGCCATGACACAACTCCTGCTGTACTTGACGAATGGGGTGCTGGATTGTACCAACAGTCAACTAAATGTACCACTTACTAATAAGAAAATGGACCGCTCCAGACATCGAGCTCAAACAGAAGAGGTAAAAATATGTCCACCTTATTGTTTGTATACACAATCTACAGTATGTACACATTGTCCATGCTCTCCATTTGTCCACATTCAACAATCCAACAAATGCAAATCCCACTCTCACAGTCCATACTTGTATCTGTGATAATTTTGCTTATTGAATGTCAAATTCTTTAGTAATTGTCCCTCTACCCATGGTAACATTATTTTGTTTCATTCCTTTTTTTTATTACATACATTAAATCTCAAGTATAACTATAGATGTTTCATTTATATATGAGTGAATGATGTAATCTTTCATTCAGTAATAATAAAATTATTGCACGTCAGCAACTTTAGATGTGCCCCAGCACCATCTACATGATTATAGCTATTATTTCTTGCATTTATTACTTTCTTTTACACTCATATTGGCCTCCTGTGCTCCCGCTGATCTTCCATTTAAACTCCCATCTTCCCCTTCAGTAAGACGCACTGTAGTGTGACTTGCTATGCTGTTACCTATCAGGGCCTCTCTAGATTAACACCCGTTTTTCTCTGTTTATGCACCCACTTCAATAAAAGAATACATTTTCTCAGTGCTGCTGCTCCTGTAATTATGTATAAAACCAATCACTCATTATCTGCGAGATAGATGAGGCTAAATAAGCACAGCATTAATAATTTACAAGACTCTTCATTATGCCAGTGTACGGACTGCGAAGACCCAGCAAGAGCAATTCTTTCAGTCTGATGCCAACCCTTAAACAATGGCGTTCCATCACCGTGGCCCCATCCTGCTTCACGCTTGTTAAACAGAGACATGGATTAGTCTATCAAATGTTCCTTTAGTTTCTACTCTCCCCCTGCAAATCAACAGCTTCTAAAGTACCCCTCTTACAGCCCCCCCTTGCATGCTAATGACTCCAGCCATGGATTATATTAATTCTGCAAATATTACAAACGTGATTAGTTTGCATTAAGAGATTTATTGCATCAGAGTTTTTCATATGCCAAAGATCACACTGTTCCTGCTTAAATTCCATCAGGGTTCCAAATCACTTGTGGGGTGCACAAGCACATATTTCACCTATTACCAAATCAATAGAAGACACAAACCCCAATTTGCTCTACTGCTAATTCTGTTTATTCTTTTACTTTGGTAGATACATTTAAAAGTAGTATTTGTAAAAAGAGATCAACACCGCTTCTTCATCTTCATACTAAACCCTTTTAATGTGCTGATGCCAAATGTGTGACATAGGGCCATTTCTCTCTCTCAGTGGCTGGCAATTTTAGCTTCTATTTCAGAAATCCTCTTCTTAAATATTCCATTTTATTTAGAATAATTTTACTTTCATGCAACTTTTCGTTCCTGTTAACTTCCTGTTAATTGCACTATAACCATATTCAATTGTCACATCTTAGAACCTGATTTATTCATCATAGCCTACATAAACCTGAATAACTTTTATGAATCGAATTTCTAGAATATTTAATGTACTTAATGATTTCACATTTGTGAAAATTTGGCATAACTATACTTCTCAGGCAGTGGGAAAATATATATGAATAAAAGGCTCTTGTCTGTCAGGTGTGGCTGGTATACCCTGTGCTATTTCTGGCAAAATTATATCTAAAATAGACAATATTTTATAGACAAGTCCCTGTAGTAATTTCTAACTTTTATAAATATGTACAACTATGCTTCAAGATGGGAACACAATTTTGCACCTTATCATTGTCTGTGCAAATGTTATTAGTATTTGATACAATTTGAATAAAGCCAAATCAGACCTTAAATAAATTGTGTTCCTGTTAATGTTTTTATTGTTTGGCCTGGAAAATAGATATTTTAAGTTTGAATGAAAAGGATTTGAAGGAATGTTGGCCAAGGATACCTCATTTTTAATGCTTTAATTACTGCACTTGTATTACATAAATACCTTCTGATAAAGGCGGTAATCCTCCCTCTTTCATTTTATATAGAGTTCTTCTGCTTTGCAAACTGTTTGGCTTCTGATTACTAAATGTATTTATTCCATAATATAGAAATAATAATAAAATTTTTGGATAAAAAACCTGATTGCACGTTGATCATCTCCGCAAGTTTTCCTGTTAGACAAATGATTGACCATAATGTACCCCATTAAAAAAAATTTAAGACCTTCAAGTTCTTCTATTCTGCTCTTATTTTTCTTTAACAAAAATAGAGTTTCTGTTGTATTCCGATAGAATATGCTCACTGCAGCCTTGAAAAATAAAACTGGTTTATTCTGAAGCTTGCCCTAGCCCTTTGCAATTTACTGTTCAAACATATTGTTATTTTTAAAAAGATTGCTTGGAGCAGGAAGGAAACATCACTCCCGCTCATGATTATTTTGTAAATCTAAGCCAGGGGTGGGCAAACTTTTTAACTCGTGGGCCAACTCGACCCCCCAATTCCATGCATCACTTATGATAACGGTGATGGGTAATAGGCGGCGTGTGACAGGGACGTTGTTATCTTTCAAAATTTCCAGCACTTACAAAGAAATGCTAGAGTAGAGATAATTCCTAGAGACTGCCTGTTGTCGCCATTAGAATACGCCCACAGTGTCATGATCACATCACTGCATCGTCCCCAAGGCAAGGTTTGGACACCTCTAGGCATTATTTGCACTTATTGCAGAGAACAAATGAAGGGGAGCATCTTTTCAACAAGATGACAAAGGGCCAAAAAAAGAAAGCTTAACAGGCCAGATCCAGCCCCCGGACCTCCACTCCTGATCTAAGCTATAACATTCTCTTCCTTCTGTTGGTAATATGTTCACAAAAAAATGGAACTCCGTCCCAAATAGTTTTGAGAGATCTGTGGGATGGGGATCCATCTAATCATTTATTTTTAAAATTTTTATATCACATGCCTCCTGAACCCTGGCACAAAAGGCAAGTTCAGCCAACATTCTTTAGGATACCTAATAAATACTTACCTGTAAACACTGTTTTCGAATGCCTTAAAAATCCCCATGCTGCCACAACCCCCTTAACAAGGGTTGGCAGAACAAAAAATTGTTTTTTCCAAGTTGGGATGTGGCATCCACATTAGGACGATCAAGAGTTCTGGTATTATTCTTTAGGATACTTTCCACACGATTGATAGGGAGCCACCCTTGTATGACCATGATCTACGTCACTGAGCTTTTTGCCAAAGGGGTTAACAAGGAGTGTTTGTGCTGCAGTGTGGTTGCAGTTACAAGGCGGGTGCCCACTAACTGGCATTAGCCTTAGTAAACCTCATAGTAGTCCACTAGAGGGGTAGCTCATCATCTGCCATCTAGTGTTTTGTTTCTATAAATATGATAAATGATTTGATCAAGCGCTACCCGCTCTGCAACAAACTCTTCTCACTTCTGAGTGTGTTGGGCAGATTTCGGTTCAATAAGATTGACATTTAGACTGTATGTAGAATAATGCAAACAATAAAAGATTTCCACTTTAGCATGGCAGGGAAACAAAGCGGTTATTTTTCCATTTATTGTCAGGCGGGGGAGGCCGTGTAAACATCAGCAGCGCAGTAGAGCAGGTCAGCTGTAAAACCAAGTCATCGATACTCTGCTCTTTGGTTCCTCACAAAGGTTTTGGATTACAGCCTATAAAAGGTATTGATCAGAGAAACCCATAAAGAGCAGTGTGCACACTGTGCTCCTGTGGGAGATTGGATGAGAGCAAGCTGCACCATTTTTATGTAGCAAATCATTCAATGTCTTTTGTGATACATGGACAGGGACCACTTATGTACTTGTGATTTTGTTCGGTAAACACTAGCGGTATGTCTCCTATGTGATAGCTGGTCCTATAACTGTCTCTCTCTTGTGCGCCATTACACCAGAATAAACTCCACTTTTCTAGAGTTGTGAAAAAAAAGTGCAGTGTTTTAAAATACAAGCTGTGAGTCTTGGTAGGAAATCCCTGTATATGGTATAGACCTTTATACCTCCAAAAACAAATATAACTTTATCTGATTTCTGTAAGGATCTTTACATTTCCAAACTTTCTAAGGTGACTTAATAATGAGCAATCTTTATTTATTTCAACAACGTGCTATTCTCTTTGGTATGTCCTTTGGCAGTCTCTTTCATATCTTTGTCATATCCTGAGATACCTGGTCCTTCCCTTGAGGCTCATGTGCTTTTCTTATTTCCTCTAACAGAATGACCAAAACACTTTCCAAAGGTTTGAGAAAACTTTACACCAATCAGGGAGCTAATCCTTTGTTACTGCAGCGAGGTGGTAGGATCGGTCCCCTCACTTTAGATTAGGAAAGTTCTCCTAATTCTGAAATCTATCACTCTCACAAAACATGTCGTCACTGATTTGGAACATGCTTAAAAGTATTGGGACAGCCATTATAAGAATAAAGTTCTGGATAAGTGACTTCCTTGGAAAAGAAGGATCAGAGTAGGATTGCATAGTTGGGTCATGGACCTCTAACACCATCAAACTTAAATCTTCCTAGATCTACAAACAACCATAGGACAGGGGGGGTAATTTATTTTTTAATGTGTACTGGGCTGTTTTACCTCTATACACAAACCAGTTACCATATATTTATTCGAGTATAAGCCAAGTTTTCAGCCCTAAAAAATTGGCAGAAAGTGCTCCCCTCGGCTTATACTCGAGTCAGCTGAGGGGGGTCCACTCACCTCACCTGGATTTCAATGCTGAATACTTCCGACAGGCAGCTTCCCTCTTCCGTAGATCTTCTGTGATCTCTCTGAATTCCTGTGAGCTCTGTGGCTTCCCGACTTACAGCTGATAGATATCAACAAACTCCACACTGCCACCTAGTGGCCAGTTACTAGTACAGATTAGTGATGAGCGGCATAGGCAACATTTGTATTCGCGGCATGAATTTTGGACGCCATCTAAGTGATTTTCGCGAATTTCCTAAAGTGCCGATTTTCGCAATATTCCGAATATTCGCATCACCCCAATATTGGATTTAACTGTTGATGGTCGCAGGGAGTGTTGCTAAGCTCTTGTTGCAGCCTTCCCATTTGTCCACTTGCATTGAGAGGTGTGTGTAATGAAAAAAAAATACCGAATATCCAGAATTGCGAATATTCGGCAATATATTCACCATCTTCGCGAATTTCCGTATTGCTGATATTCGCGATTAATATTCGGAATCCGAATATTCGTGATCATCACTAGTACAGATACAACACTCCATAGCCTATGATTAAAAAATAAGAATTGCCTTGCAAAACCCATCCTGTAATAATAATTGTCCTGTGTTCTCTTAAATTAATGATGATGTGGCACTTAGATTAATCCTGTTTGATTAATTCCTAGGGGCAATGGTGCTTTCTCTATATTTTCTCAGTTAAAACTCCACTATCTGACTGCATTTCCCATCCTTGGCTTATACCTGAGTCAATACGTTTTTCCAGTTTTTGTAGATAAAATTAGGTACCTCGGCTTATACTCGGGTCGGCTTATACTCGAGTATATGCGGTACTTGAAATACCACAAAATAACTATGACTTCCATGAAACAAATAATGCAGCTTTAGACACCTCCAAAAAAAGTCAGGCGTATACATATTCATCTATACTGCCTGGCCCCTTAATATTATCTTTGTGATATCATCTATTCTGAAATTCATACATACGTGTTTCTTTCCCTCCTGAGCACTTATCTTTTTATTTTCCAGGCACCCCAAGTTTGCAGTCGAGTAGCCGTTCTCAGCACACGCCTGGTTCACACCAACCTATCTCTTGTGTATTACAATGTTTTCTTTCAGATGTGCAAAGCCCATGGCATTGGATATGATGTAAAGGTAAGGTAATATTGCCTTATTCTTATATTATTGCTGCAATATTTACATGTTCATATAAAGTCACAGAGAAATACACTGCAAAAAAAAGAGTAACACAAAAATAAGACATCCTAGATCTGAAGGAATTAAATATTCTTACTAAATACTCTGTTCTTTACATAGTTGAATGTGGTGACAACAAAATTGCACAAAAAATATCAATAAAAATCGAATTTACCAATCCATGGAGGTCTGGATTTGGAGTCACACTTAAAATTGTGGAAAAAAATACTACAGGCTGATCCAACTTTGA
>CM070034.1:125482529-125508744 GCA_036250615.1 Ptychadena robeensis | reverse complement strand
AAAAAGAAGTGTTGAATGGAGCATTTTTTTCAATTTTTCCGAAAATTTCCGTTTTTTTCCTGAAAAAAACCCGTTTTTTTTTCCGAGCTTCAAAATTTCCGGAAATTTTACATCTCTAGTCCTGACGTATAATGGAAACAAGCCCATTACACTTACCTGATCATGCTGAAAGTGAAAATGCGGAGTAACTCTGATATTTGAAACGCAGAAGTGATACTTCACACCATCACTTCCACATTGCAAATACAGGTACAAAGTATATCTGTGGCGTTTAATTAGAATCAAATGGACTTGCTGTGTTTTGTTTCTTAAAGACGTTTCACTAGTCATCCAACTGGCTTTCTCAATTCAGAGAATGCCAGGTGGATGACTAGCAAAACATCTCCAAGAAGCAAACACATCCAGTTGATTTGAATTTAACATTACAGATATACAATTACCTGGATGAATGAGAATCTTCACAGACACAGCTACAAAGTGCAACTTTGTGGCGTCCCGGGATTGGAGATTTTAAAAGGTGGAAACCCACTGCATTAGAAGATAAATTAGTTTGCACTTTCCGCATTGACAGAGCAAGCCCCTTAGCACCAGGGCCAGACCATAGAAGAGGCACCCACCCTGTACACAATGCTCCTGGGAGGAATTAGGGCACTGAAGCATCTCCTGCCTTTGCATGACCCAGTCATGTCCTGCAAATGAATTATGTAGAACATGACTTTCACTATATAACCTGCTACATACCTACGGTGCAAGTGTGCCTGCTGTTTACTTTGATCAAGGTGACAGGATCTCTTTTTTTTTTTTTTAAATAAAGATTTTTATTAAATTTTCCAATAACTAAGTAAAAAAAACACAATACTAGAGAAGGGGTACAAAAAAAGAAAGAGGGGGAACAGAGGGTGTACAGTAAAACAACCAGTTACAGACACTTCCATTGGCAAATACAGTCAAAAATGCAGTACAAATATCAACATCCCACTACCCCCTTTCACCTTGCAGCCACCCCTGACCTGGCACACAGACCGGCCAGGGTGATTAGTCGCAATTGGAGTAGGTACCCAGGGGGGAACTCCAAAGCCCCGTGCAATCCCGCATAACAGTGGCGTAATCTGCCGATCCAGAGTATTAGTCCCACCGTTTCCGAATATAAAGGAACTTATTTTCCCTACCCTGCAACCTATAGGTCAATTTTTCAGACCCCATATGTGGAGTATATCCTTAACGAAGGCACATGATCCGACTTCCAGAGTCTAGGAATCACGGCTTTTGCGAGGTTCAAGAGATGAGGTACCTCCGTTTTTTTGTATCTTGCCACCGTGTTGGCCAAGCAGTGGAAGAGCTAGCGGGGTCCTAGGGACCGCAAGGGAAATGTGGTCCTCGATCACCCGGTGAACCCTGGACCAAAAACGAGCTATCTTAGGGCAAGACCACCAGATGTGGAGAAGGGTGCCCCTTTCCCCCATCACCCTCTCCAGCAGTCATCCGGCACTACCGGATAGATCCTGGCAAGCAAGGAGGGCACTCTGTACCATCTTGCGACTAGCTTGTAGTTATCCTCCCTGACAGGGTCTCTTTAAACATGGCAGGAAAGGTAAAGTTTCAGATTTTATTCCTGTTTTGTTCTCAACATGCTAAAATAAGTATCTGGTTACTACAGTGACGCCCCCCTTTTTTTCCTTTCTTGCAGTTTTTACATAGCAGCCAGAACGCTGAAGTGGTGGAAGAGCAGGACGCTGTGCTGCTGTTTGTAGTGTGATTTCTGGGGCTCGCTGAGCTGTGCATTCAGAGCCTGATAATTAATCAGCTCCCTGTTTATTTACTGCACTAAAAATGGCAGGTGCTGCTATTTATTAATCATAGGCAGACATAAACAAGGCCGGCTTCACCTCCGTAATTAATAGAGCACGATTCTTCTCTTTTGTGCGCTAATAAAGAGATGTGGAGATTGTTAGCAACTTTCATGTTTAACACAACCAGTTAATGAGCAGCTAAGGAGTCTTCATATTTTATTCCACTTAGAGCTGTTTATTGTATTATTGAACTGTTGCTTTGGTACAGCTACCTTCTATGGTATTGACTCATGGTTTCTTTTCAGTATACAATCTATACAATCAAAGAAGTAATTAAAATAAAGAGTGAGATATTTTATTTTCATATTGACTAAGAAAATACTGTAACTTGTATTGATTGTCAAAGATGAGCAAGAACTTGTGGCTTTATTATGTTTTGTGGGTTTTATATTGTATAGTGAGAAAGGATTCACTTCCAGCAGAATTGAGAATGGCTCAGTTATATCTGTTTGCCCTTTTTACCCTCCCCACCTGTCCAGAGGATCTGCAGGGTGGAAAGTTAGTAGGGAAATCCTTCCTGCTTAGGAGGATTGTGAGGAACGTCCCTGCTGGATTTTGGAACTTGGAAGTGGCAGTTTGCATGGTGCACCAACCTTGTTTTGGGGGATTTCAGGTTTCCAGCCAGTAGTCCAAGGTCCTATAAAGGTTAAAGTCTCCTTTTGCAGTCCATGCCTTCACATTCTACTGTTTTCTTAAAAAATAAAAGGCACCCTAAAAGGCCCTTAAAGCGGCTTTAAACACATTAAATAAAAAAAAAACAAATACATTAAATAGACACAATACTCACCTGTCAGCAGTTTACATCCTGGAGAACTGCTTCACAAAAAAAAAAATACTTGCCTGCCTCATGTTTTCCATCCTGATGCCAGCATCTTAAGGCCTGGCGAACCACTTCCACCTCTCATCACTGCAGCCGTCAGGCCCCCCATACCCTCCACTCCACCTCCTACAGAGGTCGGAGAGCTCCGTGGGGGGGGGGGGGGGATTTGGCTGTGAAGAGGGGTGTCTCTGGACGGGAGAGAGATGCTCTCATCACTGCTAATCACCCAAGCCTAGAGGATGTGACACTGATGTCACATTCCCAGGGGACTGGGCAGGCGCCACTTCCTATAGCCGCAAGGGCACATGGGACAGATGTCCCAAATGCCATTGCGCCTGTATGATGTTGTGCCGAGGAGACAGTGGGAGGGGCAATCTCGGAAAAACGCCCCTCCTGCTGTCAGAAAAAGTTTTTTATTTTCTATCTCCGAAGTATCGGCTGCAGCGAGGTGGTAGATCCAGTTTAAAGCTTCCTAAATATTACATATCTAGCATGGCTCTTTCATTTAATCCACATAATGGTGTTTATTTTCTAAATCATAAAGACTTAACCAGAATTAACTTTAGTTGTTTTTTTTTTTCTTTCAAGGTAGTTTAACTTACATGATAGATTCTAGTAAAACAAGTTCATGTATATAAAGGTGAGTTTACTTTTCAGTGAATTAGGCCTTGACTACACTACACTATGTGTCACATAAATAACAACGTGAGGCTCTATATAATATATAACCCGGCAAATTCTTTATTTTGTTATACATATAATACACGTAACGCATCATGTATTAACAATGCAAGGCCCCGCTTTCTTTTCTATGCGATATATTAAAATTGACCCATCTTCCACACGTTTTTTTTCTCCCTGCGTTCAACCCAGGGGAAATTTTTTTAGTGTAGACCAAAGCTAGCCATTTATGCATTGATTCCCGAATGATCGTAGTATGATCCCTGTCATATAAAACATGCAGCTGGAAGATATACTTGATATACAATATTTGGGGAATTTGATCTTCACAACTTTATAAATGTCCTCCTTATTTGTGCAGAGTTTAGAAAATAGAATTGTATTCTTGGTATGCCTTACATGGGTAGGAGATCCATATTTCTGCAATTGGTATGTCCTTTGCCTGTTGTGATCATTATGATTTTGCATGTTATATTTATGAGCCTTTTCTCTCTCACAGTCATGCTGTTGGCAAGGACGGCCCATGAAACCTTGTTACGGATTCTCCTCTTCCCAACAGGATCTTTCCGGCGGTCTCGTCCCAACGCTTCTGAGGTTCTCACCCAGCACCTTCTCCAGCGGAACTTGCCACACTGGACCTCTTTCTGTGTGAAGTACAGCACTGTGAACAATGACCAGTTTGCTTTATCTAACTTCAACTGGCAAGTGAAAGGCGCAAATTACCATATTCTCCGAACTGGCTGCTTCCCTTTCATTAAGTATCACTGCACCCGTGCTGCCCCCCAGGACCTGCATCTTTTCAACTACTTCTTTACCAGTCTGAAAGCCATAAATCTAGGTAAGTGATGGAGAGATGCTGTAATTACACCCCACACACTCCATCCTGCCTCCCACCCAAGGCTTATTAAATATTTAGCTTTATAAAGGCCATCAATTGTCTTTTCAAACAGAATATGCGGAGCGTGGCTTCCTGTGGCTGCTTATCCATATGGCTGGGATTAATTACTTTGTTTTATTATTGCAGCTTATTAAAATCTCCCTTGCTGCCGTTGGTTAGAACAGCCCATTATGTTAGCGGGTTATTATGGGTTTCATATTAATCGCATTATTATCTCTCTGGCTGCCTTTCATTAGTAAAGCTGCAGAGATGCTTGTAACATAAATAAATAAAATAAAGTTATCCCTTTTCGTCATTGCTAGCACAATAATGGGGGAGCCAGTGATGGGAGGTTGCAGAGTAAAACACGATGAGATGATGTTACCCCGTTTCAGGAATGGTTTCTGATTGGTACTTTGTCCACTTAACAGGGATCCCCACTCTTATGTATGGTCTAGGCTCCTGGCTATTTGCAAGAGTAACAGAGACTGTCCCTACCAGCTGTGGACCAGTGATGATCTACTTTTTGATCAAGGAGGATGAAGGAGCTATGTTCTGAAGCTGACTACCATCTTCTGTTGATGTCTGTAACTTATTTGAATGGGTACTTTGTTTTAATAAAGGGTGATGTGGGGCCCTTTATCTTATAATACCACCCATCAGAGATTATCTATGAGATCAATAAATTATTTAAATTGATGTAGTAGATTTTTATATAGGTCATTCCATCCAGGACTGATTATCACCATGTAAAATACCACAGAGCTACATAAAAGCTGAAAAGTGTAAGATTACTCCACAACACTTAAGTTTGCATTGGTTCATTTTTGGGGGGCAGGGGATAGATTTTCACTTCCCCACTGTTCACTTTAGAATTATGAATTAACACTCGGGGTTGTCACTTCACAAAATTAGACTGTAAGTATAGCTTTCTAAGATGTATGAGCTGGTTTTACTCTCTTTGGGAATATTATTACTATATATGCAGTGTGAGATCTTAACTACCTCTCTCTGCTGGTCATATGTCATTTAGTGAAAAGATGTCCCTGCTTCTACTTTTTTTTATTCGCTAGTTTTTTTTGTACATCAACCTTTTCTACCATAAGGAAGCTAAGCCCTGTGCCTCTGCCGCCTCCTCACAGAGACACAGTGAAAGAGCAAGGCAATTGTAAGTCAGCACTGGTCAAATGTACCTCCAGCTACCTGAATCTGCTAAAAAGCAAATCTAGTGAAAACACCGGGATGATGAGGCTCGGGCTGATAATGATTACCGTATTTTTTGGACGCACCTAACCATAAGATCCACCCAGTTTTTAGAGCAGGCATACAAGAAAAAAAGTGTTCAAGCATAATCTCAATTGCAGAAAAAAATCCCATGCAGTTTCAAGTTCAGCCATTTAGTGATTAATAAATGTAGAGTATAAATGAATGGTATGACATTCTGTAGAGACGACATGGGCAAACTACCGCATGCTGCTCATTTCTGGCCCGTTAGACGGAGAAGACCCTCTGGCTCCCCTTCACTTGTTCCCTGCTTTAAATAAAGAAAATACCTATAGGCGTCTCAAAGTCACCATGGGACATATGTACTGACTTGACTGGCATTATGTCGCTGTCGGCTTGTCTGGAAGACACCGGTGGGCATTTCTAGCCCCCCATCACACACGTCGGTGTGGACACCTAGACCAGACACCCATTACAGCCTTTCGGTCCAGCTTCTCTGTCTAATTTAGGAACACATTGTGGTCATGAGTTAAAAAGTTTACCCACATTTGCTTTAGAGGTAAATCTGGATCAAGGCTGCCTAAATTCTGAATGGCCAACATGCTTTTTCACAAAATTAGCAGATGACATTTATAAATTCTTGTCTTTGGTTTTGAAATGGAGTGTTATGGTTCAGGTAAGGGGTTTTTATCTCCTTCATACAAGACGTAAATGCATTGGGTTTTTTATTGCCTTCTGATACTGATGGATATCTTTTTGTACTAATAGGTCTTGTTGGTTTTTTCTAACTTCTATTAAGTTTTGCTCCATTATTGGTCACAAAGTTCTGTTTTTCACAGGAAGCACTGATAAAATGGTTTTTAATTACCTGAGTGAATGCAGCCCTTTACAATGTCCACTCCCCTACCCTCAAGCAGGGCCGCTTTGATTTCAGATAACGGTGTAGCTGACTATGCACATCTGATTACCAATAAATAGGAATAACGAGGCCTCGTGTCCGACCAGCAGCAGAGTGAACTCCTCCGAGAACACCTCTGACAAACTGCTTCATTGATCTGGATGCTGTGAGCTGCAAGCCGCATTAAACAGGCGTTTGATTTCTTGCCTAACATTGTCACTGTGTAACAATTAGGCAGATGTAATATTTTCTTGTATTACATGGAAATCAATGCACCTTTTGCTCTGGCGGAGTTGATCATGGTGAGAGATGTGCTGTCAAGGGTCAGAGGTCAATGCGACGATATCATTTCTCAGCATGGATAAATTGCTCCTCCATCTGTCACTGTAGACTCATTCACACTTCCACTCAGAGCTTCCTGCTGAAACTTGCAGAATTCATTATTCAGCTATAAGTGGCTAGAATAAATTCTACCAGTGTAGGGCTAGTAGATCAACTATCTGTCACAAAGCCAAAAGTAGGTCCGAAAGTAGATAAATTGTGTCAAAAACATATCTTTCACTATTATCGATAACCAGCAGGCAAGCTGTCAGTTTATGAGTAATAGGTAAAAACTTTTATAGCGGCACCTGGTAGATGATGGGTTAATGGTTCCCGCCACTGACTGTAACTGAAGCCGGAGCACCTAGATCATATCCCTGCCACCTTTCAACGCTCTCTATCTCCATGTCTCATGTCGTCACACCGCTAGGGTCAGACAGATAACATATCCTTGATATAAGTCTGTAAGTGCTGACAGATTGGACCCTATCAGGGCAGATGGGGTTAGATGACTGGTTCTATTAGTAATATCATAATCAGAGATGAATTACTGGCATCTCCAAAGAGGAAAACGACATACAGTCAACAATACCAGGATCTGTAATCTAACAATTGACCCAACTGCCTTTAAAACTGAACTCATTTGTTATGTGTATATATATATTTAGTATTATGTCTAACAGACTTTCGCAGAGATTCTGTCCTGGAGTGACAGCATAAAAAATTAATTGTCAAAAAAATTAATAAGTCCTTTCTGTAATAAGAAAATACCTGTTCAGCCTGACAGTTGCTTTACCTCTGTCAGTCCCAATGACTACTTCATGCTTTCCTGTTTTCCCGAATATAAGACCTACCCCAAAAGACCTAGCTGCTATCCCCCCGTGCTTCTAATATAAGCCCTTCCTCGAAAATAAGACCTACCATGTGCCAGAGAAAGCTTCCATATTTAGAAAAGACATGGCAGGAGGCGTTTTGTCACCTCTTCTAAACCCAGAAATAAGCCCTAGTGCATTTTTTGCACCTAAAATTAATATAAGACAGTGTCTTATATTCGGGGAAACAGGTATAGGTGGCCATACATGGGTCGATTTTCCAATCGATTCCTGAGGAATTGACCGCCATGTGCTCAATCAATGTTTGGTCGAACAGGGCACCAACATGTTGGTAAATGTACAAAATGATGTGCAACTATTTACCGTCCAAAAGACTGAGTGCAGAGCAGTGACGTCATCTTACTGCACTCTAGCCTGCATCGATTGAGTGGGTATTGACACATGTATAGGGACCCTATTATTCCCTCTTCAAGGGTGCCACCAGTCAGATCATGTTAACATCTCCCACACAAATCAATGTATATGTTTGCATTCATTTTGCCTTATACTGGGCAGCTGCACTGCTTAGAGTGGATGTCAATATTGTGTTGGTGGACAGCTGTCAGTCACCTACAACTAACCCCGTAATTTAACCCCTAAGGGCAGCCACTCTTCAGAGGCAATATGTTGAAGTTCCTCACATTGGGGAATCGTTGTTTCTACCGTCTGAACTCATCCTTATTGGGGTCATGATACTGCAAATGTTTCGATCATAAATACAGTTTTGACATCACATGTCACTTGATCTGCTAATACTCAGGTCCTCCCACAAGTTAGGTCTTTGCAATAAAAGAAGATGAGTATGATTCACGTGAGCAGAAAAAAAGCTTCTTATAGTATAGTGGTTTAGGGATGGATTATTTTGTGGTAGGCTTCTCAAACTATACGAAGAGGGAGGCAGATGAATTTACTGACACTTTATTTTCAATTATATATATTATTATTACCTCAAACCAATGTAGTTTTAATTTAGCAATTCCCAAAAAACAACTGTGATCATAATCTCACAATGGCCACATGAATGGGCTTCTTGGACAGAAAGAGGAGGTGTTGGCGAATTATAAAGGTTACTGGATATTGTGGTGCTTACTTTATAGGCTTTAAGACATGACAGGTCAAAACAGCAAACAGGAATACTTGCAGAAAGAGGAACAGACATACCATATTTTTGAAGTGTTCAAATCTATTTGGAAAAAATCCCCTGCAGTACCAAATTTCAGCCACAACTGAACTGGTGTCACTAGAGAGCACACTTCACGGCACATTGTCATCTTCCTCACACACAGGTAATGGGGAGGGGGGGGGGGGCGTGGGGGTGGTCATACATTTGGACCATAAGATGCAGAGATTTTTCCCCACAATTTTGGGAGTGAAAGAGTATGTATTTTAGTCCAAAAAATAAGGTACCTATTTGCTTTGTCTTCAAACATGTCACAATGCTACTTTTTGACCACAAGAAATCAAGTTGCTGGTTGAGTGAAAAACTTGCTTGCTTTGTTGCAAATTGTAATTGTACCCCATAATGTTCTATAGTGACATACCATTTGGTGGATGGAACCATTGTGCGTATTGCCCCTTCTTTTTACAGATAATAGATATACACTAGTGATGCTCCGATTGATCGGCCGCCGATCATGATCGGCCGATATTGGCTTAAATAGAATGATCGGCGATCGGCGCAAAAACGCAATCAGGGGGGGTGGCTGACGCCGAGCTCGTCTTTCTCTTCTCTCTTCGAAGATGCTTCTGGGCTCCTCCACTTACGTTCCTCCTGTTTCCTTGCCATATTCACTCCCTGGTCCCCAAACCCACATCAACCGTGCTGGTGTCACCCTCCACTCGGTGACAGTTTGGTGGGGCGCTCTGCTTCCGACGCGGCCGAAAATTAGGCCCCGGCTCAGCCTCTCGCGCCGGAACGGGTCGGTTTGGCCAGCCGGAACACCTCTTAGCTACACCATCGCCTGTACCTCTGCTGGGACCACCGGGCGAGGCCTCCACTCCTTCCTGCCCAACGATCCACGCAGTTGGGACCCATCAGAAGCTCTGGGTGGGCGGAATTGATGGGCCGGGGTCCTCAGTGGGTGCCTTCACTATGCCTGGTGTCTTGCCCCACTCTCCACCGGCGCTTCTGGTACGTGACGCGCTCCCTTCACGGTCCCAGTTTCAGCCCTCATCTTGTATCCTTTTCCTATGTGTGGGACAGTGTATGGGCGCACTGTGGGGGCAGTTGAAGTGGCGAATAATAGTAATTGAAGCTGTGTAATAAGGGACAAGAGCGTGATATTGCATTGTATTTCTAAGTGTATATACAGTGACCTTTCCTCCACATCCCCCATACCGCACTCTGCCCCCCATATTATAAGCACACCCGCCCCCCATATATACAGTGCACCTTGCCCCCATATTACAGCACACCTCGCCCCCATATATGCAGCGCCCTTGTCTTCCCCATATATGCAGCGCACTCTGCGCCCCATATTATCAGTGCACCTTGCCCCCATATTATACAGTGCATTCACGCCATTTTGTCGCAGTGTGGCAATCGGCATATCCTGATCTGGTGATCGGTAAGCGGCCCCAAAAATGCTGATCGGAGCATCTCTAATATACACTCGAGTATAAACCGGACATTTTGAGGGAGAATATGCAGAAATCTCTCAGGAGACCCTTGCCAGCCTAGTAAAGAACCAAAGATTGTTGTCAGTTGTGGCTCAGAACGGGTACGCTATTGACTTAATGGCCAGGGAGCTAACTCGTTGTATCAATAAAATAAACTGTATATATATATATATATATATATATATATATATATATATACACAGTATATATAAATCTTATGCTTTTCCATAAGTGGCATTGTACTGCAATTCCACAGTAATTTACAGAGGACACTGTAAATAGTGGACAGGAGGCTGATTTGGACAAATGTCTGCAATCTAATTTGTTTCATACTGTGTCTGTACTCATTTGAAACCTGTAATAGTTAGGGCTTTGCTAACACTTTCTAATGTAAACTGGGTATAAATCAGTAAACCCAATCATATTTGAAGTCAGTTACAGGACTATTACTCCTGAGGGATCAAGTGTAATCAGAGACTTTTATATAAAGAAGATGAATAGCTAACGAGCAGTGGGTGTAAAGCTCGTCAGGCCCTCTAAACGCTTGTGCTTATTAACTCCTGAAAGATTACCTATGACATACCGATCAATAGAATACTGATTGTAATCAGCATATCTCTGCCTGTCACTCTCGCTAATGTTTTTAATGGTTGGAGGCATGTGTCTAGGATGCAAAAAACAACAACATTTGAACACATTGAGGACAAAGTTAAATGGCAGCATTGGTAGATAATGTTATTAAAACTGAGTATATATCCCTTTCTTGTTTTTTAAGGAATAGCTAATAATATACAGTTATGCCAAGTAAATGGTAAAGTCACTTTCATTTACCCCAAATCAGTTTTCTAATCAATTAATTGGTAGAAGGAAATATAAAATGTCAATGGAGTTTAAATTGATTGAAATTACACAACTTGGAGAATTAGTGGATTCCTTAAAGTGGACCTACCACCAGGAATGAATCATTTTATGAATGATTTTATCTCTCCCTGGCTTGTGCTTTGGCGCAGTCTGGAACTCAACGGGTAAATCTCTAAACTCAGCTTTCCATTACCCAAAACTCCCAGTGACCACTCCTGATATTGCACCCTGTGTTTACCCCTGAAGCCTGGCAAATAAAAATGCAATCTCTCATATGATTCCAGGGAACAGCAGGTAAGTGAATTTTTTTAGGATTGTGGAGCGCTAGGCCACCATCATACCAGGTTATGGGCCTCTCAACATTATGTGTAGCTTTCCTACAGTTCTATTGTATTTTTTGGCACACATGCCAAAAAAAGATTCAAAATCAGAGTTATTAAAACTGCTAAATATTTGGCTAGGTCTTGCCCCCTGCATCTACTCCCCTATACACTGACCTACTTGTAACCATTAGATTAGACAAAAACACCTTTAAAAATATTAAAGAGACTCTTATATTTGTATAAAACTCATCCATCTATCTGCATCCAATTCTTCTGTGTCCCTAAATGAGATCTGAGAAATGTCTTCAGATTCCAGTCCAGGACTTGTCACCTTATGCTTGTCTTCGGTTTACTGTGTAATTGTGGCCTACAAAAAGAACACCCTGCACTGACCGTGTCAGCTGCCTGTCAGTCCGCTTCTAGAAACCCAATCTTCAGGAGAACATCAATAAATTAGGCAAGGCTCTTAAGCGGGGTTATTGAAAGATTCAAGGTCAACAAGCAGATACTAAGTCCTCAAAGTAAGCATGTATTAGCTCAAATTGTCCCTTTTGGTTATTGCTTTGCAAAGATTGAAACTTTTACCCCAAAAGTATAATTCAATGTGCATGCATTATATTTATTGACAGTTTAGGATATAAAATATTGAATGCAAATATAAATATATCCAATCATGATGTCATGTTTATATAGCAACATTTAAATCAGACAGTGGTTTTTTTGTGATATTTGTACATTTGGGCTATTTCATGTACAAACAAGTGAAAAACATGTTCTCCCCAGAGATGTTCAATCAAATTCAAGTGTGGGCTCTGGCTAAGCCTCTCAAGGACATTCACAGTGTTGTCCTGAAACCATTCTTTTCATATCTGTGTGCTCAGGGTCGCCCCAGTTTAAGTTCAAGTGCGCTCTGGAGCAGGTTTTCATCTAGGATGTCTCTGTTAATTGCTGCAGTCATCTTTCTGTTTATCCTGACTAGTCTCCTAGTTCCTGCCGCTGAAAAAAAACACCCCCACAGCATGATGCTGCCTCCACCATGCTTTACTGTAGGGATGGTATTGTATTGGTGATGAGTGGTGCCTGGTTTCGTCCAAATGTGATGCCTGGCATTCACACCAAAGACTTTTCTTTTGTCTCATCAGACTAGAGAATTTTGTTTCTCATGGTCTGAGAGTCCTTCAGGTGCCTTTTGGCAAGGCATGCTGCCATGTGCCTTCCATGGTCATACTACCATGCAGGCCTGTTTGGTGGGTTGCTGCAGAGATGGTTGTCCTTCTGGAAGGTTCTCCTCTCTTCACAGAGGACCTCTGGAGCTTTGACAGAGTGACCATCGGGTTCTTGGTCACCTCCCTGACTAAGGCCCTGTTACCCCAATTGCACAGTTTAGATGGCCGGCCAGCTCTAGGAAGAGTCCTGGTGGATTTCAATTTTTTCCATTTGTGGATGATGGAGGCCACTGTGCTCATTGGGGCTTTTAAAGCAGCAGAATGTTTTCTGTAACCTTCCCTAGACTTCAGGAATGGTTTATGTTCTTTTCTAGGAGATCTACAGACAATTCTTTCGACTTCATGCTTGATTTGTGCTCTGACATGAACTGTCAACTGTGGGACCTTATATAGACAGGTGTGTGCCTTCCCAAGTTATGTCCAATCAACTGAATTTACCACAGGTGGACTTCAATGAAGCTGCATAAACATCACAAGGATGATCAGGGGAAACAGGATGCACCTGCACTCAATTTTGAACTTCGTAGCAAATGCTGTAAATACTTATGTACATGTGCTTTCTCAATTTTTTATTTTGTATAAACGTGTCAAAGCCTCAAGTACACATTATAAGATGTTGTATGTAGAATTCTGAGGAGAAAATATGAATTTAATCCATTTTGGGATAAGTCTGTAACATAACAAAATGTGGGAAAAGTAATGTGAATACTTTCCATATGTACTGTATATAAGAATCTGTGTGCTCTGCTCATAGACCTGACATTCACCTATTATATACCTTTGTAATAAATTAGATTGTTGGTTGTGATTTCAATTTTCTCTTAAAAATCAAAATGTACCTGATGTCACAAATCTTCTTTTAACTAAATGGTCACAATATTCTGCAAATATTTTACATTTAAAGTATTAAAATTAATAGAAATTCAGTAAATGTCATGTTTTATTGTTATGAAAAAACCGTGCCACGTGGGAAACGCTCAGAGGGTTAAAGACATTAAACCTTGGTTGTGTATGTGTTGCAGATCTGCCATATACCAAACTCTTCTCAGGGTCTTGAGCAGAGATTTCACCATACACTGTTTTACCTGGAGGTTAAAAGAGAAAAAACTAGGTAGGTAGGTATCAAATTCTAGGGTGGTGACAACTACATTTTTATAGGTTTTTTGTCACATAATTGATCACTAGTGTAAGTGAACAGTGAAACATTTTTTATTATTCAACATGATAACTACATATCTAATATTCCACAATAGCCTCTCATGTGAAAAGATGCAATGCAGATGGTCCTTCCTAGAAATAGTTCTGCATTTCCTTATGGCACCCACTTAATTTTAAAACAAAGCCCCCCCCATACACCTTTAGATCACTCCATACAATTTCCATTAGATCTACCAACAACTATGTAGCGCCAGGTCCTCCCTGATAAAATACATAGTGATCAGAAAGGTCCTCCATATTACATGGTTTTGGTAGAAGAAAAGTTGATTGTACAGAAATTGTATGGTGAGATTGTAAGGTGTATGGAGGCCATTAGTAATAAATTTTTTTAATGAAAGATTTTAACACTAACGCTTGCCATACACTCATGAATTCCCCTTTGTTTATTGAACGATTGATCGTTCTGTGGTTCACCGATCGTTTGGGGAATTGATGCACATCACTTTTGATCCCTGATCCCTGTTTTTTTGTTAGACTTTTACCTTTTTGGGTCAATGGTTCAAAGTGGGTGCATTTGATTCCAGTTGTCAGCTGTCCTGAAACCTCAACCAGACTGCTTACATGAGAAGCTGTAATTTGTCTGTATGCAGCCAGTGGGAAGTAATACATTTCCCCCAATAATGCCTATTTTAATGGGTTGCCCAGCATCCACACCTCAAACATGGCATGATGCAACCAGTTGTCCCGCTGGCAAAGTATGCGGTCGTTCTGGTGCCCCCTGCTTTAACCCCCGCTCAACAACTTTTTTCCACTAGCAACCACCTGCATGCCTGGCAAACCGCTATGTGTGGTGGAAAATTAACACTGCACATCCCTCTGAACACACCATCCCCACTGTCAAATATGGTGGTGGCAGCATCATGCTCAGGGGGGGCTTCTCTTCAGCAGGGACAGGAAAGCTGGTCAGAGTTGATGGAAAGATGGATGGAGCCAAATACAGGGCAATCTTGGAAGAAAACCCCTTGGAGTCTGCAAGAGACTTGAGACTGGGGTGGAGGTCCACCTTCTAGCAGGACAACGACCCTAAACATGAAGCCAGGGCAACAATGGAATGGTTTAAAAAAAAACATATCCATGTGTAAGAATGGCCCAGTCACAGTCCAGATCTAAATCCAGTTGAGAATCTGTGGCAAGATCTGAAAACTGCTGTTCACAAATGCTGTCCATCTAATCTGACTGAGCTGGAGCTGTTTTGCAAAGAAGAATGGGCAAGGATTTCAGTCTCTAGATGTGCAAAGCTGGTGGAGACATACCCTAAAAGACTGGCAGCGTGAATTGCAGCAAAAGGTGCTTCTACAAAGTATTGACTCAGGGGGCTGAATAATTATGCACAACCCACTTTGCAGTTATTTTTTTGTAAAAAATTTTGGAATCATGTATGATTTTTGTTCAACTTCTCGTGTGTACACCACTTTGTATTGGTCTTTCATGTGGAATTCCAATAAAATTGATTCATGTTTGTGGCTGTACTGTGACAAAATGTGGAATAGTTCAAGTGGAATACTTTTACGAGCCACTGTGGACTATATAAGTAATATGAAGTGGCCCAAATGGTAGTTGGATCAGGGAATGACATGCTCAGGTTCATTTGTCAGGATCTGTGTGCAAAGTGCTGCACAGGAGTAGTCTCCCCTACAATTTATTACGGTACTTTACTATAACTTTAAGGCCTGGTTCACACTTATTTGCTTTACACTTTGACTTGTTGACATTTTTGTACATGCTAAACATGTGATGCACAAGGCAGGTAAAAACAGATAGGTAAACCAGCCTCATAGAATGTCCAAAACACAAGTAAACTTTTACACTCAGGCTTTTAAAGCAGACTAACAAAATTGTACTGAGTAAAATAAAGCAGTGAAACAGGTTCATTAGAGCATCCAGGGCATAGTTTATTCGTGTTTTTTTCTTTTTAATATTAAAAGAAAATAATGGTGCTGACAGGTAAAAACCAGTTATCAATAGACATACTTAAACATGCACAACAGTTATGAAACAAAAGGGAGAAATAACAGAACGTGCACGTCACTGAATCATCTGGAATAGGCTTCTCCTTCCTGGGCTGGAGATAAAAGATGGCTATACTCTGATTAGCTCAGTCAGTCCCCAAAGTGTAACAATGATTATTTCTAAAAATTACACATTTTATGTATTCTGCTGTGGAATCAGATCCTTGTTACTATGTGCGCAGCTCTTTTCTCTTCAGTAACACAGATCTCAAGCTGAAGACAGACCCCAGAATAGACATGAATGTTCAGGCAGGATCACAGACAGTGGTCACTAAGGCATTACTATGACCTGTGTTAAGCTGGCCATAAACGCTTAGATTCCTCTGCGATCGATTTGGTATACGATCGTGATATGCCATTGAGTCTTCGATCATAGGTCGCACATTGATTGAAAAGTGCACCATTTTTGGGATGCGATCGATCAACTACACAAAAAAATGTGATCGGAAATGATGGAAGTGGGATAAGGCCAGCATTGGTCAATCAATAGAATCGATCACATGTCTCTAATAACGTCCCACGATTACTGATCTGCTATAATTACAGACATGTTTGATCCCTGCCCGATGGATTTTCATATGATTTCTTGGTCGGTCGATCGCACAATTTATGCATGCAACGATTTGTGAAAGATTGATCGGTCAGAATTTTTACTAAAAAATCTATGGCCAGCTTTATACATATGAAAATAAAGTGGAAACTTTATTCAAAAACTATGTCAGCTCTGAAGATAACACATTTCTGGTCAAATATAGAAATGTCTGAACAAAGGGTCATTTAAAGGGTTAAGGTTGCCATACACGTTTAGGTTTATGGCTGATTTTGCGGCCGTTCGAATGTCGCAAATCTAATGCTTTAAAGCTTAAAATTGAAATTACGGACATGTTCGTCATTTCTAAAGCTGGTCATACAGCTTTAGATTTGTCTGTCAGATTTCCCTTAGATCTCCTTTTGTTTAACCAAAACCATGTAATATGAGGGACTTTCTAAACAATCAAGTCTACCTGTGTTCAATCGCAGAGGACCCGGCACTTCATAGTTGTTGGTAGATCTAAAGGATATCTGACAGAGAGATCTTAAGGTGTATGGCCAGCTTTAGAACGATCCCATTACTATAGATGGGGATCGGCATCCCCATCCAAAGTAATGGCCAGCACACAAAGGGTGCCTGGCCGATTCTTGGCAGGAGGGCCAGCACGCGTAGTTGATCTGCCAGGAGATCGGCAGAAATTCTAAACGTGTGTGGGCACCTTTACCTTTAGGTAAAGCTTGCATTATGGGCACAAGGCATCCTCAAAACTAGTAACAAGTTCCTTGAGTCACTATTTGCAGAGACTAGACCTAGAAAATGTACAGGATGAAACCTAAATGTTTATTAAGTAAATGAACACACCATAAAATAAATCTTATGAATGTAATGCAACTATATAAAAGAGAAACTGTACAATGGACCCTTGACTTACAAACTTAGTTGGTTCCCAAGGGTTGGTTGTAAGTCAACACTATTTTTCCCATAAGAAATAATACAAAAATGCCTATAATGTGTTCTGAACCAACCAAAGCCCCCTTTACCTGACCTTTTCATAATGAAAAGTGTTGTTTAATATGTCATTTACCAGAATCCCCAATAATGTTCCTGGTGTTCTTACCAAAAAGTTAATATGATCTTAGCTTACCAGAAATAACAATTTGCATTCAAGTTGGTATGTTTGTCTTTCAGGAAGATAGGATGAAATAAAAGGTGGTTATTGTTCAAAAGGCGAGTCCACTCTCATAAAAACATCAGGAATCTGGTCTTGTAGACTTTTGTAGATTGGTGAGATGGTCCGTTTTGATGAACTGTACCTATTAGTGGCATCAGGTCACATGAATGCCACCACACAAGCAGAAATATGTTATGGCCTTGGTCATAATTCTGGTTGTAAGTCAAATATTTGGTTGTCAAAACTAAAATGTTGGTTGTAACTTATTCTGGTCTTAAGTCAAGCCGATTGTAACTCAAGGGTCCACTGTAAATGAATCCCATTTAGTTCTATTGCAGACTAGCTCGAAACTGAAAAACGCTATCAAAACATAGAAGAATGAAGTTAATCAGGAGCAGTCAGTGTTTCAAAAAGTACAACTCTTCTTTAAATGATGCACAGTAGCACATTTACCAGTTAAATACCACCCACAAACACATAATGTAAAACAAAAGAAACAGGGATATACTGTACAGTGGATATAAAAATCTAAAATGTCAGGTTCCTGTGCTGTACAAAAATGAGACAAAAATAAATCATTTCAGAACTGTTTCTACCTTTAATGTGACCTATAAACTGTACCACTCAAATGAAAAGTGCACACCCTTAAACTAATACTTTGTTGAAGCACCTTTTGATGTTATGACAGCACTCAGTCTTTTTGGGAGTCTTTCAGCATAGCACATTTTGGGTATGAGTCTTTCAGCATAGCACATTTTGGGTATGAGTCTTTCAGCATGGCACATTTTGGGGATGAGTCTATCAGCATGGCACATTTTGGGTATGGAGTCTATCAGCATGGCACATTTTGGGTATGGAGTCTATCAGCATGGCACATTTTGGGGATGAGTCTATCAACATGGCACATTTTGTGTATGAGTCTATCAGCATGGCACATTTTGCCCACTCTTCTTTGCAGAAACACTCCAAATTTGTCAGATTGCAAGGGGAACTCCTGTGCACAGTCCTCTTCAGATCACCCCACAGATTTTCAATCGTATTCAGGTCTGGGCTCTGGCTGGGCCATTCCAAAACTTCTTCTGGTGAAGCCATTCCTTTGTTGATTTGGATGTATGCTTTGGGCCATCGTCATGCTGAAAGATGAAGTTCATGTTCAGCTTTCTATCAGAAGCCTGAAGATTTTGTGCCAATATTGACTGGTATTTGGAACTGTTTATACTTCCTTCTATCAGTTCCTGCTGAAAAAACAGCGCCAAAGCATGATGCTGCCACTACCATGCTTCACTGTGGGTATGGTGTTCTTTTGGTGATGTGCAGTATTGTTTTTGCACCAAACATATCTTTTGAAATTATGGCCAAAAAGTTCAGCCTTGGTTTTATTAGACCATATCACCTTTTCCTATATGCTTTTGGGAGACATATGTTTTTGCAAAATGTAGCCTGGCTTGGATATTATACTATACAATACTGCTCATAACCAAAAAAACACCATACCCACAGTGAAGCATGGTGATGGCAGCATCATTTTGCAAAGCATGAAAATCTTTTATAATATCTATGGGGCACAAAACCTTTGAATCAAAGGTTATGTGCCACAATATAGATTATACAATCATATAGTGGGAGCATAGGCACTCACCTGTCCTTCCCGCATTAACGCGTCCTTGCCTGGGATCTTCTTAAAGCCGGAAGAGAAATAGAGGAGAAGGACTTGCTCAGGCACCATCTGGGTCACTGATTGTCTTTTACATACGCCATTCAGCATGCTTAGCCAAAGTCTACTCTCCTTCAATTCCCTCTCTGAGAAGATCCTGGGCGGGGGTGCATCAGTGGCGGATTGGCAGATAGGTTAGTTCCTATAACCCATGCATTAAGTTTGGTTTCAGGGGCTGCAATTAAAGGATCGAAGGGGGCTGCTGAAGAATATCCAAAGGGCCACAGGTTGGGCACCTGGGTTGTATAGAAATACAATGGGGCATAAAGGTATTTAGCTAGCCATCAATTGTGCAAGTTCTCCCTCTTAAAAAGATGAGGTCACCTCATAGGTCACCTCAATTATGAGAGACAGAATGGGGGGAAAGTATCCGGGAAATCACATTGTCTGATTTTTAATTTATTGATAAATTATGGTGAAAAATAAGTATTTGGTCACTATGAAAAGTTAATCTGAATACCTTGTATATATCTTTGTTATGTTGGCAATAACAGAGGTCAGACGTTTCCGTAAGTCTTCACAAAGTTTTCACACACTGTTGCTGTAAAAAAATCAACTGGGAGCAATAATTAGAAAATGGAAAACATACAAGACCCCTCATAATCTTCCTTGATCTGGGGCTTCACACAAGATCTCACCCAGTGGGGTCAAAATGATCAGAAGAATGGTGAGCAAAAATCCCAGAACCACACAGGGGGCCTAGTGAATGACCTGCAGAGAGAGGGGACCATCAGTTAAGCCCCCCCCCCCACACTTTTAGATCACTCCATACAATTTCCTTTAGACCTACCAATCACTATGTAGTATAGTGGCCTCCCTGATAGAATACATAGTGATTGGAAGGTTAGAAAGGTCCTCATATTACATGGTTTTGGTAGAAGAAAAGTTGATTGTACAAAAATTGTATGGTAAGGTTGTAAGGTGTATGGGGGGCTTAACACACTACGCCATCAGGAACTTAAATCCTGCAGTGCCAGACGTGTCCCCTTGCTTAACCCAGTAGATATCCAGGCCTGGCTGAGGTTTGCTAGAGAGCATTTGGATGATCCAGAAGAGTATTGGGAGAATTTAATATGGTCAAATGAAACCAAAGTAGAAAACTTAACTTGTCGTGTTTGGAGGGGAAAGAATGCTGAGTTGTATCCAAAGAACACTATACCTACTGTGAAGCATGGGAGTGTAAACATCATGCTTTGGAGCTGTTTTTCCACAAAGGGACCAGGACGACTGATCCACGTAACGGAAAGAATGAATGGGGCCATGTATCGTGAGATTTTAAGTGAGAATCTCTTTCCATCAGCAAGGTCATTGAAGATGTAACTGGGTCTTTCAGCATGACAATGATCCCATAAACACTGCCCGGCCAACGAAGGAGTAGCTTTGTAAGAAGCATTTCAAGGTCCTGGAGTGGCCTACTCTCCAGATCTAAACCCCTTCAAAAACCTTTGGAGGGAGTTGAAAGTCCGTGTTCCCCAGCGACAGCCCCAAAACATCACTGCTCTAGAGGAGATCTGCATGGAGGAACGGGCCAAAATACCAGCAACAGTGTGTGACAACCTTGTGAAGACTTACAGAAAACATTTGACCTCTGTCATTGCCAACAAAGGGGATCTGACCAAGTATTGAGATGAACTTTTCATATTGACCAAGTACTTCTTTTCCACCATCATTTGCAAATAAATTCTTTACAGATCAGACAATGTGATTGCCTGGATTCTTTCCCCATTCTGTCTCTCATAGTGGAGGTGACCTATGATGAAAATTACACGCCTCTCTCATCTTTTTAGGTGGGAGAACTAGCACAATTAGTAACTGTATACCGTCAACCTCCCCCTCCACTCCTCCAGTGACCTACTAATGACATCCCTATTAATAACATCATCACATGCGCGGCTTCAAGACTTCTGTAGTGCCATTCCTACTCTCTGAAACTCTCTCCCTCCCAGATTAGACTTGCTCCTATCTTTTGCACTTTTAAAATCCTGATCGGGTCAGGTCCTCAACTCCTCATGTGTCATTACCTGTACCTGTGTGTGTTACCTTATGTTGCATCTCAACTCTAGTTTTTTGTACAGTGCAGACATGGCTATTTAATCTGAATTACACAACTGATATATACACACAAATCATATAAACACACACACACCAAAATTTTGAGAATGACACAATATTCGTTTTCACAAAGTTTGCTGCTAAACTGCTTTTAGGTCTTTGTTGCAGTTGTCCTCAGCAGTCCATTCACCATACTTTCTGCAGAAGATCAATCTGTCCCTGATGTTTTTGGGAGAGAAGTGGCTTCTTTGCTGCCCTTCTTGAAACCAGGCCATCTTCCAAAAGTCTTCGCCTCACTGTGCGTGCAGATGCGTTCACACCTGCCTGCTGCCATTCCTGAGCAACCTCTGTACTGGTGGCGATCCCGCAGCTGAATCCTCTTTAGGAGATGATCCTGGCACTTGCTGGACTTTCTTGGATGCCGTCAATTCTTCAATTCTTAACAAGAATTGAACCTCTTTCCTTGAAGTTCATCATGATCCTATGAATTACGCAATGATGGCTGCACGCGTTTTGTGGCAGGTCACCATGGTTAACAAGGGAAGACTGGGGGGGGGGGGGGGTTTACATTTAATACATGTCTTTTTTAACCCTTTAGGAATGGGTAAATGGTCCAGGAGACCGCTATATTGATTCCATATTTATATGTCTTGATGGTTTTTAACTTCTTCCTCTTTACGGATAATGTAGGCCAATGTGCTCATTGGGACAACAATTCTAAGCACATAGCCAAGATATTAAAGGAGTGGCTTCAGGACAACTCTGTGAATGTCCTTAAGTGGCCCAGCCAGAGCCAAAGCCTGAATCTGATCTCTGGAGAGATCTTAAGCTGGGCACAGACAGGACGATTTCCCGTCAACTGCAGAGTCAACCTAGCGAGTGTAATGACGTCATCATGCACGGCTGCTAGTGCAGAGAATCGGCCGTGCACCCTTTGTGTGCCAGCCATTACTTCGGATAGGGACAGCCATCCCCATCTGAACTAATGGGATCCAAGCTAAATTTTTTGTCATGTCCGATCACTGTGCGATCTGACATGATGGCAGATTTTAAGTCAATATGGCCAATTGGCGTAACGGATTCCCTGTCGGACAGGAATAGGCCTGTCTATGCCCAGCTTTAGACGCTTTGGTTTTCTCATTTTTTTTAACCTAGTGATCCTTCAAATACTGCACTTCTTGCCCAGGGATGACACTGTTCATTCACTGCATCTTCAGAGAAGCTGCATCATCACCAAAAGTTTTATTCTGTTGTGAACATAAATTGCAGATGAAATTAGAAGATTTTGAATATTCTAGACCTGGAAAGATTTGAGTCTTTGTAAAAAGAGAAGCAGAGGAGCTGTGCCATCAAAGACAGTAATGACACAATATGAAAGAGAATGTTAAGACATGGAATAAGGAAAGGTGCTGAGCTACAGAATTCCTAAGATGTTCAAAGGCACATTGCAAGTATAACTTAAGTCAGCTTGTGTTTTATTAGATTTTTCCTACAATGTTTAAGCTTGGTCACAGGTTCTCCTTAGGGGTTTGGTTCACAAGTTAGCTTCCAAGTTGAAAATGGCTCACACATAGAGGACACACTAAGTGTATTGTTTCATGTTCTCTGCAGCCGGTACTGAATCATAACATCATCCTGATATGAAACAGAAAAACATTTTCCCTACTGTTTGCCTTCAACTAACATGGTGCCATGACATTCACATGACGATTTGCCCCATTCCAATATGGCGACATGTCCTTCGCCCTTTTCTTCCCCATGTTTCCGGTTCGGAATTCTTTGGTTCCTCCTGTCACATTCAGTTCCCTGTTCCCCGAACAATGTAACCCGGCGCGGGCCGGGATGCTGTTACTGGGCTACGACCTTCCTCAGGACATGGATAGCCAGGCCCTGGTTATCCGGATCCGCATTCCTGACGGTGGTGCCGTGGATTGGACCGTACAGCCGGCCACACAGTTATTGTTTCGGGACATCCTGGTGAGAAAGGCCACAGGGGACGCAGAGGATCACGTCAGTGACGTCACGCTCATCCCCTGTGTGGTGTTGTGTTACCTTAGTCAGGTCATAGTGGAGTTTGTCACCCCTGTGTGGAGCATCGTTCTACCTTCCCCTCTAATAATAGTTGTTATCAGGGCTATTTGTAAGCTTAGGGGAAGTTTGCCTGATGTTGGACCAGAGTCTGATAAAGAAAGCCTGCCTATCTCTTCATCTAGGAAATAAACACTATTAGTAAATGAACTTTTAGTTTGTAACAGTGACAACAATTATGACAGGAAGTCAGGAGTGTCAGACGATCAGCGTTCTGGTCTCTCTCCATTATTAAATCAAACTGGCTGATCAGTGTGAATGTGAAGGAGGTAGTGGCCCGTGTTTCTCCAGATATAATTCTATTTACTGGCAGGCCACCTTACAATAAAGGTCCAGAAACATGTTGTCACAAAAGACTGACCCCAGACTGTTTGTTTTAGTTAATATTTTAATCTGTGTTTCCTACTCAAGCAATTTCCCTCACTTCCTGTTGCATGCTTTGTAGCATTTCACTTTTAGTCCTAGTTATAGTGGTCACCAGGACCAATAGATGCATTTCTCTAATGGGGACACAGCAAGGACTTTATCCTAAGCAGGATAATTCATTTATAACTTTCTCATGTTGATTTCAGTAAGCTTTGCACTGCTAACCTGCTACAAATATTTCAGCATGAAAGTCTGAGAAATGTATTTCCTGTATACGTAGCGTTTCCATGATCATGAGTTAAAGTGATGAAGACAAATGTCAGCAAAACTTCCTGCTAACTAGAGTTTTTACAAGTATCAGCTTCAAGAATGGATTCCTTTTATTGGTCACAAATATCCTCATCAGGTCTGAAAATAGGGGCTCACTTCTGGGTATAAATTATACATAACTATTTGTTTATTTTCATGTTTATATAGATGTCTCCCTCACTGTCTTCTGCATCAGCTTCCTGCATGGTAGATTCTGCTGCAGATGGACCTCCCTGTTCCTGATTGATAAGCTGTCTCTATCCACAGGTCGCCAGTGGCTTTGGGTCACATGTAACTCTCACAGTACAACAAGTTTGAACCCCCAGATCTCATACCTCCGTTAATAAGCCAGAAAATGTCAGGATTGTACTACTAACTCCTGAAACTACCTGCAGTCCAAATGTTATCCTTTCATAGTTCTATTCCAGCTGTCACACAGTGCTTTTCTCTTGTCAGATTTTACCCTTACATATGCCTACTCTGATTTTCGTCCCCCAGATCTCCAACACCCTTAGAAGTCCAATCTTTTTTTTTGGATTATTAATTTACATTCCAAATTTCACACCCCTAACTGCAGTCATTCATAGTTATTAATGTTTCCCTGCAGTTATCCATGTGACATAAATTATATACATTTACCATTTAGCTGCGGCCGCCCAGACACGAAGTGCCTCCAAGTTGTTAGTACGCATATGAGATTTGTAACAATAATGTAGGTACGCACAGCTAGTTTTTGGCCCCTTATGTGTACCAGAGTACCACTTATGTGCACCCCTGGCTTATAGTAGTCTTACTATTGTAGACCAGGAATGTCAACACATAGGGGCCAAAATAAAAACTTGGACAAAGTCTTGGCCAAAAATTAGTTGAGGAAGTTGTATATAAAGCAATAAACCTTTTCAAATAGAAACAGGCTTTCTGTATTTTTCACACTATAGGATGCACTTTTTATCCCCCAAAGTCTAAATTTACTGCGTCTTATATTCCGAATGAGCAAGTGTGGTCAAGCCTTTGCATTCCCTGCTATGACTAAGCTCTGAGCTTAGCCGCAGCAGGGAAGCTGTCACAGCTCAGTATGCAAACGGAGTGAAGCAGCCTGCTCACATACAGAGACCTGCAGACGGATGATCCATCCATCCATCTACGGACGGATCCTGCAACCACAGAGCAGAGGAAAGCTGCAGCTTACATACGCATCTGCAGACTAATGATATATCCGCCTGCAGATCGCTGTATGTAAGCAGGCTGCTTTACTCCGCTCACATACATCTCTGTGTAGGCAATGTCTCCACATATGTCTGGACCCCCTACGCCAGTGGTTCCCAAACTTTCCTTGCAGGGGCCCACTTTTCTATTCAGGAACATTAGCGAGCCCCCCTCCCTATTAAAACACAGGTTAAGAATGAGGTCCAGCGCCCCCATGGAATTTCTTCGCGCTCAACCCCCACCGCCAGTTTGGGAACCACTGCCCTACTCTAAACGCAGTGCTGGGCGGGGGGTTCCAATGGAGCACATACACTTTACCTGCTCGGTGGATGCTGTGTTCTCACTGATGCAGGGGTTAACGTAGTGCAGTATGTTAACTCCTGCATCGTGGATGTCTAAACAGAGCATCCACAGGCCAGCTAAAGTGTATAAGATCTGTCAGAACCCTCACCCACGTAGGGGTCACGAGTGATCACAAAATACTAACCCTAATACTATAACAAATAAAAGACACATATGTCATTCATTTCTTAAATTAAATATACAAAACAATCTTGCAGGCTAAATATAATCACATCATGAGCTAGATTTGGCCCCTGGGTCAGAGTTTGACAACCTGACAAGTATCTAAATCAGGCTTGAGAAAGAAACAAATAACTTGAACATATATAGGCCTTCTAGCATTGTTTGCCTTGGCATTGGGTTCAACATGTGTTGTCAGAACCATACAATAAATGACAGACAGAACTTTTTATTGTATTTGAAGGGACAAAAAGTTCTTGAGCATCTACAAGTTTATTATTTTTTTGGTGTCTGTGTTCCTACTGGGGACATTTTCCCTCATTCTCCCCACGTTTGAGGAAAGAAATTGATGGAAAATCTCTCCAGCAGGGTCACTTATAGAATACATTTGGAAAATATACAAATACAGGGAGTGCAGAATTATTAGGCAAGTGGTATTTTTGAGGAATAATTTTA
>CM070034.1:125469929-125482429 GCA_036250615.1 Ptychadena robeensis | reverse complement strand
GGAGTAAGACAACATGCATAAAGAGGATGATGTGGTCAAAATACTCATTTGCCTAATAGAGCTATCGAAGTAGGCATGGTTGTAAAGGTGGCCAAAGACCATTCGATTTGTGGCTGGTTTCGCCACAGATTAACCGCCGTGAGCACTCACAGTGATTAATCTGCCACGAAATCAGCCACAAATCAAAAACTCAAACCTTAAATTCGGCCAGAAATCGGCCCAGAAATCTTTCAAAAAAATTACGGACCTATCCGTAATTTTTAGATCAATCTCTTTACTTTGGACGGGGACCAGCGTCTCCATTCAAAGTAAATGCCCGCACACAAAGGGTGTGTGGCCGATTCCCAGCACAACCGGCCATACGTGATGGGGGGCAGATCGGAGAAGAAACAAAATGTCTATGATCGGCTTTAGTGTTAAGGCAGGGTAGACGGGTTACCATAGGGAACTCATTGTATCTTTCACACTTGGCTGCGTTGAGTTGTGCGTTAACTCAAATATAAGGGGTGGTGCAGCAGCTAAAGCACAAAAACGCACAGCAAAAGTCTTTATTTCATCTAGCTGATTTGTAAGTTGTAAGCAAAGCCCCTGGACCTAACTTTGACACGCTGCTGGATTCCAGGAGAGCAGTTTGCCTTACTATACCAAGAGAAACTTGGGCAAGTGAATCCAGGGGCAACTTATATTATTATTATCATGTTGTATTTATATAGCGCTGACATATTTCGCAGCGCTTTTACAGAGCATATATAGTCATATCACTAACTGCTTCTCAGAGGAGCTCACAATGTAATGTCCCTACCATAGTCACGTATATGTAGCTAACACCACCATAGGTCAACTATCCAAATAGCCCAAAATTTCAACTTCACGCCCCCACTGAAACCGCACCACGGACCCCAGTTTGGTAACCACTGTTCTATTAATTTTTGGATGTTTGCTATATTTGCTTGTTCGCCTAACCAAAGCCAAAACATTCCAGAACTAATAAGATAAATGGTTTTGGCATCAAATTCTGTTATCCTCTGTTCTTATTCCTGTGTAAATGTTCTTGTGTTCTTTTTTTAGGATGTGATTGGCCAGGTTCTCCCAGATGCAACAACTACAGCTTTTGAATGTGAGGAACTTTTATTTTTTCCTGCTAACTTTTTTCTATAAAATCGTCAACATGGCATAAAGCGGATGCAAACTAAAAAAAAACCATAAAAAATTAACATACTGTATATGCATAACTCGCCTATATCCAGAGAACGCGACCCCTGAAAAATTAATATTCACCTTTCCTGCTTGCTGGCTCCCACACCGCCATGCCTGGAGTGTCTGATTCTCCAGGCACCAAGATGGAAGAGCTCCCTCCAACTATCCGGATCTGAATCTTGGGCCCCCCCCCCCCCCATGTCACTCGATTCAGATGTGGCTGGCTGACGGGAGCGAGGGGATTTTGACCCTCCCAAGTCCCCTTGTGCAACAGCATGATGTTATGGGGGGGGGGGGGGGGGGGATTTTGACACTTTTACCAGGTAAGTATTTTCTTTTCTTTTGACTTTCAATCTGCACTATTGTTGGTGTCTCTGGTGCACACAATCAAAGGCAGATGAGAAGGTTGGAAGTCCACTTTAATATTGATTGCTGCCATTGTTCTTATAGAACAGCTTGTGTAGTTGAGGAGTTTAATTGCAATTTGTTGAATCACCTTTTGGTTTTATTACAATCGTCTTCTCGGGTTGGAGTCTGTCAGCCTGGCACATGACTTGGCAATATTTGTCTAACCTTTTTTTTCAAAAGTGCTGCAAATCTCTCTACCTTCCAGTCACCACATATATGTCTTGATATCTTCTGTTCATTTTGGAAAACAAATTATAGAAAGGCAGGGGCACAGCCATTCTCATATAAAGTGAATATACAGAATGTTCCAGTAAAGTCGGTCAGTCTGGACCATGCAGTAGTCACTCTATATTCCTCCAGCCAAGACAAAAGACCAGGAGGGAGAGCTTAGTTCCAGCAGAGTTGAAACTATAGTATGTGTCTGTACACTACCGTGTTTCTTATATAAATTTTTGCTCCCAAAGATGCCCTACATCTTATTTTCGGGGCAAGTCTTATTTTTCCATGAAGAAGAATAAAACGACACGGGGGATCAGAAGGGGGAATCAAAATGGCACAGGAGACTCGGGGTAAGGGTAGTAACCCTTTCTGATCCTCCTGTGTCATTTTGATTGCTCCCTCTGATCCCCCCCTGTCCAGAGTTACAGTATTGTATCTTTGGGGGTGCCTCATTTTCAGAGGGATGCCTTATATTTCAGCATCAGGCAAAAATGTAAGGGTGCCTTTTTTTCGGGGAAACAGCGTATTCATTCTCTAAATCTACTGGGGACCTGCAAAGATGTAGCTGATGACATCCCCCTTGTCCCTGTATAAGGGCAATGGTACCCTAGCCCAAAGAATGTTACTGGAATGGAGAAGGGCAATGGCTGCTTCCACATGGCTGACATAGAACTGATTGCTGTACCGGATACCATCAAAAAAAGGTACCAGTTCTTACACCGACTGTCAGCATGTTTATAGACTTTATTGGGACATGTTCAAGTGATGATGGGAAGCCTGGTGTAACAATCTGCAGAAGCGGTCCAGACAGTGAGAGGTGCTGAACTCACCTGGTACATGTTTGTGCACTCAACATACCGGGAGGTGCACCCATCTACAGAGTCACTCCCTAAAATTAAACAGTTACCTCTTTTCTGGCTCCAGGCTAGCAAGACAACTGTTGTGCTTTGGAACATTAACTGTAATTTGAAGTATTAATGGTAAATATACCACATAATGTATGTTGTTAGAAATTGAAATTTTTTATTTCATTGTAGATGAAGATGAAGATGGGGACCGGATCACCGTGAGAAGCGATGAGGAAATGAAGGCTATGTTATCTTATGTAAGTAATCTATGTATGGTAAAACTGAGAGGGGAAGCCGGCGCTCCTCCATTAACATGGAGGCCCGCAGGTTGGGCACCTGGGCCATAGATACAGCTATAAATATAGTATTTTTTCCACGTTTAGGTATACCTAAATTTTATTTTACAATCAAAGACTTTATTCCAGAATATTTTAAAAAATGTATTCATAAATTATATTTTTGTTTGTATTGGCTATTCAGAGCTAATCACTCTTGATTGGGAAGCATTACCTATGGTCCCACTGCATAAACCTTTTAACCTCCTGGACATTACGCCCGAAGCCAGTATGGGCGCAATTTGATCTTGGATCTTGGCTCTCCGTAAGCCTGCAGTGTTTTTGCGAAGCTGCAGGCTCACGTAGCTTTTCCGGCTCTGAGTCTATGGTGTCAGGTTTGTAGCGTTTGATTTGCAAACATGCATGACGATTGATTGATGTCGCAGAAAAAAAGAAAAGGTAAATCCAAACAGACAGCAATAATAAAACTTGCAGGTTTGCACACCGCTGTATCTAAGTCTACAAATATGTCTGCCTTTTTACTGCTTGAAGGAAACCAGACATTTTACATTTGTCTGCCCATTTTGAGCCGACCATCCTAATTGACAACAAGAGTTGTTTTAATGTACATGCTTGTTGCTTTCCATTCCTTTGTCTGGTTTTACTGTCCATATACCTGAGAGTATTCCTCTTTATTTCTATCCATTTATCATTTGCCAGATCCCCAACATACAAATGGTCTCTTATGACTTTAAGGGTGGAGGTCTCGCTTGATGTTTTTTAGTGTGAACAGTACATTAAGAATAATCTCTCTTAATGACTTGTGCATTAGGTATTGTGCCGGATAAATGAACTATCAATTTCTTAGCTTTTTTTATGCAGTACTTAAAGTTACGGCTCATTGCTAATTAACCCCCTCCAGGCTGTCAGCTGCCTCTCTTCCTCATTCTGAAGGGATTGCACATTTCCTATTAGTCTGTAAGCAACCTAAATCTTTTAGTTTTATTCATGCTGGCCTAAATAGTAAAGGGCATGTATGTAGTTTTGTGTGCATGTGTGTATGTACAGTCAAGCCCATAATTATTCATACCCCATGGCAAATTTTGACATGAAGTTACTTTTATTCAACCAGCAAGTTATCATTTGACAGGAAATGACATAGGTGTCTCCCAAATGATAATATAATGATGTACAAGAGGCATTTTTGTGGACAGAAAATATTTCTCAGCTTTTAAAAAGTGTCATGTGCAAAATTATTCATTACAACAGGAGAAAATTATTGACAATTAGCAAGACCACCCCAATAAAGGAGAGGTTCTGCAGGTGGAGACCCCAGACCACTTCTCACTTCCTATGTTTTCTGGCTGATGTTTTTGTCACTTCTGCTAGCGGTGCTTTCACTCTAGTGGTAGCATGAGATGGAGTCTACAACCCACAGTTTTTCCCCCCAAATTTTTTGTGAGCAATTTTTGTCAGCACATTCAACTATGTAAAGAACAAAGTATTTTTAATTCATTCAGATCTAGGATGTCTTCTTTTTTGTGTTCACCTTTTTTTGGGCAGTGTGTGTGTGTATATGTGTGTGTATATGTGTGTGTGTGTGTGTATATATATATATATATATATATATATATATATATATATATATATTACACACACACTGCTTACAAAAATATATAAAAAAGTATATAAAATAATATGTGTAGATATATATATAATACACATACATACATACATACATACATACATACACATATACGTGTAGATATATATATACAATTTCCATTTATCCCTTTCCTTACATAGGAGCCCCACAAAATCCAGTCTCTCTCCATCCCCCTTATGTAACCCTGCCATTCTACTGTTTACAATAGCTTGGTATTTGTTAACTTTCTTCAGGTTAGGAAACAAACTGACACCTGTTATTTCAAAGACCAATTAATTAAATGGCTGTCAGGGAATGTATAGCTAAATCAGATGTCAATTCTAGTTCAAAAGATTGTCTCTCCTGTGTAGTAGCAATTAGACTAATTAATGTAGTATGGAGGCGTTTACTGCAGTATAGTCTGCAATGGCAGTTTCAAAGTGCTGTCTGTTTCTTAAGGAGTTTTTTTTTATTAAAGAGAAAACCTGTTATTGAAGAACTGACCTAAGCATGCCCTATATTGTGAACGGTATACCAATTCCAATACCATTTGAACCTTTTGCCCTTTCATAAGAAAATGTAAATACTTGAGCATCATTTGCCTGTCCACAGGTTGATTTTAAAGAGCCACCTTGCCAATTTTCTAACTATTAACAGTGAGGCTTAGGCTCCACTATGCGTTAAAAGTACCTCAAGTGCAGAGATTTTGACGCATCTATTGAAAGTCAATAAATGTGTCTATACATCCGTTGGTGTGATCCATCAGCTTGTGTTGAGCACTGCATTGACATTAACGCAACACAAGCCAACGCAAATATGTTGAAAGGCAATGGTATGCGTTGTTCAATCTGTTCATGGTAAAAAACAAGCACAAAAAAATGGATACGTTACAAACGCATCCCTGGTGGATCCCTAACGCATCCCTGGTGGATCTCTAACGCATCCCTAAAGGATCCCTAACGAGTGGTTTGCATTTATTGGATCCGTTAACGCAGCACATCCTTAACGCATAGTGGAGCCTGAGTCTTGTTTCCATTTACGCCAGGACCCCTCCGCTAAGCATATTGCTTGGCGGGAGGTCCTGATGGAGCACATTCACTTACCTGCCCAGCAGATGCTGTGTCTTCACTGCGCCGAGCCGTTCCGCCGATGCAAGGCAAGTACATTGAGCCTCTACATCAGCGGATGTCTAAACACAGCATCCACTGAGCAGGCAAAGTCTATGTGCTCCATCGGGATCCCCGCCAAGCAATACGCTTAGCGGAGGGGGTCCCAACGTATGTGGAAACATAGACTAAGCCTTAAAGTAAAAAAAAACTGCTTTAGTTGTTTTGTACTGCGCTTAAATTGCCTTTTGCCATTTGTTCAGTACAGGGTTTGCAGATCCGGTAAGTAGACTCACTAAATCATATTGAAATAAGTTATGCAATGGACCCCATTGTTTGCTCCTTTCTTTTAGTATTGCAGCATGGTTATGGAACAGCAAGGGAGCAGTCCCCTGGTGGAGCCTCTTCAAATCTACCCTCGTGGTAAGTTCTGTTTTATTCATGTTTAGTTTTATGGTTTGAAAACTAGTCCAGATGGGAATGTACAGTCTAGTATATACCTAGCCTAAATGAATATTGGATATTTGTATGCTATAGTTAAAAAAATATAAAAATATATATTATAATATTATGTAAATATTATAATTTACATTTTAAAAATGTTAAATCTATAATAGTCAGGCTTGTTATTCAGGTAACTATTTTGTTTTCATGCAAAGTATATCTTTCTAATGACAGTTATGGGTTATCGTAGAGTTAGAAGCCTATTATTAAGCTTGTTTAAGAGTTACTATATTTAGTGTTCAGGTAAGGTGGAGAAAGGGGAACTTGATGAGGTGGGGAAGAGTTAAGACCCCCATGCACGCATAGATCTGCGGAAATTTTGCGGCCGATTGCTGTGCTCCACCTAGATGGATCGACCAGGGGCGCATCACAGGTTGGTTGCACGGCAATCAGACTTGTTGTTTTTTCTTTTTTCTTCCCATAACTTTGGATGGGGAAACGGTGCATTTGGATCCTGAACGATTGGTCGCTCGGTGATCACCGGTGAAAACGCTGGAGCTGAAGCCTCAAAATGTTGCTGAAGTTAAACTTTAATTTTGAGTTCATATATCCTTAATATCTGTTCTGATACATTTTTGTGAATTTACATCAGCCTGTGTTTGTACACAGTTGGCAAAACCAGCAGATTTTTTTTGATACAATATGATAATACAAAATGTGTTAACCAGAAACTTTTTTATTCAACTTACCCAAACTTATTAGTTTGCCATGTGTTCTACTCGCTCTCATTTGTATTTTAGAATTTAGAATTTTAAAAGTATGTTTGAGTGAAGTTCAATGCAAATCCACTTTCAGAGTCATCTGTTATCATTGAAGTGAATAAAATTTAGATAGATCATGTTCAGCATTTGCAGAAGAGTGCACAAAACACAATAAGATTTCAGGGTATCACAATAGAAGTCAATAATATCCTCCTCTAAGGTCACATGTGTCAACACATGTGCAGCCCTTCTCACAGAAAATGAATGGTAGCATTCCCAAACTCTTGGAGGACCTTTGGAAGTTCTAAGGAACGCTCAAGCAACAAAACTGTATAGGAGAGAAAAAAACACATAGGTATTGAAATGGAGTTGATATCCATTGACAATTACTTGTTGACTTTTACAGCTTGATAAGAAGTTTACTTCCATAACCAATTCAATACCCATATAAACATATATAAAACACATATAAATACAGTCTTTGAGCTTATAGACCCCCATACATGTTTAGATTGTCATCCAATTTTTGATCAAATGAAAAATCTGGTGGATATCTAAAGCAATTAGGGGCAAAATCAGCCGCCAAATTGGTCTAAGCCATTACGGACATGTCCGTAATTCTTTGTTTGAATTATTACTTTGGATGGGGACCAGCTTCCCTGTCCAAAGTAAGGGTATGTCCCAACTGCGTTCTTGGTGGAGCCGATCCACATTACCTGTCTGCAGCAGAAGCTATTCTCACAGCGTTCTGACGATCCGCTGGCCGGAAGGTCAGCGTAGTTCAGTACATCAATCTTGGGCTCATGGATCGGCAGAACGAGAACAGCCGCTGCTGCAGACAGGTAATGTGGATCGTCTCTGTCCGGCCGCCGCCAAAGGAGCCGAGAACACAGTGGAGACATACCCTTAGTACTGGCATACAAAGGGTGCCTGGACGATTTTTTGTCTGATTGACCACGCGTGATGACGTCACAATTGACGATTATCAGATAAAAATCTAAACTTGTATATGGGACTAAAGCCATCGTAAGATCTTTGTGTTGAGTTGATCATAATCCACCCTTGGTATACCTGTTCTAAACAAAAATAAAGCACTGTACATACAGTACATCAATGAATAATTAGGGCTTGTCCCCACTTTGGTGATCATCCACCATCACCCGCGATTTTAATCGCAGCAATAGCAGGCAACCACACCCATGCATTTCAATTGGCCAAGCAAGCGGTCGCTCCCGATCGCGTTCATAGACATGAATAGATGCGTTTAAAAATCTTTCAATTTTTGACCGTGTCCCTATTCATTCTCTATGGATAATTCGCTAGCATGTTTAGAATCGCGGGAGATGGCTAAAGTGTGGACATAGCCTTTGATTTTATCAGCTCGGTGATTGCGCTCATTCATTTCAATGGGCTCTACCCGCACAGTTGACGCAGCTGTGGAGCGGCCTGATCTAAAACGCATCTCATCGCCCCTCATCGCGTCCATAGACATAAATGGACACATTTAAAAATCATCTCAATTAATTTTTAACGCATCCCCATTTATTCTCTATAGGCGCGATCAGGGGCAATTAAGCGCGATGAGCCGCGCTTTAGATCAGGGAGCTGCTCCGCCGCCATGTCTGATCTCGGCTGTGGAGATAGAGCCCATTGAAATGCATGGGTGCGAACGCTTTCCATAAAAATCGCTAGCAAATGCTTGCCATAAAAATTTCTAGCAATCACCGCCCCACGATTAGAATGGCGGGAGATGGCTAAAGTGGGGACAATCTACTTAATCGGTAGCAAACATTTTAGTGCAATAAAGAACCATGTTGTGGTCAACTGATGTCAGTTAAGTGCAGTGGTTCCCAAACTTTCCTTGCAGGGCCCCCCTTTTCTATTTAGGAACATTATCGAGCCTCACCCCCCCTTTCAAACACAGGTTAGGAATGAGGGTTAGCGCCCCCCTGGAATACCTTCACGCCCCCCAGTTTGGGAACCACTTGTTTAGTGTAACATTGTGAAGAAAGTGGCAGTTGACCCATAAATATAACTAAACTGTTCTTGTTTTCTAAATATAGCCAATACTATTCTGATTGAAAATCAGTTTGGTATTCAGCCCAGAATCTAACACCCGAAAAATGTTTTCTTTTCCCACACTTTCCAATTCATCTTGCACAACTTGCACAGAGGTTTTTGGTGGATTGGATGCACACGGTGTCTTAGCATAATTCCTCTGATTGCCTGGAAACAAAGGAGTGAATGAGAAGCATCACACTGTGCCCTGATATTAAGACATCCTAGATCTGAATGAATGAAATATTCTTATTAAATACTTTGTTCTTTACATAGTTGAATGTGCTGACAACAAAATCACACAAAAATTATCAATGGAAACAAATGCATCAACCCATGGAGGTCTGGATTTCCGATCAGCACAATTCCCTCATCTTCTTCACCTCCTTTTCCATGGTGCCCAAAGAAGCCGTACAGAGCTTCCATTTCCTGATATTCTAAGATGGTCAAGTTCCCATCCCTGATACCATGCCTGGTGATCCTATAGTGTGATGATGATGATTATACTATGATGATCATGGGGGGGGGGGGGATATTTGCCAATGGTTAAACAAAAACTGTTAAAAAAACTGAAAATTATAAAGTTAACCGTTATGTTTTCAGGTTGGTTTTGGTGGGTTAGTATTTCCCTTCGGGTACACTTCTAACATTACAATAAATACAAAAAAGCTAAAACAAAGGACATTTGGTACCAAGATTATTGATTTAATCAGGAGAATAGGCCATGTACGCGGACATGCAAGGTGTGGTCGCACCATGGGGAAGTACCTGCACAAGGACCATATCGAGGACATCGCCAAACTTTCAGATTTAAAAAAGATTGAAAACCACTGTGCAACTGTTACATGCTAAAACGTACTGGATTTTAGTAACTACATATAGACTTTTATATTTAAGCTTTACATTAAAATGGAATGTAGCTTTTGTGAATGGACTTGCTCTAAAATGCTGGGCTGGTGAGATCAAAAGGATTTTAAGTGTGTGCGTTTAACCCCTTGTGCCCTTTTTCATTATTGGAAGTCACTGGCTGATCACATATGATGTATAGCAAGTTAGCGAAGCTTTGTATATGTGGAGCCTAAAGGTCCGTTCAGTCATTCAAAGGCGTCGCAGTGTGCGACAGATCATCAATGAAGCTTCTGCATTCAGCCTTGAAACCACATTTAGATCATTTTTTTCCAGATCATTTCGTATAAGAGATTTAGCGACACTAGAATTTAAACAATGCAGTCTCTAAGGGCCCTTAACCACTCCAATACCGATATGTTACTGATTTCAGGAAATATTGTAGAATACAAAGAAAACATAGGTACTGGCTGTAGGTTGTTCTAGGAAAATATACCCTCTGTAATTTTTTTATACCACTGAATAGGTTATCTTTTTACAATGATAATCGGTTATCCTTCAATAAGTATTAAAAAGGAAGGTTCATGGACTGGTTTATATTGTTCAACTTGCTTCACTTATGATTTATGTTCAATGAAAATAATCTTCTGCACCCATTTAGACCACAGCTATGATTTTATTAGCAGGATTTCACTTTTTAATAGTCAAAATGAGTAGAAATGTCTCCCTGATATCTACCAGTAGAAGCTGATTGTTAAACAGAATAAACAATGTATGAAGGCTTCACAAGTAGAATGTTGCAATCTGAGAATGTGTAGCACTAATATGTGTAGCACTAATATACTGATATAGGGGCAGCTATGCTGCATTTGTGTCTGGCCCGGAGGTCAAGGTTGAGCCTCGGCAGTCAGTGCCCCTGGTTGAAACCCAGGGGCGCCATAAAATAACTGGGTGGGGGACTACCTTTTATGGCACACTTGACACTGTCCACCTTCAGCACAACTTTTGAGCATCCACCTCCTGAGGGTGGCCTTTTGGCTGCTAGGCATGCCCCATGATTTTGAGCACAGAGCACTTATTGATATTTTGTGTAGTTTGTTTCCCCCACTCCCTTGCATGTTTGTATTTCGAGTCCGGGTTGACTAGTCCTTTTGTATTGCCTCAGAATGTGGTGTGGAGAGACCACACACAGCCCTGGCACGGCGGTCTGTCCAAGTTCGGGACCCTCTTTTGAAAGGTGCCCACTCAGCCCCTAGTACTTGGGAAACCTGGCTAAGGTCACCTAGGAAAAGGGGCAACCGGTCTCTACTACTCGGGAGACCTGGCTCCGGTTGAGGTCACCTGGGGAAGGGTTGAATAACTTCAGCTGTCCCATAGCCACCCCTTTTGGGGAACGGTCCTTAGCCGCTTTTGGAGCAGGACACCAAGGTACACCTGTGCTGACTGGAGTGTAGTGTTTCACTGTGTACGCTTTCATTTTTTGTTGCACTGGATGTCACGAGTTTTCATTTAGTGTGCTTGCACGCGCCAAGGCTCATGAAAAAAAACAGCTATTATACCGGTACCTGTGTAGCCTACAGAATAGGTAACTATTTGTTCTATCTGTATAATTAATTATAGGTATTTTATTACTATTGGCATTGAACTGCTAACATTGCCCCAGATTAGCTTTACATTTAGTGCATAGCGTTTGTTGAAGACATTTTTGGTTTCCTGATTAGAGCTTTTACCAATAGCTGTTATTTAGGTCATACAGTTCTCTTATATTGGATCACAGGCATTAAGATCTGTGTCGAATAACTGGTGTCTGGTTTCAAGACCTTGTTACATTGTTCATAGAGTTCACCAAAATGTCCTCTCAGATTTTGCAAGTGGCAAAGAATACTTCGTTCTTTAGGCCAAGAGGACATTGCCGGTCAAATCAATTCCTCATAGATCAGCGATTTGGGGCAGTAAACCAAATTAATGTATTACATGTTAAATTTTTTACCCTGACATAGAGTAAAAAAAAAAAGTGACTAATCAATGATGTATTGGAAACAGTTGAAAATCATTTATTGAAAGGCTAAAACTGGGCATACACGGGTAGATTCCCGTACAATCATCCGGCGATCAATCATAGTGTGGGGATGTCACCACGCTGTGATTGATTGCGGGTCAATTGAACGGTAATCAATGTGCGCCACATGGGCAGATCAATTCCCGTTGATGGGGACCTGGTCTCCCTGTGGTCCCCCGGGTCTCTGCTTCTCACAAGCCAGAGAAGCAGAGTCAGCCAGTCTGCACGCCCTCCCTCCCAGGCACAGAGACGTGCTGGTCACGCCCCCTGTAGCTAGCTGATCACAGCCACCTGTGTGCCCTTCAGCTACAGCCATCCATTACATCGGATGAAGACCCACTGTCCACATTCAAAGTAATGGATTACGACCAAGGTTTTCCAACTTGTTGGAAACCTGTTTAGTCGAGTTCCTGCTCGAAGGAACCGTGGATGGCTGAGTTCCAGCAGGATCCTGCTCGAAGGAACCGTGGATGGCTCAAGTGAAGAAACAGATTAGAACAACTACGGGTGGTGTGAGCGCGCACGGCGTCCAATGTTGCTCTAATCTGTTTCTTCATCGAGCCGTGTGTGCCCGGCTTAAAGCGGTTGTAAACTCAAAAAAAAATCCCCCACATACATGACATGGACATATTAC
>CM070034.1:125412418-125469829 GCA_036250615.1 Ptychadena robeensis | reverse complement strand
CGAGACAGAGAAGGGGAGGGGGAGGGAGGGGGGGATTGTATGCTGACAGAGAGCACACAGCACAGTGAATCACTGTGATAGTGACGTCACAGAGAGGAGGCAGAGCAGTGCATTATGGGTCCCCACGCACAGCTGATGTTTTCCCGGCAGCCCTCCCAGCTTTGACAAGCGACCTCGGCACAACATCACAGCATGGGAGGTGCTACCTCGGAAAAACTCGTCTTTCCTGCTTTAAGATTTTATTTTTTTTCTTTTTGGACAGTGATTGCCCTATCTATTGGTAGCCTGATGCCGATAGTGCAAAGTGACCTACACGTGGTAGGTCCGCTTTAAGAGCTCATTTGCAACAATCTATGCTGCATTATGTGCAGACAATGCCCCCGTTTTCTTTCGCGCATTGCATAGTAAATACTGTATGCCTTATATATATATTTGAAACGGGAACACTACCACATCCAAAATGCATGCAGCAAGGAGTTATGCAATATTGCACCATACAAAGTCAGCTAAATCTGACCATCTCTATCAGTTACCATTCCACACTTGTATGCACTATACAAGTGTGGAATGGTAACTGATAGAGATGGTCAAATTTAGCTGATTTTGTGAGTTAATTGCAAAGCCCCTGAACAGGGTATCATCTCCAAAATTGCTGGAGATAAAGTCATTCTTTTGTTTTGTTTTTTAAATGATCCCACAACCCTTGTCTTACACATTAGTGATCCCACAACCCTTGTCTTACACATTAGTGATCCCACAACCCTTGTCTTACATATTTGAAACAACATAATACAAGTACAATGAAAATGTCATCGGCAGTAAGCATCATACATCTTAAACATTGTTAATGATACAACAGGTGAGGATTTGATGTCTTTGTGATCCTTAGGTGTGAGGGTGTTCTCCTTGGAAAAAGGGCTATATCTTCTGACAGTTAAGTTTTGATACTTCCTTTAAAATTTGAAAAGTTATAGAGGCAAGCTAGAAGTTTTGGTCATTGTTAGAAGTCCTAAAATGTATCTTCAATTGCAGTCCATCCCAGCAACAGAAAATCTGAGCAGAACTATTCCAAACATGTAAATTGAAAAGTTGTCTAGTATCCTTTATCATATTAACGTTCATGTTGGTTTCTAGCGTCGCTCAATATAAAGTCTCTGATAGTATGTGAATTCTTGCCGTGTACTAGTCCACAGCCAATAAAGCCTATAACTTAGCTATTGAACTGTGGCATAACGGTGCTTAGAAAGCATGGCACCATGGCTACACAGGTTCTCCAGCTCACCAATCCTGCTTATTCATAAAGAGCATTTGCATGTACACCAGCATCACGCCTGACAAACGTTTACACACGCATTCCACAGCTAAAAAATATCAGGACGTGGTGCACCTGTTCCCCGCTGCACGCCCGCCCACGCTGGAACATTACTGCACATCTTGCTGCGTTGCACAAAGACTTATTGATGTGTGCAGTAATTATAGAGTGCGTGACGATTGTTAATAGCTGGGGCACAGCACACTCTCCGCTGACACAGCAGGGGTTAAATATGCATTCCACCGAGACAGAGCAGGGGGCAAAAATGTAATTCTTTACTTCAAGACAATCAATCAAAATTGACAGTGACTTTAACAACAATTTGTGGCGTGCAGGGGACGTGGAAAGGGAGCAGCCTGCTCTGTGTGAGCCAAGACCTGTGAGCGTGTTTATATTCATAGTAATCATCTTTATTTGTCATGTTGCATTGACAGGCAGAACATGTTGTGTGTTGTTATATATTTGAACTGAGTGCCTTTATTCCAAGACTCTTATTGCAGTGTTGTCACATGACCATAAAACTTGGTCACCTCCTTGATCTATTAAGTTCGGATAGTAGTGAATCTTAGGGGTCCCAGTAATTGGAACGTAGTACTAGAACTTTTTTGTTGCCACCACTCTTAAGGTAGCCATACACTGTTGATTTGTATCATTAAATCAACTTAAAATTGATAATTAAAGTGAATAGTTTGAAAATAATTTCTTTTTTACCTGAATTGATCGACCAAAAGTGACCCAAATCGGTTTAGAATCAATTACGCTGTGGTGATACTATCGATCGATGTTATACTGACAATATAGTTTAATTGCACAAGCTGATCGAATCTAAGATTGATCGAGCAAAAGTTTGTGTGTGTTTGGCTAGCTTAATGCTCTAACTGCTTCCTCTATCCCGGCTAGGGCAATTCACTATCTTTTGTTTCTCATCATCCTCAATTTCACCCATTTTGCCATTTTAAATGACCAATTTTATTCTCGGATTGCCAAGATATCTGTTCACTTCCTGTTAAGACTTTATAACACTTCCTGTTTCATAATATGATACTTCACAACCAATCATTCTAAATCTAAACACAGTTGGGTATAGGGTTTAGGTGTTTTTGCTCCCTCCTGTGGGATCTCCAGCATGCTGTGATAGTCACTAGACAATTGGCACTGCCACTTTCTTCCCTGAATATAATATTGCTAGTCATGCCTGAATTGGAAAATTGGCATCCTTTACTGTTCATCTAATGACACAAAAGATAATTTTCCAGGGTGTTCATGATGGCGCAGAAGAGTAGGTGGGACACTAATTGTAATCTAAAGGTAACCATACATGTGTAGATAGCCGCTCAACCGATTGATCGTGCAGCCCTTAAAACGTGGCCACCCCTGTCTTTGAGTGGGATCAATCGATCACGCTTGAAAATAAGTTGGTCGAACAGGGAACGGACATACCTGCAAATCCCTCTTCAACTGCCATAATTTGGATGGGGCCCCTTTCCAACGGTTTGAACTGGAATTGAGCTTTAAGTAAAGTGGTGGCCTCAATTCCCATCCAATCGATGAGCTTTAGAGCACGGCATGGTGATGTCTCATTAATCTCACGGATATCTACACGTGTATGGGTATCTTAAGAATGAGATTTATATGCTTACTTGCATTGGACTTTTACTTACCATTACTGTGTTGACTTGTTCAGCAGACCTTCATGGAAGCCAATGTGGCCACTTTATATGTGGTATGTGCCATCTTGTGTGTGACATTAAAGATCTAGCCATCATATTATCCTCTCTCATAGATGTGGCCAAAAAAGAATTGCCACAAAAGCACTACCACCAATGATATTCTCTCCCACAAGCACTAGCAATCTTTATGGCATTGTCTATGCACTAGATGACTTTGGACATAGGACTAGACCCTTTTTTGGGGGGGGGGGGGGGGGCTGAAAGAAATTAAAGTAAGTTCTTTCATCTTAAGCCATATTGTTAAAATACATATGAGCGTACATTGCATATGTGAGTTTAGTTTTTGTCCCCAAATTGTGTTTTTGTGAGTTGTGAGGTTCAGGCTGTGTATGACCCCAAAATTTTCAGTGGTAAAGCAATGCATTATGGTTTATAGTGCAGTTTACTAGGCCCTAAATATAGTGACTGCTTGTTTTAAAAAACTTTTTTTAAACTTTATTTTCACTTGTACTGATCAACTTATGAAGAGACACATTTTGCAATCTGGCACTGAACAACTTACTCATAAGCAGCTATTTACATATGGAAGGAGATATGAGTCTTTATCACAAAATGAATTTATTGCAATGCATATGTAAATACACAACTTATGCCTTCTAATTGTAAAATGTGTCTCTCCATAAGTTGGTCTGTGTGTTTAGAGAATGGTTCCTGCTAGATCTCCTTATTTTCAGTGGCTTTTTGGCTTGGCTGGAGGCAATGGAACACATTTCAGCCTCCTGGAATACAGAGCTATTGCTTTTAGGATGGTAGTGACAAAAAAAAAATGTTTTTTTACATATTGGAGCTATAAGACAAAAGTGCATGTTCCTAAATGTCGTAAATGTCTACTGTCATACAGATGCCTTGTGCTTGTAATTCAAACATGCTTCCATAATTGTTAGGGGGTCTTCAACACTCCTCAACACAGCAAAACTGGCTCTTAACCAAACTAAAGCACATCTTAATATTAAAGCTCAGTGTTCCATTTGGGAAAAGAGGGGAAGCAATTTTTTTTCTCTAAATCTCATCGGTTCACATTGACACATCAGAAACATTCACACTTTGGTATAAACAGATTGTATATGCTCAGCCTCTTGCCATCTGGTTTGGAATTGAACATGTTAACCAGATTTGGGTGGTTGAGATTGAATATCTAGATCCCCAGTTCTGGTTGTAATATTCATAGCCCATTTGCAGTCTGGGGGTCACTATTATTTATACCTGTGTGCTGTCGGTGTGTCACTACTTGGATATAAATGCCATATGCAAGGCTCCTGTCTGTGGCCTGCGATGCGCCCAGACTGACCTTTGTGAAAAAGATATTAGGAACATTTAATAAGAGGCCCTGTGCTGACAGGCAGCACGTGGAGAACATCCTGGATATTAATATGAATAGTCAGTTCTTCCTATTGCTTGGAATTCCCAGTATCGCAGCACCTGCTCCAGAATGTGGAATTAAGGGCAGTACACAATCAGTTTTAGCTTACTCTGTGTGTGTGTTTTTATTATGTCTTTTAAGCAGAAATTAGAATTTAGATGAGACAGTGTCAGGAGGGTGTGTTATTTCACAGAAAGGATCCCGTCTTCTGGGAGTTCTCTCTCTGCTCAGAGAGCCTCTCTTCAATCATTCCTCGCTGCTAATTTTGGTGTCACTCTCATTTCTTTTTAAACGATTCATTTCAAAGGAAAGGGGGGAGGAATTGTAAATGGCCCCGATGTGATCTACAATTTAGTCTATTACTGTTGCAGCCTGCAAGCCTCCCGGGAAGCGGAACATACATGGCCTCAAGGTAGGAATTTCAATAATTGTTTCAGTAAAGTTGGATGGATTTGAAATGCTGTGTTCCACTTATTGAAACGTCAAAAAAGAAAAAAAAAACCTGTACCTTCCACACTGCTGACAAGCAGGACTTGCATTTATTGGCAAAAGGGATAGTTGCAAGCACAGTATAGATCTGAACCTTGAGTCTCACCGGCATTAACTCATTGGTTACAATGCCTAATATCTTTGTGTCTGGCTAGTTAAGCCGCCTTATTTCCACCGTATTCCATAATCTAAAATGATACTGGAAGAGTAGGGGGACAAATTATGAAAGCTTAATTAAAGTAAACATTCTGATTTTGATGTTAAATCCAGTAAAATACACAGTTGAAATGGGTCTCCCTGCAAAGCATCGGCTGACTGCTGTCTCTCCAGCTCCTACGATATCTGACAGCAGCGTGATGACGTCATCACGCTGCTGCAGGGAACCTCGGACGGCAACAATATCGAGCTGTTTGTTCCCTGCTTACACCTAATAGACAGGTTACTACATCAGATTCACCACCAAATCGTATACTTCAGGTTATAGAAATCACTTGACTAAATGTCTAGGTTTAGGGCAGTGGTTCCCAAACTTTTCTAATTAAAAACGTTATCACGCCCCCCCCCCCCCCCCCCCCCCCCCCTTATTCAAACACAGGTTAAGAATAAGGGCCAGTGCCCCCCTGCAATACCTTCATGTCCCCTAGTTTGGGAACCTCCAGTTTAGGGGAACCTACATCAGCATTTTTATGATGCAAAAAATCAATGTAGTTGAAAATAATTATATTTAGGACTTGAACCCCCCATACACCTGCCAATCTTACCATACAATTTTTGTACAATCAACTTTTGTTCTCCCAAAACCATCTAATATGAGGACCTTTTTAAACCTTCCAATCACTATGTATTCTTTCAGGAAGGACCCAGCACTACAAAGTTGTTGGTAGATCTAAAGGAAATTGTATGGAGTGATCTAAAGGTGTAAGGGGAGCTTTATAGTGGTAAATTAATCAATATCTGGGTGTCTTTGAAAATCAGCAAAGTGGTGGGTTTGGGGTTTTACTTTACTATCACATTTATTGGTTATTCATATAAAGCTGTGAATGTGACATTTATCAAATATTCCCTAAAGTAGCATTTATATTTTTAATTGTGATTGATTCACCTGCAGTATTTGGTGAATTGCACCTTCACGGCTTAAAAGCCAGGCTTAAGCCTCCTATATAGGCAAAATCGGCCACAAACCGAAAGCGCCTTCCTTAAATCAGGCCATAAATCGTCCCGCAAATTGATCTTATACATTACGGACATGTCTGTAATGTTTAGGTCGATCTCCTTACTTTGGATGGGGGTGATCTGGTGAATAGGACCTGCATGTCTAAATGGACTATCTCCACAATCTGCAAAAGTCTGCTAACTCTTCCAAGGAGAGAAAGGACGATGGCAGATGTTTATATAAAATATTGTATAAATGTGTGTGTATATAAATACATATGTAATATATATATTTGTTTTTTTTGGGCTGTAGGTGAACACTAGACCCGGACCATCTAATAACTGCAACAGCTCCATGTCAGATGGTATGGCCAGCAATAGGTAAGAGTGTGTATAGCTGACTTATTTAGCATGAGTCGGATGTACCTACTACAACTTTTCCCAAGGGCTGTTTGTGAATAAAGAAGCGAGTACATTGAGTGACTCTTAAAACGTTCTGGGATCTATTTGTAAGCTGAGGAAGATAGTAACATAGATTGCTTATAAGGTAACCAAAGCGTGACTTACTACATTAGTACATTGTTTGTATTAAGGACTGCTCAGGGCTGCACATAATTATGCATGTTGTGCTGATGTTCAAGGCAGTCAGAAATCGTTTCTACCCCTGGCTTTTTGTGGAGGAAGATTAGTTTTATTTTTATTTCTTAATGGTTATTTTGTGGCAAATAAGTGAACATACATGTATGCTACTTAAATGGCCTATTCATTATGACTAGGCTGCCAACTTGAAATAACTGATAAAAAATACCTTCCTTCTACTTATGTTACAAAATGACCTATCCAAAATGATATACCTTTTGTGGTGTGCCACTTTGGGCTCTGTTTTACTTTGTGTTAGGTTGCTGCTAACAATGAATGACAACGCACATTTTCACTGAAGACTCTCAAAAAGTTAAATGAATCAGTTTATGTTTATAATTTAACTGGTTGCATTTAAAACCGAAAACTGCTTTTTGCCTTTCATGCTTGTACACACTTAGTAATCTAAAGTGTCTTACTGGACTAATTTAGGAAATAATTACTTGTAAGGCTGTGTCTACACTACGGAAAACTGCGCGGTTTTCCCGAGCGTAGACAGCAGGAAAACCCGCGCAGCCACCTCCTGTAAATTCCTATGGGGAACGACGTGCCATTCTATACTGGCGCGTCATGCCCGCGGTTGGGGGCCCGCGGCTACACCGGAGATACGTGCTGCGCCCATTGGTAAACAATGTGACTTGCGCAAAGCGTGCCCGATGCGTTTTTTGGGCACGGTTTGCCAGTAGTAATGTATAATCCTTTTTAATTATATTACATTTTTGTAAAAATTCTCATATTGTTATGAACGTCTTTAGGGTAGTAGCTGTAATAAGAATACTCGCCGTATCTCTTGAGTTGTGTATTGCCGTTAGGGCTCATTTACACCGCCCGGTAAATGCCCTTTTAGCGTAGCCGTCGGGTGAATGCGACATGAGCGCTGTCATTGGTCTGTTATGGGGGCATTATCTAAGCGATAAACGTGTGTTAGCGCTCTCCGACAGGAGTGCTCGTGTATATATTGCCTTAGTGAAACATTATTATTTATAGATGTATTTTTTTTTTAAACCTACAGTTTAAAGACATCCTCTGCAGAGTTGAAAAACATTTTAGCTAATGGACAGGTAAGTAATCTCTTACAGATGACCTTTACACTTTTTTATAGGTATACAGAAAAGAAACAAATTGTAAAGTTGTGTAAATGTGAAAAAAAGAAATGTTGACGAACTGTCTCTAGCTTTATGATTCACTGACCTTGGACCAATTTCACCATAATGTTCAGTTTGGAAAAAAATCTCTTTTGCAAAATATTTACAATGAAACCTGTGAAGCCTTTTGAGTATATTTAACTCACATGCTATCACAGGAGGAGCGTTCTTCATTTCAGGACCACGGACAGATCCATGAAAATCTGACATTTTGATACTGCTAAACAAGCCACCATACAACATATTAAACTGAGACAATATATTTATAATATACATTTTGTATAACCTCACAATAAATACACGTTATATTGGCATGCCACAGTTTTAAAGAAACCTTTATTAACCAGCTAAAAGTTATCCAAACAAGTGAGGGATAAACTGTGTTACAATATTATGCGGTCCCATTTGGTCAGTTCATCATCATGCAGTACAACAGCAATACAAAGTCTATATCTAAAGCTAAAGTTTAATATAATAGAGACCAGATAAGTCCTTTGTCTCTTTTGTGGCACCTTGTACCAGAGACTTCATTCATCACTGGACACAAAGGGTGTTTTATGTATATCTAAAGCTATGCACATTTTGGTGAAGGAATAAAATGTCAGAATATTATTTGTGATGAACCTGCTTACAATTTGTTTTTTACACTTAATACAAACTTTTTCGAAAGGCTTTATTATAAGGTTAGTATGTTAAGGTTAGGTATATAAGGTTTAATGTAGTTCAAGCTTGGTGTAACCCTTTTATGACAAAAGATCCAGGTCAAAATGTCTTACCAATATATTCTACAAATTGCAAGCAATAAAGAAAACCTATCTCTATATATAAGCATTTATGGACTGATAACTACATGAAGGCTGCTACACTAAAATGTTCCTATAGTGCCATCAGCCCTGTCAGGTAAATGCAGCACATACCTAAGGCTTATCCTGACCTATTTTTTTGCGTAATCTATGATCATATGATTGAGGACAGGTTGTGTGGTCCTCATTGAATGTGGTCATGAAATTACCTCACAGGGATGTGCTCCTATAAAGCGCAGACACATTTGTTTGACACTTGACTGACAGCTGGTTGCTGCCTTAGTGATGTGCAGAGGTCACGCTAATGCAACTGTGATCATCATTTAAAGAATGACCGTCAAATATTAGTCTGCTTGTTTTTTTCTTTCTTTCTGCAATATCACAGAAAAGAATTATCAGTAAGTAAGCAAGTGTTGGTTATAGTTTTATAGTTGTGATTATATTGATCCTCTGTGGAGAAATACATTCAACATAAAAGAGGGCATTCACCTTAAAAGATCTTTTGTGCTGTTTTTTTATTCTGGCACGTCTAATGTTTGTGTAACTATTCCTGGTCCAGCTCTGTTGCCTACATAAAGTGACGCGTGGGATTTGTGCATATGAGAAGCAGCAGGCTCCCTCTGGCTGCTCTAGGGAGGCAGCTGCCCAATGCTATCAAGCCTGCCTATTAGGATCAATTGGCCAAGACATCTGTGTCACTGCAAATAAAAGGGTCTTATTGATTTCCTAACTGCTGCTCACTTCCCTTCCTTGTTCAGACGCTTGAAATCTTAATTATCTCAATGCCTTCCCTCCCTGACCCCCTCCAAGACTCATCGGCATTTCATGAATCAAGTCCTCATAGTTGAGCATGTCAAGAAGACAATTAAGCTGCCCCTTCTCTCCCCCCTCTGTCCTCTGTTTTTCCCCACCCACTAAACACACATCTATCAGACACACTTTCTATTTACTCACCCAGTGGACACTAACTCCGTCATGTAGAGACCAGTAATCTACATGCTTAGCGCTATGCACCACTGATCACACACACCTAATGAATATTTTTTTTTACAAAGGCCAAAGAAGAAAAAAATAAGGTGGTTACTCAAGCAGCCAATGATATGACAGGTTTGATCCTTGAACCTCTGATATCAGAATGTAAGATACAATGTAGCTGGTTTTAGAATGTGAGAAGCTTTTTATTTTGTTCTTGAGTTTACACAAACTCCAGAATAAGAAGATACGTCTATTTGGATTAATGACCAGCTTCAGTTGGTGGTCGGTAAGCTCCCTGCAGCTGTAGGGTTAATATCACTCGTTATTAATCATTAATAGAAAACGAGAAGCCATTGCTCAAGTTAATCAGATATTGACAAGGCAGAAATAGTGCTGCATTGATACAGGTTATGTGGTATAAATATTTATTTCTTTCCTGTCACTCTGGGTGAATACTGGTATTGATCGCTTATTGATAGTGTCAGCGCTTGATAGGAAGCATTGTTGTGACTCCAGTGAGAGCCTTTTTTTCCCCTTGTTCACTTTAAATTTTACTGACTGTGATGTTATGGGATCCTGAGAGTTATGCAGAAATTTCATTGGCTTTTTAGCAGCACCTGATCACTATGTAACCAACAGGAGTGTATTGCTTTAGCTTAAAGTACAGTTCTGAATGTAATTTCAGCAGAAAGATAAATATGTGTTTCTAAAGGAAAAAAAGTTTTATTTTTCCAAAAAGGGAAACCACATAATACCAACACCAGTAACATTAATTTGCAGTGTACATGGAATTAATTCACCCCCTATCAAAGAGAAATCTTGCATTAAATAACAATGTAGCATGTGGTCTACACATTATTTGGATAGGATCGTTATCACATATTATTTAGATAGGATAGGAAAAATGCACAGTCATGCAATGTGCAGACCAACAATACCCAATACTCCAGGGGAAAAAGATATAATATCAATAGATATAAATCCAAACCGTATACTGTACACCCGATCATTGTGCAGACCCAGAAGTTACCAACTAAACGTAGTGGCGACACCTTCTCTATTCTACATTCTCCTATAAAAGGTGGCCTTTTAAAATTACAGGGATTCAAGACAAGACCAGATGTACTACTCAAGCAGAGAATTTCAGAATTTGGATTACTGTCTTAATCTGGAAAGGATTACAAATTGGAAAACTATGATTCAAGTACCTGGACTTCAGATTTAGCCCTTTAACATCTATTATGGCTGGATTACACGGCTCGATTTTTTTTCCCCAGATTTCTGCACATTCGAGCGCTGTGCGCATTCACAGCACTGAGCTGTGCAGAAATCTGGGAAAAAATCTACCCATGCCTGCCGTTTTTCAAGCGAGATCAATAGAACTTGCTCGGCCAAACAGGTTCCCAACATAAAACCTTGTTCGATATCCTTTACTTTGAATAGGGACCCGTGGTTCCCCATTAAAAGTATAGGATGGGCTGACAGCTGGCTCCCGATATCGGGGAAGCCGGGCAGTAGCGTGATGACGTCATCGATCTCTCTATCGGCTCAAATTTAGAGCTGTGTATTCCAGCCTTTACTTGCACCAAAACATGCATTGTTTTTCACTAAAAATTCCTTGCCTTTTTAATTTTTTTAAAAGACCGAAGTATGTACCATATTATACCTGCATTATAAATAGTGCTACAGTTTTTACTAGATCATTTCCTTGATTAAACAATGAAAAATCCATTTGATCTAGTGGAAACAATGTTATTGAATAAACAACTTCCTGCTTCAAGAAGGAAGTCACTTTCCTATAATAGGTGTATTTTTCTCACCATAAGACACACCTGACTATAAGGTGCACCCCATGCATGGAGAGGAAATTTGAAAAAAGACTTAAGAGTCAGAGACACAGCCATTAACTTATAAAGTAAATATACAGCATGTTGCAGCAAAGTAGGCAGTGCTGGAACATACAGTATTTATGCAGGAGCTTCCTCCAGCAAAGCCAAAAGGGAAGTTCCAGGAGGGAGGTCTTAGTTCAAGCAGTGTGTGGCAAGGCTGAAACATTAGCATGTGTCTATACCAGTAATGGGCAAACTACAGGCCTGATTTACCTGCCTGCCCTTTTTCCCCCTTTAACCCCTGTCTGGCCCGGCCATAAAAATTTTTTAAAAGTGTCAAAATAAACGTCTAATCATTTCCTTTTGAACATGGACAGTGTTAGCACGCACATCTAGAGGCAAGTCTGACTCCTTTGCCAATTTATGAACCCATTGTGGCCCACAAGTCATAAAGTTTGCCCTTTATTAGTCTATACACTATCTGTACCCATTCTCCGAACCCACTGACCAACCTATGGGGAGCATGAGCACCTATATACATTAAGTGTGTCACATAATTTTTGCAGTGTAGAATGTAAATACAAAACTCATGCTATCAAAATAGCCTCAATTCACCCAGCTGGTTGGTCAGTGTGTTCAGAGAATGGGCACTGCAAGTGCTAATAAACCTAAAATCCCCTTCTTGGCAATGGCATTTTGGCTTGGCTGGAGCAGATGGGACATATTCCAGCCTCCTGGGATGCAGAGCTATTGCTCTCAGGATATTTGGGGTAAAAAATATCTGGACTATAAGACACACAGACATTTCCCATTGATTAAATGGGTAAAAGGTGTTTCTTACAGTCTGAAAATTACAGTATATCACAATATGTAAATTACATAAGTGGCTGGACAAAATCCTAAATATTTAGTCTTCTAAATAGTTTACACAATCGTTTCACCTCTTATTCAACCATTTGGTTTGGTTCTACTTTAACTGTGTCTGACTATGTGGTTTACATTTGTGGTTCAATGCCAGTAAGTGAAATAATTACATCCAAAATGTAGCTATTCTGTTGACCAAAAAATAAACTCTATGTGTGTGTCTCAACATTGGGCACTTTAACCCTGTTTGATAAAACTTTCTATGAGCTGCAATGTCTGATGTCCAGCGAGAGTACTAGCAGCATGGTAGACCAGATATAGGTCCAATGACTGACACTCTAGAGCCCAGGTGCCCAACCTGCGGCCCTTTGGGTGTTCTTTGGCGGCCCCCCTCAGTCTTCCACTTAAGGCCCCCGAAACTTAACTTAATTTAATTAGTGCATAGGTCATAGAAACTCACCTGTCTGTGGAATCGAAGGTTATGTGCCCCATCGATATAATCAATGCCTTTGAAGCACATAACCTTTGATGATATACATGACACAAAATGTTCATTACCATACTACAGTCTTCCCTAAAGCTTGAAGTATCATTTAAAAAAAATTTGTTATTTAAAAAATTAAACATGATGTCTTCTAGCTATGCCTGATGTAATTTGTTTAATTAAAAATGTTTATACAAGTCAGTATAGATTGAAAATGTTATGTGTGGCCCTTTAGTGATGCCGAGGGCTGCACTTGTGGCCCTCTATATCAACTCAGTTGCCCACCACTGCTCTAGAGGGTTGTATAGACCATCACTCATAGGCGAAACTCTGACCATAACATTCACTTTCTTCTGTCCCTATACCTAAAGAGGGGGTCAGGGGTGGCCTGAAATCTAAAAAAATATATATTGTACACAGAAAAGAGACTTTTTTGTGTCCTTTATGTACATGTCTAATCTTGAAGATTCTTTAGATCTCCTTTTGTTTTACCAAAACCATTAGGTAACTTACTAAACCATCAAGTCTACCTGTGTTAAATCACAGAGGACCCGGCACTACATAGTTGTTGGTACATCTAAAAGATATCTGACAGAGAGATCTAAAGGTGTATGGTCAGCTATAGGGATTGTATAGAACATTCAGGAAAGTTGCCAAGTATCCTCTGTCTCTATTATATCAGCAGGAAGTAATTTGTTCTCTATTAGTAGACTGATGTTTGAAAAATGTGAATTAAGGCCACCTACTATGGCAGATTATTGGGGTGTATGTAGAAACTTGTAGTTCTATGTAAACGCATCTTGTTGGGTAGACATACAAAGCAGTGTATGACTATAATAAGCATTTTTAATATGTGTTTTAGGCTATAAAACCATAGCCATGCAGTGATTTTGCTTTAAGAAGTATGAGGTTGTTCATTGTTACCTGTTTTCCTTTGTTTATAGTTAAATTATGATGGTTTATGGTTGCATATTTCAGGGTGGGCTGTATTGCACATATAAACCTCACAGTTAACCTTCAGATCGTTGATGGAAAGTGCGATAAACAGCTCAGTCTATAGTGTCCACTGGAATTGCTGAAGATCCCCCTCATCTTCCCTCCCCTAATGTGACCCTCCGCACCTCGGATATATCATCCCAGTCTGACACCTTTTATCAAACTTTAATGAAATGACCCAGGCAAACAAATTGTCATTAAACTTTCCATCACTCTGTCCCTTGGTATCACCTTTTATAAATTGGACGGCAAATGTTGTATTGATCTTGCTGTTCTTGCAGCTGAACTTGAAATGACCTGGGCCTGTGTTGTTTATGGCCCCAAGTTGCTTTTGCCTGACACTTCACATCCAAAGCTTGACACACTCTTCCTCTGTCACTCATTTTCCACTCTTGTCTCCTGATATTTCCTCTCCGTCCCTGTGTAATTCTCTATATATACACTTCCTGATGCTGCCAGTTGTCTCTTTATTCCTCCCTACTCCCATCACAAATTCCCCGTTTCCCCGCTCCTGTGTCTTATGTTAATTGACATTGTGTTCCTTGGGTTTTCACTTAGGGTGGGCAAACATTATTAGTTATTTTAATATTTAATATGTATGTGGGAGTTGGAGAGGGGGGGTGTTAACCACCCTCAGCAACTGGGGGATTCTGTGTAACACGAGGCTAGGGGACTTTAAAGAACCTCCAAAAACCTAATAACACTGCTAGATCTAAGCAGAAGCGTACCCCATTAAAACAAACAATGTTTAAAAACAAGTAGTGTCTGTATAGCCATACACACTAGAAGACATCAATATGGTTTTAATATCCCATAAATTATTATAAAACGTACAAGCAGTTGTATGTTCCATACAATTATTGCACGTTCAAATCATCCACTGCCGTACGTCTCATAACATTGCCCAAATATGCCATAACCAGAAGATTGGTGACCAAACCCCCCACGCGCGTTTCGGTGGGTATTAAACTTCATCAGGGGTAAGCATACAGAGATGAAATATCACTGTCATTTAAATAATATATCTAGAAGAGTTAATTTAGTAATGCTTGGGAGTATGAAAATAGTTTCACCTCACGCAGGTTATTTTGTCCACTTACTTTAGGGCCTGAACAAGTGCCGTAGGTATGGTGATAAAATTGGCATCCGAGAGGCGGAGGTAATTAGAACGGGGCCCCCCATCGGGGGCCACCGGACGACCAAGGCATCATGTATGGGATTAAAATAATCCGTAGTCGGTAATCGTAGTCAAGTAATCTGGTGTCAGTGGCATAGATCCATCCCTACATACTACCTACGTTATTTAACCATTAAAAAATTCACCAGATTACTTGACACGATTACCTGATCGGATATTTAACCCAAACTGAGCCTGGTCGTACGGCTGGGCCACCCGAGAGGGGCCCCCGTTCTAATTCCTCGCTTCGGATGCCAATTTTATCACCACTACTGCCACTTGGTCACTGTTCAGGCCTTAAAGTGTGGACAAATACTGTATGGAATATTTTACATATCCAAATACTAAATAAACCTTCTCTTATTTATTAAATGACAGTATAATTTCTGTCTGCTACCCCTGATGAAGTAATTACAACGAACGCGCGCGGGTTGGTCACCAATCTTCTGGCTTGCATATTTGGGCCAATGATGAGACGTCGGCAGTGGATGATTGAACGTGCAATAATGTATGAACATACAACCTGCTGGATATACGTTTATAAAACATTATGGACTATTAACACTATTGATGCTTCTAGTTGTATTGCTATACAGACACACTAGTTTAACATTGTGTTTTACATGTAAGCTTCTTGCTTAGAACAGCATTGTTATTAGGTTGGATGTTTAAAGTCCCCAGCCTCTGTTTCGAGGGAACCCCAGTTGCGAGGGTGGTTAACACCCCCCCTCCCAACTCCCACCTAACATATTGTAATTTGGGGATGATGAACCATCCACCCTGGGAATTAGAGATTCAATTTCTTTGTTATATTATTTTAATATTTAATGTTTGATTTGATAAAATAACATCATGTCTAATGTGAATCTATTGAAAATAAGGTCCTTTAATGTCAATGTTTCATTAGTTATATTGATCGATCAGTCAGCAATGGGCTTTCTTTCATAGACTGATAAACAGGGGGGGGGGGGGCTTGTCCGTGTTATAGTAAACAATGCAAAGCACTCCGATTGACTTCTGGTTAGTAGACATCTCTCACCACTGTTTATCGATTTGACTGGTCGGTGCATTGCAGGATCAGAATAAATAATCAATATAAGAATTTTACCATGTGTACCACCTTGACCTCTTTTTCTCCCCACTTATTTCCCTTCTCTACTCTTTCAAACACCAGCTGAGTAATGAAAGGCAAGTCTGGTCATGTGACCTGTTAAAGTCATATGGCTGGCTCTCCTTCAATCACGAGTCTCTTTTCTGCAAAGAGATCTCTGCAGTGCTGGCTTCTTCCTGTTTCAATGTTTTTATTAAATTTTTAATACAAAATACAAGACCAAAAGCAAATGAAGGACACATGTCCCATGTTTTCAAAGATAGCATAAAAAACCGATAAGAATTAAACAATAGCGAACCCATAGGCTCAGAGAGTGCTGGCTTCTTCCTTAGTGTTCCCGAGTTCAATGAACAGGATCAGCCAGTGTGCAGTAAGGTATAGTAGAGTGGATAGCCAGTCTATGATGAGCTTTTCAATCTTCATCAGAGATGGTCAAATTTTGTTTTTGAAAATTCAACTTTGTGAGTTAATTGCAAAGCCCCTGAACATGATATCATCATTCATCACCAAACTTGCTGGAGATGTAGAGAAGGGTTGAGTATATACTACAAAAAAGAAAGTATTGTTCTAACACACATAGTTTTTGCATAAAGTAAGATTGAACTCAATTTGACATTTCTTACATTTTGGACTCCATTTGGACTTTGAACCTAATTTATGCAAAACAATTTTTCAAATGTTCCCACAACTCATCATTACATCTCGGCAATGTTGGTGATACAGTGGACCCTTGACTTACCAACTTAATTTGTTCCCAAGTGTTGGTTGTTGGTCACGTTTTTTATAAGTCAAGTATTTTTGCTGTAAGAAATAATAAATTACCCATATGATGATGAAATAAAAGGTGGTTATTGTATAAAAAGAGACCCCCCTTCCATACAAACATCAGGAATCTGGCTTTGTAGCCTTTTGTAGATTGTTGAAATGTTCCATTTTGATACGCTGTGTTTATTAGTGACATCCGAACACATGAATGCCACCACATAAGCAGAAACATGTTTTGATCCGCTGGGCAGGTAACGTGTATGTGATCCATCAGGACCCCCCCAAGCACTGCGCTTAACGTAGGGGTCCTGCCTGATTACAAAACGTTGTGGAGACATGGCCTAAGTGCAGCCACAATTATCTGCCCTCCAGGAGGCCTTCTGCATGGCTCCAGTGTCACCAGAGACACTGGAGTTGTGCTGGGAAAAGGTGACACCACCTCCATTACATGGTGGTCTATAACGCCACCTACGCCCCATCCCTCGGGTGTCACCGGTGACGCAATCGGGGCTGGCACCTGAGCATTGGCCAGTACGCCGTTGCTCAGAACCAACAAGGGAACTCTGCGGACAGGTACGTTTTTAGTGAGTTAACTCGGGCTGAGAAACTCACCCCGAGTTAATTTGGGCTAAATGCCAAGGAGGTTTAGTCAAGCCAGTTGTAACTCAAGGGTCCACTGTTATACCATGCCCAGGGGCTTTGCAATCAACTCACAGTTGATCAAGTCAGCTGGTCGAAAAATTTGACCATCTCTACTCTTCAATGGGTATTATATTTCACTTTTATGCTTTTATTCTCCTTATATGTCCTTTCTTATATATATGAAATTCACGTATTGATATTTTGTATCTTTATACTATGTTATTTAAGTATTTTGTTAGTTATCATTTTCCCTCTGGCAGTCCATAGCTCTCATGTGTCAAATATATCCCTATCTTCTGGTTTTGACTTTTTAGGCTTTTTAATTACAGGTTTTGTGTTTTGTTTCTGTCTACATATTTGAAGAAAGACACACTGCTGACTTTTTTTTTTTTTTTTTTTTTTTTTTTTTTACTTATAGATTAATGAACTCGACATTCAGAATCGTGACATTCTAGGACATGGAAATGGTGGCACTGTGTATAAGTGAGTATTTGTTTTTGGGATTTATCCTTTTGACCTAAATTGAAATCCTTCAGAAGGAAAAATAATGAATGCTCATTACAGCGAGCTAGATACAGAGGTTTAGTAATTGTGGAGTTATCGCTACAACATCAAGTAAGTGACTGGATTTCTGCTGTTGGGTAAAATGGTGGACAGCATTGCCCAGCCTACTTCCTTCTTACTTCTAATGCCTGGCATACATACACCGATTAGCGGAAGATTTTGCCGCTGGCAGACGGGCGTGCGCGCTCGCGCCGTCGATCGGCGGCAAAATCGGCCGCCAATCGCTGTGTGCCCACATGGGGTGACAGCTCGGCCGGCCAGAGAACGGACATGTCCGATGTTCTCTGGCCGATGCTAGCCGATGGCGTCACTTTCAATGAAGACCGGCGTCTTCATTGAAGGTGACAGCCGGCACACAAAGGGTGCCCGCCGATTCAGTCAGCCCGGGAATGCTGCCTGATGACATCATCACGCTGCATTCCAGAGCTCATCGGCACTCGTCTGTTGGCACCCAGTTGGTGGGTGTATGGCAGGCTTTACCCAGAATGTCCTGGACCGACCTCATGCAGGGAATATGATGTGAATGAGATGCTGCAGTCCCTTTTAATCAGATTTTTCCTCCTATCAGCATGCTACTTGTTAAGGTTATCATACATGGGTAGATTTTTTTAATTGATTCCTGAACAATCGATAACCGCGTCTATTCGCTGCGATCGATTGTTCAGAAATCAATTGCGCCCGAAGAAAGCTCAATCAAACAGGGAACCAACATATTGGTAAAGCCCTGTTCGATTGCCAAAAGCCTGTTTCTCAGCATGATGACATCAGGATCATTCATCGATCGAGTGGGTACCGACCTATGTATGGTGACCCTTAGAACGGTTGCCTTTGTGTTATGCTTCTTCTCCCAGATTTAGATATCTATAAGTTTTAAAGGAGGTTGATACTAAGCCTAACATAGATATTTACACTGCTTGCTTGAAACAATCCATGTAATTGGGTGTTTTTTTGAAACTAGAAATGTATTTCATGTCTGCATACAACTAATTTTGTTATATACTGATTCTGGTAGGCTTCTGAGACTGGTGGCTTCTGTGACCACAGTAGAGAGACGCGGGTGGTGGTAGGGAGCAGTGTTAACATTTACAGGAAAAGACAAGGTTGCTCCAAAGCTTCAAACACCTCTGGATCTAGCTTTTTTATACACTGACATTTTTATTTGTTTCTGCATATTTTCAACCCATCCTCTATTTTTAATTGAATTTTGCTACAAGTTTTCCTAATTTTTTATTACTAGAATGGGCATGGGTTGAGATATTGATATTGCACTATATGTGTACAGGTAAACACACATGTGTACTTCAGCATGCAGTGAAAATCCAGACTCAGCAGGTTTTTGCTGAAATATGGAAGCCACGTATTGATTTTTGTCCTGAACTCAATTGGATGAAAACTTGTTTGTGTAGCAATATCGGTTTGTCCAGGACCCTGAAACAATACTCTCCACGCAGTGTAATCACCAGTCTGCTTCTCAGGGATAATAACGTTTCTGGAAAGAAATAAAGCTGTAGGTAGACCCCTATTCATTGGAATTTCCGGGGGGCATTCCCATCAGCTCTCTTTAACACTTCCATAGCAATATAAAGGCTTGGGAATTACATGAGGCTTAAACTCCTCTTCAATAAGCAGATTGCTTTAATGGATTTAAAAGAGAGATGGTAGATTTGCCAATATCCCATATGGTTTCATGGCCTTTTATCTGTAATTGTTCCTGAAGATTTTTTGTTGTCTCTTTGTTGTCCATTTAATTGAACCCATGCTTTATCAATGCTTGGTAAAGTTTAATGAAGACCACAAACAGCCACACATTTGTCTGCCATTCACTCCTCTGCTCCTTCATTCAGCTATCAAGGGAAGGTCTTGCCGGGAACACACGGCTTCATATAGGAGCCATTCGAGGTTCCCAGCAGCAGCAGTGCGATTACATCATTGCGTTGCTGCCCAATATCGGAGTAGCTGGAGACACAGCACTGCTCACTGTGTCTCCAGCTAAAATGATGCTTTGTATGTAGACCCATGGTTTACGTTCATGTCGGATATCCCTGATTTCAAACACAAGTGAGCGCTCAAAGCGGCCATCGATCTGGCCCATATCTATATGTGTGTTCCCTGAATAGGTTTGGAGCTTAAACAGGGTTTAAGGACATCTTGCCCCTATGTGGCCCTGCTGGACCAATAACCAAGTTACAAGCTGAACAAACTAAAATAATCAAACACAGTGCTAATAGACCTAGGCAATATGATTAGTGAAGGGAGGAAATTGGAAAGGATGTTTCCACATTAGTGGATGCAATAATGTTTTAATGCCCGTGTATCCTAATTGCTTACTTAAACAAAGGTATTTGTTCTGAGTGAAGATATTTTTTAGAATACAATCTGCTAAAGAAAATTTGGCTGAAAGACGAGGTTATCAAAGGATAGAAATAGCCCTGTATACAATGTCAATATGAAAGATTACAATTATTATACCTGTCTTTACGAGTTCATCTTTTGTTGTACCAGAGAGTAAAGCAGGGTACAGACCTGCAGATATGGGCCAGATCGATGGCCCCTTCAAGCGCCGTGTGCGCTCACGGGCATCTATCTGGCCCGATATCTGACAGCAGTGTGATGACGTCATCACGCTGCTGCAGGGTACATCGGACGATCGATGGCCCCTTCAAGCGCCGTGTGCGCTCACGGGCATCTATCTGGCCCGATATCTGACAGCAGTGTGATGATGTCATCACGCTGCTGCAGGGTACATTGGACGGCTCGAATATCGAGGCATCTGTACCCTGCTTAAAGCCTCCCATACCCCTCAAGATCACTCCATACAATTTACATTAAATCTACCAACATCTGTGTAGTGCCGGGCCCTCCCTGATAGAATTCATAGTGATAAGAAAGTTTAGAAAGGTCCTCGTATTACATGGTTTTGGTAGAAGAAAGGTTTATTATACAGAAATTGTATGGTAACATTGTAAGGTGTATGGGGGGCTTTAAGGCCCCCATACACATCTAGATTTTCCGTTCAATCAACCTAAAAAGATAATTTTTGGGGGGTCAGGGAAATCTGTGATTGATTGTAATGTGTGTCAACTGTAGTAACAGATATTTGATCAACTGAAAGCATAATTTATTTAAGGTTTAATTTCAATACAACCGATTAAAAATTTCCAGCATGTCCGATCATTTTTCGATCGAAAATTTTCCCAATTTTAATAGTTTTAGGTCAATCTAACCATGTGGGCTGCCATAGATTTCCAATCAATTAACCCCCAAAATGTATTGAATTAAGTCAATTAAACGAAAAATCTAGATGTGTATGGGGGCCTTAAAGGTAACGGCTCACTTATGTAGTATTTAATCCCCAAAAAATTTAAATGGCACACTCCTAAGCTGTTAGATCAAAAGGAGTATTCATTTTTGTTGATTGATCATTAGGGGGGTTTGGGAAGTACACAACATCAAGCAGTACAGTGAATTGATCAGTGCGCTAATCTATATTCAATAGGCTTTCAGGAATCTGATCTGTATTGAGTTGTGGATGACTATATTCCAGGAAAATGATGGACATCCGGCATATATCGATTATTCACCTGATCTTTCAAATATCATAAAGTACAAGGGAGGTCTGCTATCCGCTCTCCTCTTCCCCGCTGGCACGTACATTTCATATTTTCTTTTGCATTGTAGAGTGAAGGATACACAATGTAGGCAGGAAAGCAATAAACTATAGCTAATTGATTTAGCAAAAAAAAGATGTGAGGAGAGAAGTCTGATATATATTAGAAATCACAGAGCGGAAAACCTCAAGAGGAAGAGCTCATTTAAAGTCATAAAAACTTTTCCCATCACCTTTAACAAGTCTGTATGTCTTTATTCCTGGCAGTAAATGAGGAGTCTGCACGTTTATTTGAATTTAACTTTCTTGCTAAAACCAATTAAGCCTCAAACAACTGTCAGTGTTCATCATCCATCCTGTTCTAGCTCCAGGAACAGACAGCTCTGGTTCTGTGCCGTCTTTTCATGGCCTAATTAAACGTTTGCACATTTAGACTCCATTGAATGTCGAAGACTCGCCCTATGCTGTCGGCCTTATGCTTTTATAGCGATTACTCTGCTATGTCCTTTTATATATGACTTATTTTAGATACTCTGTAAGTTTTTGTAAAGTGGGCATCTGGAAAAACATTTAATAGAAATAACTAAATGTGCAGAAAGTGGTCCTGTGAATAGAAGTGACAGACGGAATCATCCATTTCCATTATATGGTGGGCAGGTGGATAACGCGACCCCTTTATATCAATGGGCTGACGTATGACTAACCTGTGCCTGGGCATGTTAGGCTTTGTTTCCATTATATGTCGGGACCCCTCTAAGATCGTATGCGCTTAGTGGGGATCCCGGCGTAGCACATACACATTGCCTGCTCGGCTGATGATCGGTTTACATATCCGCCGGTGCAGAGGCTAAATGTACTCGACTAGGTTGAGCCTTGCATCTGCCGAGTGGCTCAGTGCCATGAAGAGCAGGTAAGTCGATCTGCTATGGGCGTCCCGACATAAATAAGATGGAAATAAGCCCTAAGTCATCTGTCAGTATGACGCGTCCATTGACTGTCAATGGACGTGTCAAACGTCAAGCCTCGTTTATGTTGACACGGGGCTGTGTAGACATCCGCTTAGCGGAGGGGTCCTGACGAAATGGAAACAAGCCCTAAGGCTGGGTTTCCACTACGTTTTTCAATCCGTCAAGGTCCCTCCTTCAACGCACCCATGATGTATACATGTAAACACACACTCTACTTTCTAATAAGATAGAATAGGAGAGGGTATGGGGATCTGTGTGCAATCAGAAGAGAGGGGAAGAGAACTGACAGCATTGAGAACTAATAGGTTGCAGTTCTTTCCTCTGTGCTGCCTGACAGCTCATGTGCCCACAGAGAGGGCTCCAAGTGCCTCTTCTGGCACCCGTGCCATAAGTTCACCATCACTGCACTAGATAGATGGTCGTGAACGCACACAGTGCTCAAATCGGCCATCGATCTAGCGCATATATGTGTATGGGCACCTTATGGCTAAAGACTGCAGGGGAAGAAGCTGAAGACCTTGATCAGGTGACTATTTCTTCTTACAGCCCCCTAGACCTAAACAAGCAATTACCTTTGTGGTTGGGTGGGAGGCCAACTGCAAGCGTTAATAATCAATTGCCTGGGGTTCAGCTTTCAAATAGATTCACACCACAGTGGACTAATATACTGTACAGTGATTGAACAATGTCATCCCAAGGGATCGCAATATAAAAATAAAAAAAGGAAAAGGCCATAGAAAGTAATGCAGCAGTTCACAGGAAGTGAAAACCGCTTTTTTTTGCTTGCAAAGTCTATTGGCATTTTTCTATTTGCTTAACATTTCATTTTGACTTTTTACATTACAATTGATGGTGTTTAAAGTCCCTAAGAAGCATTTTTTCTGTCTATTCCTGAGGTTTGTACAGCTCTGCTTATCAACCCAATCTGCCTTGTGACCGAAGTTAAGTAATACTACTAGGTCTTGTACTAGACCAGGGGTGGGCAAACTAAGGCCCGGGGGCCGGATCTGGCCCTTTAGCTTTCTTCTCCGGTATAAAAAGCTCTCCTCAGCTTGTTCTCTGCAATGAATGCACATAATGCCAAGAGGTGTCCAAATATTGCCTTGGGGACGATGCAGTGGTGTGATCATGACACTGTGGGTGCATTCTTATGGCAACACCAAGTCTCTAGGAATTATCTCTGCTAATTCCATTGAATGAGCATTTTTTTTAAAGTGCAGGAAATTTAAAAAGATAATATCCCTGTCACAAGCCGCCTATTACACATCACCGCCATCATAAGTGATGCCGCCAATGCATGGTGGGCGGGTCGGCCATTACAGGCTCTTGGTCCGGCCCCTTTACCGAATTTAAGAAGCCAATGTTGCTCACGAGTCAAAAAGTTTGCTCACGCCTATACTAGACCCAAAATATGGCCAGTGAAAGAGAAGTATTAAACTGATAAGAACATCTCCATCACTCTTCTCCACCTTCTCCTCCGTGTGTTTCTTGGCAGTCCTTTAACATTGAAGCACAACTTATTGGCTGCTTATGCTTTTTTCCTCTCTTCCAGTCTTGGCTCTGTTGCATAGGGATTGTAAGAGGCTTATGCATAATCTTATTCAGACTCACAATTACTTTTATTGACCAAATACATGCACAAAATTGTGTTTGGTGTTTTTTATTTCTTCTTTGAAGTTCAAATGTAAGTTAAATCTACATTTCAGTTATTTAAAGTTTTTTTTCTTATTTAGCATAAACAAATACGGTATTAAACATTTCAGATGTTTTAGTGAAATCATAACTGACTAATCAGTTTGTTATAAAAAATACTTGATATATAAAGCAACAGGGATCGTCCACATGTTAAGGTGCATATGCACCCTTGGAGCTCCCCATGAACATATCTCCTTGCAGAGCTGTCTGCTGCTCTCTATTACATGCAATGAATTTCTTCACTACATAAATAGAGGACCTCTCTTCTACCTCTATTGTGCAGTGTTCATCACATAGATAAATGAAGGTCAGTGTATAGCTGATGGTCACATTGATATTGGGTGAAGATACTGGTTTTACTGGTCGTATTATAAGATGCTCTTTTTTACCATTAAAATTAATGGGAAAGTGTCCCTGCATCCAAAAATAGGAAAAAAAAAATTAGTCCCAACCATACCGGGGGCCAATAGCTATGAATCCCAGGAGGTAGAAGTGTATTCCATTCCCTCCAGCCAAACCAATAAGCCTCTGACGAGAAAAGATCCTCACTACATTAGCAGTACCCATTCTGTGAACACACTGACCAACTTGTGGAGAGACACATTTTTTACAAGATGAATTTCTTGCATGAGCTGTGTATTTACATTAACATTCTGCATTGCAATAAACAAATTTTGTGACAGACTCAAATCTACTCCCATTTGTAAATAGCTGCTCATGGGTAAGTCGTTAGTGCCAGATGTGTCTAAAATGTGTCTCTTTATAAGTTGGTCAGTGTGTTCAGAGATAGGGTACTGCTAGTGTATAGACACATGCTAAAGATTCAGTCCCTCCTGGCACTGAGCTTTTGGCTGGAGGAATATATAGTGACTCTTGCATGGTCCAGTCCTGCCTACTTTGCTGGAACATTCTGTATATTCACTTGAATGGCTGTGTCTCTGTTTTTTTTTTCATATAGAACAAAAACATGTGGCACCCAGCTACATTGAAGAATAAGGTCTTCAATATTAGCCACAATGGACTTTAATGGTAGCTTATGAGTAATAACGATAAACGTTAGCGTATTCCATAACTGGAAACTATTTATTTTGTATATCTCATAAGCTACCATTAAAGTCCATTGTGGCTAACATTGAAGACCTTATTCTTCAATGTAGCTGGGTGGCGCTTGTTTTTGTTCTATATTTATATATTGGATGTAGGTAGTATTTATTCTACATTGGTTAATTGGTGTACCTGCTTTTCTATGTCTGTTTTTGTTCCTTATTTCCTCTCCAAAACTTTGGGGTGCGTCTTCTAGTGTGAAAATACTGTAATTCTTTAGATGGGGAGGATATCGTGTTTCACATACAGTAACTCTTGGAAACCTTTTCTGTCTCTCTCTGCTTGTTGAAAGAAAGAGAAGCAAAACTCTGAACAGTCTTTCTTTATTGTAATATAAGGTTCCTGGTTTTAATATTTAGTTTTTTTGATTACACTGACAATCTCAAAGACCATTAAGCTATTTCTCTATAAAGTCTCTTGAAGTTTTTCTTTGTTAACGCTTCCTCTTGCCCTGCTGCCAATCTGCATTAGCTTGCTGCAGGTGTAAGCTTCGTCTCTGCCTCCTCTCCTACATCTCGGTCTGCGCTGCCTGCAGTGTAGATCTTACAAGACAAAGTGCCTGGTACAGGGCAGATAGATGGAGGGCCAGCCTGAGGAAGGCGTCTTGATGAAATGGTTCAATTAAAAGCACAAGCATTTACATGGTGTAATTTCCCTAAATTGCCAGCCAGTCCCTGCAGACGGCAAGTGTTGGGGGGAGGGATTGATCAGCACATTGATTTTGGCTGAAGATGATAAATTTCTGCTGGTTAGTTAAAGTCATTCTGTGCCGGGTCTTGGGCTGCCGTGCTGAACAGCTTCTTTATCGGATGCTTAAAACAGGACTTATTTTCCAAGGCCGCTGGGTCTGATCTCAGCTCAAGCTATTCCCAAACCATCTCTTACTCAGATGATTTTTGCTTAGCTTCTGTATGCAGATCAATAGGTGATTGAAACTGATTAAAACTTAGGCAACCAGTTACCGGCACCAGTTTAATTAGAAACAGGCTGATTCTTAAATGAAAGGGCTTTGTGAGTTGTTTTTTTTTTCTTGCATACTTAAGCGTCACGCAAAATAAAAAGGCCCATTTAAAATGTTTGCGCAACGAAAATCCCAGGGGCGATGCAAGCACATCTGACACTGTAAAGCTCTGCTGAGACACTTTTTTTTCTCCACAAATTCCATTAATGTAGATAGTTTGTTGTGAGATTTAAATTAAATAATAAGCTCCAACCTTAAATCTACCTCTGAGTAAATACAATGCCTTTTCAAAGCTGAACTCTGGGCTAATAGAAGAGGGAAGAAATAAATGCGATAAAACATGAATCAAAGAATTTCTGTATAGTTTTAATCTCGACCTTTAATTTGACCTCTGATTAAGTACTCAAGGACCTAGTGCTGGTGAATAAACAAACCCAGTAGTAGGATACCCTAGGTATAGCTAGATGGAGGGTGAGCTAAAATAAGCTGGCTTAGCCTATCTTTTAATGAATTAAAGTCTAGCTGCTCTTAAGCCCCCCATACACGTTTAGATTTTTCGGCTGATTGACCGCGTGTAATCGCTGAAAAAACGGGTCAAAATCAGCCAGGCTTCCTTTCCTTTGTGTGCCAGCACTTAGGGTATGTCTCTTCAGCGTTCTCGGCTCCAACGGGTCCTCCTGTGCTAAGCGCATTCCTTTGCTGGGGACCACATTACCTGTCTCAGGGCCCAAGCAGCTAGGGGGACCCAGCCGACAGCATCTAGGGCCCCCTGGCCGATTGGCCTGTCAGATTGCCCCCCCCTCTCATGCTCAACAACTTGGGAGGGAGATCTGCTGCTGCAGACAGGTACATCGGCTCCGTCGGATATACCCTTACTTTGAATATCCAAAGTATTTAAATAGATCTAAGTTTCATGGATATGTCTGTAAAAGCCGACAGCCATCTATCTGGCGCATATCTTATGAGGCTATCCTACCTTACTTATCCATTCCAGTCTTTATCACCAATAGTGGACATACTAGTGCTGGACAGACACGGGTTGATTCCCATGCAATTTGAGGAGCCTTTTACGTCATTGCCCTGTGATCGAGCTTCCTCGATATCGAGCTGCAGCACTTCGGCATCATCGTTCCTGGCCGATCAAATAGTAATGGAAATTGAACAGGGTTTTTCAACATGTAATACAGTACATGGTATTAAAGTATTTTAACACTCAATTGCTCTCTTATGTTTCATTAATATATTAGTGACACAGAAATATGGTGAAAGCAGAAGACATAACATAGATCTTGGCCTATGATGTAATTTTTGATGGGGTCCGGAGCTATAAGTGACCTCAGAGAACATTATGAGTTGTTTACGCCAACAGTGAACTAGAGTTTGTTTAGCAGCTACCAGGATAAATACCGCTAATTTGTGGCGATACTTATTAATACCTTTGACTTTAAGATACAGAAGGCACCCTTCATATTTCAATATCGTCAGTGCAGGTCCGTCTGAAAATGGACAAAAATTTATTATAGGTTGTTGTATGATGCTAATGCTTGCAACCCTTAGGGGGGGTTTCCACATTGGTCGGGACCCCCTCCGCTAAGCACATTGCTTACCTGCTTGGCGGATGCTGTGTTCAGACATGCGCCAATGCAGAGGATTAACGTACTCCATTATGTTTAGCCCTGCATCGGCGGAACAGCTCAGCGCTGTGAGAACACAGCATTCGCCAAGCAGGTAAGTGAATGTGCTCTGTCGGGACCTCCCGCCAAGCAATACACTTAGCGGAGGGGGTCCAGACGGATGTAGAACCCCCATTTTACACAATTTCAACACATTTTGATGGCAGAAGAACCCATATGAATCAAGACAGCCATGAAATATTTGGAGACAGGTTTGGATTGACCGTTTAAATTTTTTCCTTGTAAAAGTTGTATATGAGACCATTTATACGTAGTCCTTTTCCCTGTCAGTTAGTAGTATGTTAATGGTGCAGACAGACAAGTAATTACTGCAGCTTCTACAGACTCATTTGAAGGACTGGCTGTTAAGTAAGACAGAGGTGCGTGGAAGGTGTGTGTTACACTGTAACCAGAGCCTCTATTCAGACTACATTAATCACTTTACAGTTTGTGTGTGTTGAGGTAAGTTGAGGCAATTGTGATCTTTTACTAAAGTCTGCACATTCCCTTTCCTTCCCGGTGACATGTGCCCACCACCCACCTGTGCTCTCTCTTTGTGACCCAAATCATCCCCATAATTAAATGTTAAATTGGTACCGTCAGTGATCTCTAAACCAAACCAGGCATGTACCGTACGCAAGAAATTTAACCCGAGCCTTCACGGGTGAATTGGCGCACACCATAATTAAATCATTAAGCCTTCCCTTTTAATTGCTTGGGAAACTGTAGAGCCATCCTCTGGAAACAAGGGTCCGGTTTCATGATGAGCTAATTAAGTTGGCACAGAGTTTGGGTGCAAGAAGTGCTGATTATTTCCATCAGATTTTTCCTTCATCATCACAATTCATCACAATTTTATTTTTAATAGATTCGCACACAATCAAGCAACATGTGCGTTCATGGCGCTTGATTGTGCTCGAATCTATAAAAAAAATCAATCCGTGTATGTCTTTCTTCAATGGGATCAATCGAAGAGGCTGGTCAAACTGGAAAGAGACATGTCTGTAAATCCCAGTCAATCTGACAAGTAGCAGGGAGAGCCGGACCCCCTCACAGGTCACAGCCTGTGATCGGCTCCCAGCAGAGGAAAGGTGGCGGAGCCTAGCACAGCTGTTTACACTACACAGGCAAGACCCCCCGCCCTCCTCTGTTCGGTTCTCCCCGCTGCCTATCAGCAGCTCCCAGCTAGTGCTGTGAGCTTTTTTCCAATCAATGTGCAAATTGGTGCACATCGATTACCGTTTGATTGACGCATGATCGAGTGCACTGCTGGTCGACTGCACGGTTATCGACCCATGTATGCCTAGCTTTACTTTTCATTTCTACGGGTCATGTAGTGTGGCATTTGAATAGTAGAAAGTACAAACTTTTGACGCATTTTTTGAGAATTATTTACTTTATTTTACTTAAAATGTATATTATGGCATTTTAAATAAAAATGCAGGAGGGAAAAATATTTTTCCTAAAGTTGAGATTTGAGTCCCCATACACGGTCGGATCATTGTGCACCATTTTGCGCGAACGATTCTCATTCGTTACCTTTTTTTAGAGTTTTTATTTAATTTCAAAAGTTGCTACTCTTCTTTGTCCTGATAAAATAGCACAGGAATAGAAGTTAATAAGTCACTTGCACAATTTCCAGACACTGTATTTACACAATTTCTATTCACTATACCATTTAAAATGTGTACTTTTGTTCATTTGCAATTATAATTATTATAATTTTATATGAAAATTGTTTATTTTTCTGAACTTAATAAAAAAAATTGAAAACAAAAATAAATTTGAAAAAACGAAATAAATTAAATAAATTGATTTAATAACAGTGTTGCGTTTCTTTAAAGTACCATCATCCCAATTAGTATATGAACATAGTAATAACAACACTGTTACAGCAAGCAACAGAATGCAGATAAGATAAGATTGAGTAGATAGCCCCCAGTACATATAAGCAGAATTCTGAGGAGTATGAACATGAGGGTCTACAGCTGTTCAATCAAACAATATCCGACCATATACCCGAAAAATCAGCATTAACAATTATGCATGTAAAAAGAATGAGAAAGAAGAAAATATTGAAGAATAAAGGAAGGGGGAAAAAAACAAAGAAAAGGGCAAACGGTTGGACCACTGCCCTATGTAAACAATATTGGAAAGCTGAAAGTTTAGGATGATAGTTGTAATATCCAAGGTTACCATATGTTTGTTGCCAAACGGGTTGCTTTATTGAATGATTGTACATTATAAAGTACAGAGAATGTAAAATATAGAAATTACTGCAATACAGCATAAAAGGAAAGTATCATACATATCCATCCCCAGAATCTTTAGTATACAGAAAAGATAGCTTACAGACGTATCAACATCCAAACCTTTAAGCTTTTAGGCTGGCCATACACAGGTCGATACCTCTTCAATACATGAACCCTCGAGCACAGTGTGATGACGTCACCATGCTACGCTCAAGTTTTGCAGATTGAACGGCAATTGAATGCACACCCACAGTCCCCATCCAAAGTAATGGCAATCATAGGCAGTCAAACAGGGATTTAACATGTTGGCTCCATGTTAAATCGAGCTTCAGGCTGGATGCAATCAATTTGAACACAATTGATGACCGTGAACGCACAGCGATCGATAGTGCTCTAATGGATTAAAAAATCGAGCCATGTAGGCCTAGAGTTAGTGGTCTAGGTTGGTAGAAGGCAAAGAGTTCACAAAACAATGAGATGTACAGGAATATATGCCAAGGAACCGAGCAGAACAGACCAAAAAGCTGCTACCCACCAAAATAAGGACAAGGGGCACAATCAAATGGTAGATGACAGGTTAGAAAAAGAACACTTTTTAAGTGTCAGGTATAGGGGGAGCTGCAAGGTTACTATATTTGTTCAGATTTCACCATCTTATCATTCAACATAGCATTTTCTAGTTGACAAAATACCGAGCCATTTTGGTCCTGACTTGCACTTATGCATCTTAGGTATCTGAGACCATCGGGCCTTAGCTAGCACTTGCAGCTACAAAGATAAAGACCAATAGTTTTTCCATTTTCTTGTTTTAGGAGGAGTGCCTCTCGGGAATTTTTCCTAATAAGTATACCTGATACCATATAAACGAATAGATAGACTCTTGTCTTAAACTTTTTGAACTTGGGTTAGTCCCGCCAGTCCAGTGATATGTCGTTCTGTACCTACAACACCACAGCCTCTGATACAACATAGCATGCTTTAAACTTCTCAATATGGTAATATGAATTTGAAGTTATTCTAAACTAAGAACTGCAAGGTGAATATGTAGCCTAGGAAATAATCATGGATTGCTTTTGACCCTTTGTGTTACCATTGGTGAAACTTTTATAGCATAAGAAACCGCAAGAAAGTCTAAATTAAAGTTTGAACACATTTACTCTCCTTGAAGTAATCTTTGGCTCCTGAAATAAACAATTAACAGTCAAAGACAACAATTTGTAGTGTGTATGGACTACCCATAGGGTAATGGTTGGGTAATCCCATATGATAGTATGGAAATAATGCTGGCTGTTCATGTTTGTGAATATCAATATTTTACATTCATAATTGCCTTGAATGTAATTCAGTGAAATGTTAATATATCCTGGTTCATGCGTTCCAGGTAACCATCCTTCTACTTGGGGGTTTTAGTATATGGCTTTGCAAGTGTTACAGTACCAGAGTGGTACTTAAATGCATTAAGTGTTACCGAAGCATCTTATCTTGTCCATGATCAGACTCTTGATCTCCAGGTAAACTGTAGGCTTTCACATCACTTCATTGTCTGTAAATGAATTCTAATGAAACCTTAACCAAGCGTGCTTAGACAAAGACCTTTTGTTAGATAAAAGATATCTGCTGTCAGTTCCAGGAGTCTGATGTGTAAAATGTTAATTTGAACGAAGCTTTATCTTATTTTTGAGCCACCTCTTCTTTCTGAAACTCCTCTTTCCTGGGGTGACAGTTTGGTTTTTCATCATGATATAGCTTAAGAGGATTGAGCAACTGGTGCTTTGGACTTTAAAGTGTCCTTTTTTGGCTAATTTTTCAAATTAATTCACCAACAATAAGAATGGTAAACTAAGCAAATGTTTTTTAATTTTATTTATTATGAATACAATATTTATTAATATGTATACAAACGTAACAGCTTTAACATTCATGGTACAATACAGTTCTGGCTATTTCTGCCCATTTTGTCCATCTTTGTCTTGTCTTAATCAAGCTGGAAAAAAAGGCAGCCGAAATAAACTCCATGTTTTACTCTCATTGGCACTGCTTTAAATGGTGGTACCCAGGGAACACCTACATTTCTATATATTACTATATCTGCATCATTCATATCGACTAACCCAATTTCTCAAACAGTATTGAAATGTTGAAATTGAAATCAGAACCCTAAGGTCATAGAAAGCAAATAAAGTATATCTTAAGCTAAAACAGTTTTTGAATAGGTAATGGCTATGGCCCTTAGCTCCTGTAGGGTGTGCAAGGCTTAAACTTTAGCATGTGTCTATACACTAGCAGTACCCAACACACTAAGCAACTTTTGGAGAGATGTATTTTTACAATCTGGCTTTTACAACTTACCAATGAGCACCAATTTATAAATCGGAGGAGAGATGAGTCTGTCACATTTTTGTTTTGTGGCAATGCAGAATGTTAATATGAATACATTAACATTCTGTGGCATAGACCTGTGTTAAGCTGGCAATAGACTGTCCTTCCTTATCCGATTCTCTGCACTAGGAGCGGGCCCACTAGTTCCAAGAATCGGACGGCACTCTTTATGTGCAGTTCATTACTTCGGCTGGGGGGTAGCCGTCCCCAGCCGAACTAATGGGATTAAGCTAAAATTTACCTGTCCTGATGGATAACTGTGCAATCCTGTGTGTGTGAGAGGAGATGGATAACTGTGCAATCCGACAGGATGGCTGATTTTAGCCCAATCTTCGTTAGTTGCTGCATCCAATTCCTGCACGACCCGATTCCTAAGGGATGCAGAAGCGCACACGGCATCGGATCATGGGTCGTATCGTGCAGCAATTGGAACGTCTATGCCCAGCTTTAGACATTTCAGCTGAACGGTGGGAAGGTTATCCTACTACCTGTGTCCAGATTTCTCATCTCTGATCAGAAGGGCAAACAAAGGGGAAAACATTAGTCCACAGACTAGCCGTTGTCAGGGCTAGGCACAACACCGTAAATATTTAGGGTTTGCCTAGATATGGGTTCCAAATAATCAATATTGGCATCAAAATGTTGATTACTTATGCATTGCATTTCCAACAAATTGAAACAATTGGATGAGCAATTATTTCTTCTGGTCATTGTTTTGAAGCTTATCATATTTCATCACTGGTATGTATATCTATATATGTGTACCCAAAGGAACCCAACATTCATGTGTATAAAAAAAACGATATTTTTATTAAAGCGGATATAAACCTATACACACAACTCGCCTACATCCAGTCTTCATCCAGGAATGAAGACACCTATCCTGGCTGCTCGCTCCCATGCCACCATGATTGGAGTGTCCTGTCCTACAGGCTGCAAGATTCCAGCCTGTCTCACTCCCTCCACCAATCCGGTCTAAATTCTCTCCATCACCTGATCCAGATGTGGCTGGCTGCAGAAGCATGGGGATATGGGAAGGTAGAGGTCAGAAGTGACGTTATACCTCCCATGGTTTCTTGCTTACTGCTGCAGTACATCACTGGGAGGGGTGGGGTGGAGCATTGCTGTTTTTCAAAGTTTTACTGGGTATTTTTTTACAAAGCTGGTGCCAATAATAGAAAGCAGATGCGAAGGTGGTAGGTCCACTTTAAATAATATTTGCATAAATTTTTCTGTAGGGCTTTGAAGAACAAATCCTCCATACTGCATTTTGCTTTTGTTCACTTGCATTTTACCTTTAAATTCAGTCACTTAGTTAGAACGGAGACTTCTTGGATGCAATATATTTGGCTAAAATTACTAAAATAATTTGTGAACCTGTGTTTAATAATAATAAAAAAACATTTATTAGAACATTTATTAGACTATGATTGGTTGACTTCATTGAACCTTTATTCCTAATAACCAATATTTCTATCTCTTTTCTGATTAAACTTTGAAATGTAAAAATTGTGGTGGATCTGCCAATGTGGTGTGACAGGGCCTCTTTAAATATAAGCATTGTCAGGGTTTTGTGTATGTTGTTTTCTTCCTAAGAAATTGAAAGCTTTATTACATATCATTTTACGAGAGGAATTGAGAGGTTTTATGTTCCCATTTAGATATACTACTTGCACTGTAATGCACAGCTCCAGGGGTTTTTTGGAATCTTGGAGATTGATAAGCAGACTTGAAGAGTGTAGCCGAGACAAAATGTTTTCGGATATTCACATGTGGAAATCTGCTGTGTGTGTTTCTGCATGAAATAAGTCACAGTGGATAGTGTTTGTATAAATGTTTTATAATCTACCATTAACCTAGGGTGTGAAACGTGGAGGTTCAGCACCAATAAAATAGATGGCTGCAATTTTTACTTAACCTCATAACCTGACAGTCATTGTAGCTAGTGACTTATGATCTATTTGGAGCTTAACGGAGAAATTTTCAGGTAACGTTGCTGAGCTCATTCTGAAGACTGTTAAATGTCTGGATATCTTTGGCTTCAGTAGTTTCACTCGCATGCCTGAAACAAGCAGCAGCCAACTTCAGGGCAAGCTGTGTACCAACGACCTGAACATCTGAGCTGCATGGTTCAGAAAGTATTAATCAGACGGTCAGAGCACTGACCAAGCAATCTGTTTTGTTTTTTTTTAAGAACCTTAATTGAAACTAAATCTAGCATGGTACCGGGAGGTACTTCACATACGGGGTCTAGAGGAATTAACATATAGAATACAGGGCAGGGAGGACAAATTCCATGACATCTGGAAAAGGTGGGACTACTATTCGGTATCGGCGGACTACGCCACTGTAATGCGGGACCGCATGTGACCAACTCTCAGGGAACCCACTCTAACTTAAACTACTTTATCTTGCCAGTCCGCGTACCGGGTCATGTGGTTTGCCGCAAGTTGGGAGGTGATACATAATTTTTTATATGTGTACTGAACCTATGATTGTGCTTGCTAATGGGAGTGTTTCCTACTGGTTATGATTTGTAACCCCTCTGATCCCTTTCTCTTTTTTCTGTACCCCATTTTTCTATCCTTGAGTATTATGTTACGGTTTTGTTTTCTGAAAATCTAATAAAATCTTTATTTAAAAAAAAAAACAACTAAATCTAGCATAGGACTTGGGACATTCCAACCTTTTTATTCACTTCAGTACCCAGTAGCTCTTGGGGGTCCCCATACACCTTTTAGATTTCTCTGTCAGATTTTCTTTAGATCTCCTTTTGTTTTACTAAAACCATGTAATATGAGGGACTTTCTAAACCATCAAGTCTACCTGTGTTCAATTGCAGAGGACCCGGCACTACATAGTTGTTGGAAGATCTAAAGGATGTCTGAGTGGGTGGGATAGGACTAGAACTAGTAGTCTAGTGTGCTGCAAGCAAATGCACTGTACCTGGTTCTGTCCAATGTATAGGACACACCCTATACTTCGGAGTGTCCAATGGCTGAAAAATATTTTGGCTTTCTCCTACTCTGCTGGCCGGGCTCCATGCTTCAACCGACAGAGCAGGAGTTAAGGAGGCGGGGAAGCTTTCTCTTGACAGCTTACCCGCCTCTAGCCCTGATTGGCAGAGCTGTATGCAAGCTTGGGCACCTTGAGCCCAACAAACATATAGTGCAGATATAAATTAAATATAGATATATTTTAAAAAACTAGCGATTTTCTTTTTTTTTTTTTCAAAAATTGTGAGCGCAAGGCAATTAATCGCCTATGTGGGAACATAGCCATAACACCCATGGGAGGATCTCTCCTTTGCACAAACGGATTGGCTGATTATCCAGTGCCCGGCTCTTTGTGTGTGAGAGGAGGTGGCAGCTACCTTATTGTTTATGCAAGTGGGCTCCAGAATATTTTGGGCATATCTGTAGTCTGAGTGGACATTTGTTGGACATGAGTTGTACATTTACTGAAAAAAACACACACATAAAACAGTCTATCAGTATTCAGATTTGATCCTTTTAACCTTGTGTTCTACATATATGAAAAGTCAAAATATGTGAAAAGTGAATATATGAAAAGCAAATGTATTATTACTTTGTTTTCATTTTTTGTTACAGAGCATATCATGTTTCTAGTGGGAAGATATTGGCTGTAAAGGTAAGATTATAGGTACTGGGCTTTTGCTCACTTACTAAATAATACTCATTATCTGAGAATAGAAAAACAGGATTATCCTTCAAGAGTTTGTAAACCCTTTCAAACCATGAACTATTTGGTTTGCTACAATTAGCCATTTTATTAGTTCTACCTTCTTTGGGTTTGATCTCCTGTTAAATGTGTAGCGTCCATGGCGCCAAAGGGGGGTGGGGGTTGCACATGTTTAGAATGCAGTGTTACCCCACCCCTTTAATCCTTTGGGACAAAGAGAAACAATGGCCATGTTTTTTCCCTTATCTCAAACATCCATGGCTTACAATGGATGTGTCATGCCTGCGAGGCTTCGTGTCAATGCCTGCAATATTATTGGCACATCGCGTCATGGGCTGTGATGCGCCTGCTGAGACAAGTCCATTGTAAAAGATGGCCTGTGTCTGCCACGTGCCGAAATCCCTTTTTTCAATGCAAGGAAGATAAGCAGATTTCAATGCAATGGAGAATAGGCGTCACTGACTTGTTCATGAAGCAAGTGCATGCTCACAGCCATCTACAGTATCTGGCCCATATCATATGCGACCATCCCTGTTTCGAGTGGGACCAATCAATCCTGCTTGAAAACAGCCATATCGGACATGACCATAAACCACGGATGATATCCATTGTTTTGCATGGAGACTGCGGGATGCGGTGTCTCCAGCTCCTCCGATATCTGACATGACGTCATCAAACTGCTGCAGGGAACCTCGAACGTCTCCAATATCGAGCCGTGTGTTCCCTGCTTAAGGGATGGATGTGGTCAGAAACAATACTCCCGTACTCAATAGGTCATTATCAACATAAGATTCTGTCAAGTTATGTCATCCACCACTAAAGTCATAGTCGAGTCAACATCATCACACAGCGGAGGAACACAATTGTCCAACAATGAACAGCGTTTCTCTGTACACGTTCTCTGTAACATAATTAATTGTAAATGTTGCCTATCTTGCTATTGCTTTCTCTTTCCTTCTTAGATAATTTAAAATCCATATAGAGTTATTTGAAGTGGTAATCCTAACCATACGTATTGCTCATAACTATAACATCATGTAAATGACCCAATAAATAAAAAAAATATATATGTTTTCTGCACAGTTCTCAAAAAATAAAATTATTCTCTAAATATCTGAAAGGTTGGTCACATGACCAAGGAGATAAAGTGGTATTTACAGTACATCTGTGCTGTTTACACTATATTATTTTTTCTATATTGCACCTACAGTTGTGTCACCTGACTATGTGCTGATTTTGCATGGAGAACCATTATGTTGCTGAGTTGCTCTCAAAAGCTTCCATTTTGGTATAAATACCATTACAGTTGACATAGAATATTTAGAAGTAAGGAAACAAATATTACATACATCTGACATTATTTATGATTGCAATACCATGGAGGAGTTTGTTAAGCTCCCGAGAGTGACCCATTCATTCACACAAGGCAGTAGAAGTCTTCATTTATCGGTGCTTTACTGTATACACCTCAGACCATGGAAGTTATTGGAGTACATGAAAAAGTACAGTTCCTTCTTAATTGACTTGAAAAATCAATTGGTTTGGTAAAAAAGGAAATTACTTAAACATTTAAACAAAATGCTGCAAATGGAGCATAAAATGGAAGATTTAAGAAAGAGCCATGATTGGTCGTGTTGGACAATTTCAGGTGATTGTATAAGTATAGCAGGGTACACACATGAAGATATGGGCCAGATCGATGGCTGCTTCGAGCGCCGTGTACACTCACGGTCATCTACCTGGCCCATATCATGTGGCCATCCCTGTTGGATATGGGATATCGGACATGACCGTTACTCACGGCCGATGTACGTTGCTTTGCATGGAAACCACGGGTCTCCATGCAAAGCATCTGCCGAGCTGGAGCGATAGCAGAGCTGTCTCTCCAGCCCCACCGATATCTGACAGCTCAAATATCGAGCCGTCTGTTCCCTGCTTATCTAAAGGCCCCCACACACGCACCGGGTGGGGGCCGACAGAGCAGGTCCAATCAGCTCTGGAAAGCAGCGTGATGATGTCATCACGCTGCAGTCCCGAGCTGACAGCATCGGCGGGCACCCTTTGTGTGCCGGCCGTTAACTTCAATGAAGACTGGCGTCTTTATTGAAGCTAACGGCATCGACCAGAGAATATCGGACATGTCCGATCTCTGGCTCGGCCGCCGATCCCGATCAGTGCGTGTATGGCAGGCTTGGCCACCGATCGGTGCGTGTATGGCAGGCTTAAAGAGGTTTTTTTTAGGTGTTTGTATCAATTTGTATGCAATGGGATTGTGGACAATGCAGGCTTTATCTCAGGGTTGGTTTGATTTCCATTGAACTGATTTAAAATCACTAGTCAGTAAGGCTAGATTTAAATAATAGTTTTCTACATAAAGACTAATTCTTGCCGGTAACTTTAATATGCAAGTAGATGAAGATTTTTAGAATAACAACTTATATTAGTTTTTTTATCCCCAGTTTAGGTTAATCATTCATATTTGAACAACATTTCTGTTGTACTTAGGAAGGAGAAAAATAATCATTAACTTATCAACAATTTAAATAGATTTATTCAACTGCATGCCCCTCCCTCCTCACACTTAAGCTAGGCACACACGGGTAGATTTGTAAAAAGATTAGAGTACAATCAATGAATGTGCGCGGTCACGGTGATTGATTGTACTCGAATCTGCTTACAATCCTTCCTGTGTGTGCTGTCCTTCGAGGGGGTTCAATAGAGCCCCCTCGAAGTACCTCGATTGAACGGGTTTCCAACATGTTGGAAAACCACATTCAATCACCAATACTTTACATGAAAAAGAATTTTCATGTAGAGTATAGGGAAAGCCGACTCTTCACACAGAACTGACAGCCAGGCAGTCAGCAGCGGAGTCTGTGTGAAGGGGGCAGAGTCAGCATTCTTCACTCCAGCTCTGCTCTACGGGGAGAAGCAGGCTGGCATCTCTTTCATCTGGCTCTGCTCTTCATTGTTTAAGTCATCGGGGAGTGAAGGTACAACTTTAGGGGGGGGGTGAATCTTATTGGGCAAAAGAAGCGGTATTTGTATTGTCAATTGAACTGACAAATTGATAGAACAAAGGTTTATGTGTGTATGGCTAGTACAGCTGCTATCTGTTATCTATGTAGAATTATATGAGGGGTGTCAACATGTCTTTGTCACCTAGTTAGTGACTTTTAAGTCTCGCTGTATCATTGTAGCATCTCGGCCCGTGTGGTTTGGTGCTATGATCGTTGTAGGCTGCATTGTAGTTTAGAATTGCCATCATTTGTCAGTCTTGAAGATGAAATTTCAATTTAAGAATATGGGTTATAGTGCAGTGTCTGCATTTCTCACCTGTTTAGATCAGCTCATCTGCTTGCTAAATAAAAAAGGGGTGGTCTAGGCCCCCTAGCTTTAGCAGTCGCTAGCAATTTTCGTGGTTCATCTCAAAGAGTGTAACATCTTTGTATTTTATATCCCTCCGGCATATGAGAAATGGGGAGACGGATAACCCTTTTCACGTGGACAAGTAATCCAATCTTATGCCCTGCAGTGGTTTACTTACTGTAGCAGACAATTATGTCGCTGGTGATTAAGTGAATTAAACTGAACATCAGCCTAATTTGACCTGTGAAGTCTGCTCTGTCGCTCTGTTTTTCTCTGGTGCAGTTTGTGCTCTCTGACTACTCTGACAGCCAGTGATAGATTGCTTTATTTACAACAGTATATTTTAAAGGCCTACCACTAATTCATACATAGACGAGTAAATATATTAATAGTACCTACCTCAAATCACATATTCTATGTGACATCACATACGTGAATGTACTCTCTTAAAGTCTTTTCTCTTTCTCTCACTATGGTGTTATACCAGGTTACCCTGGTGCATGTTTCTTTTGGCACGTTAAAGTCCATGTACCCTTAAAATCTCAGTAGGCATTTTCACTCAAAATTCTCTCAGCCTACTTGTAAGGCTATGTTCCCACTTTCCCAATTTTAAAATTGCCTGCAGAATCGCTGTCAATCGCCTACACTATTTTGAATGGGCTTGTCCCCATTGATAAGATCGCATGCTTTTTTTTCCTGATCGCTCCCATAGACACGAATGGACGATCACCTGCCGGCGATTGAACTGTACAATGCGTAATGGAATCCAAGTATAATAAGAGGCCAAAGTCTCCTAAAACAGAAGAGAATGGGACGGAAATGAGAGCACTAAGGCCAGAGATGAACATACTGTCAGAGCTTGACAGGTTCAGTAGGTAAGTCTATGGACTCTAGACCAGTTACGGTGAACCTATGGCACGTGTGCCAAAGGTGGTACTCTGAGCTGTCTCTGTGGGCAAGCGAGCTGTCAGCCAGCACAGAGGAAAGAACTGCAGCCTATTGGCTCTCAATGCTGTCAGTTCTCTTCCCCTCTCTTCTGGTTGCACACAGCACCCCATACCCTCTTCTGTTGTACATTATAAGAAAGTGGAGTGTGTGTTTACATGTTTTGTGTGTATATGATGTGTGTGTGTAATTCAGGTTATTTTGCCATGCTTGCACTTTGAGATAAATAAGTGGGGTTTGGGTTTCAGTTTGGGTACTCTGTCTCTTAAAGGTTCACCATCACTGGTGAATCGCTGTGTCCAAACCCCAGTGTTTTTCTTGGAATTCGGTGAGAGGTAGACATAAACCATTGTTTACAATATTCCTGTCTACACCGAGTCCTTTCCCACAACAGGTTGCGCCAATAACAACGCATCCATTGAGTAGCACAGAATGTAAAAAATGTGCAGTTGTTTTGGGGCCCATTTTAGCCTTGTTTCGTCCATAGAGGTAAACACAATAGCGCAACGCTTAACACTAAACACTGCCACATTTGCCATAATGTGTACATAAGTATGTAGAACAAAATGTGCACGTAGTTTAATGTCTATGACTGCGCTATAAGAACCTTTTCCGTTATCTGTGTTGGGTATTTAGGCGTACATTAATCTCCATGCTAAATTACTATTGATGCAGAACATTTCAAGTGCAAATCATTATTTCAATTACAAGTACAGGAGCCAATAAAAATAAAAGGCAAAGAAATCAAAAAAAGTTCTGTGTTGGTCATTTAGCAACTGTTCTGTTCAGATTCTTAAGGTTAAAAACAACAAGAGTTTTGTTATCAGGGATTTGGGGATAACAACTTTTCGTATTCCCGTACATAGTCCCATGTTATTTGCTGGTGCACAATTCCTTGTAAGCTTAAGAATATCCATCACCTATAGGTGCCTTTGATCTTGGCTTGATGGATTTAGCTTCAGATTTTTCCTCCTTAAGGCTCCCATACATGGGTCGATTTTTCTGTCACAATGGTTTTTATTAAATTTTAAGTTTTCAAAGTTAAGGTTACAAAAGGTAAACAACAGTCATGTGCCAATCAACATAAGCACCCAAAAATAACATATCGAAAAAAAACCAAACACCACGGGATGATTTGTCACTAGATTTTTGACAGACTGATGACAGCGCATTCACAGCCATCGATCGGTGATCAATCGAGTTCTGCCCACCCTGAATGATCGACCAAACAAAATTGGAATTGTCTAAAAACCATATCGGACATTGAACCGACATGTCAGTTTCCTTTTTGGCCGATCGTTTGGCAATCAAAGTAGGTTGGTGGACCCATAGCTCCCTATGCAACCTTTCCAATTAATGGTTTATGTGGAATCCATTTTGGAGATCGGCTCATGTCCAAATCGACCACAAATCGGATTCCCAAGGTGGTGTTTTATCGATTCCAAAATGATCAATCCCCGGGTATGATTGAATCAGGAATCGATCGATGACAAATTGACCCGTGACCTTTTATACCTAGCTGGTTCATCTGTTATGACATTGGTTAGTGTGGTCTGGACTCCTTTCCCATGAATGTTGAGTAAATTTGTATAGCAAACTGTGATTTATAAACACACCTATAGTTTTGTGACCACGATTACATTCAATGGGCAAATGAATGTGCAGTTTTATAGTAAGCACATATAATCAGTTACTGTTGAAGTGATGTTATTTAATAAAATAAAAAAAATTAGACACTTTTTGTGAGAGTGTGCTGTCTTGTGTGTCTATCAGTCTGGCATCATGAAAGAGATACCAAGAGGAGTACCATTCTCATCTAATGAAATACAAACTTTAGTTGCGTTTTGATCACACAGGAACAATAGAATTAGCCATGTGATATATTTTGGAATTGGTTGATAAAAGCATGCTGGTAATATGCCAGCCTAATATGTCATCTGAACACTCTGTATCAGTAATGCCAAACTTAGAAAGGCCCAAGACTCGCATCTAAACCTTGCAACATTTTAACTACAAAATTGGAATGAAAGGAGACCAGCCAAAAATATCATTTGAATTCCAAGAAAAAGACATGCAAAGTATAGGTGTGCATTAGGATACATTCTCAGTGTTCCCACCACTCAATTGGTAACCTATGCCCGGGTTTTATGACGGTATTAAACACCTTGCAAAATGAATTAGAAGCAAGTGATTTGGGGTGTCTGAAAAGTGTGTCATCAAGGGTCTAAGATGCTTCCTAATATGGGAATGGGCCTTTGGTCTGTAGAAGAACATTCTGACCTGGGTTCTGGTCCATTCCTGGTCCGTACCATAGAGCATCCTCTGACTGTTGTTCTATTAGCTCCCCTTCAAATAACATAAACAGGCTATTTCCTCTGGGAGTGAGCCCCCTCCCTTACTTACACAGCAGTTTGACCTGTCCCCAGGGTATGTTCCTCCCTCGGCTGCACCTGACACAGGTTAAATGCCTCTCACACTTTAATTGAGTAAAATTGCTATGATGTAGCGGCAAATTATTTTTTCCCAAGTTTTTCCACACTGAAAAATGTAAGTGAGTGGAGTTGGCAAATGACTATTGATTTGGGGAAGTGTGTTTTAAATTTCTCTTGGCAGTTCTATATTACAGTTACAAGCTGGATTAGTCAGAGCGTTTATAAATAACCCTAAAGCAAGCTTGTGATTGAAACACGTTGCGTCTTATTCTATTTCTTTTGTATCCGGCGTTCTCAAATTAAATTTATGCCTTTGCATATCCTTGTCTATATTCCTCCCCTTGCTACATCTAAATCTTAATTTATATGTCTGTTCTGACGGCTGCACAGATATACGAGTACATTGTATAAGATGCACGTCAAGACACCGCGTGTATTTTTCCTGTCAGTGCCAGAGGGAACACTAGCGCACAGCGAGGAATGCGGGGTCTATGCTGAAAGGCGACATTATACTCAGACAGGTATTGTGGGTGAATTTTGAAATGGGATACAGGTTCTTGTTCACAAAGTACAAATTTCAATCCCTGGGATTCCGAAATTCTCCCGAAATATATCATTCCAAAATTTGGTGGAAAAACTGGAGCTGTCCTTTGAGAAAATGAACCCCTTCTTGATTTTAAGGCCGTCAGTCTGCAGCAGACCGGGCGCTCCGGTCTGCGAGCACCTGTGACAAGTATATCAGACAAAAGCCCGAGAACTGACCAATGGACGTTTCGATAAGTGGCCATTACCAGGCGGTTAACAACCAACCATGTAAATGAGCCCTAAATCACCACAGCCTAGACTAAATTAAGCAGGATCTAAAGGAAATGGTTAAAGTGTAAATAAAGACAAACTGTTTTGAATTGTTGACACTCAAAGAGTTAGAAAAAGGGACATTTATCAATGGAACATGTAGACTCATCTTGCGTCTTGTTCCATTCACAACCCTGTAACTTTGGATTTCTCACCAATTTCAATTCCAGAGACCGTTATCTTCAAGCTCAATAAAATAGGTAAATCGGTATGTCCCCCTGAACTAAAAAGAATACAAACTAATAGCGGTTTTCAACACACTTCCCATCTAGTCCAATTTTAAGAGGATTGGCTGTATATACACTTATTACTCTCACTAGTTTAAAATAGGTTATACTGATCATCAGTCCTTCCGATGTGACCTGATCTTTAAGATGTACTTGAATGAACGCTTTCCATGGAATAGTCTTGTCAATGGTGAAACTTTGTGATCGGTTTGATTATTTCAAAGTGTAAGAAATTTTGTTGGCGCAGAGGGTCCTCATCCATCTATCAGCCAGGGATTGATTCCCCAAGGTGGTGCACATAGATTACCCCGAACGATCATTGCTGGTTCTTGCATCACTACATTGTGAATGATCATTGGGGAATCGAGCCGTGTATGGCCACCTTTAGATTTATCCATGTATCCTTCAACCCCTTTTATTTAAGGCTCTAAAGGCTCTTTTTGAACTTATCTAGATGAACTCTTGGGAAATATTTGGACCATTCCATGGAATTGTTTTGTCAATGGTTAAACTTCATGATTGGTTCAATAATTCCCTAGTGTAAGTCACTCTGTCGCTGCCCATGTTGTTCTGGAGGGCATTGGTTAGTATGTTTTGCCATTTCTTTATAGATGCATTTGTAGATCTGCCCAAATGTTTTTATACACTTTCTGGCCATTCCAGCAGCTGTGATTATTAGCTGTTTGTTATTGTTACACAAAGTAATACATAAGAGCAAGCTTTGGAGTTAAACCAAGTATGTTCCATAGGTTAACAAAAACAAATCCTTCAAGGTAATCTAAAGCACTTTATATACCTTTCAATCTCTCTATATAATTTCTATTCGATCTACCAACAACTGTATTGCAAGATGGATACAGACTAAATGGGTAGTTGAGAAAAGTTCAAAAAGTGTACAGCTAGATTGTAAGGTTACCTTAATTCTAAGGGTCCACACACATGTAACGAGTGGGGACCGACAGATGACGTCATCACGCTGCTCTCCATCGCTCACAGCATGGGCAGGCACCTTTTGTGTGCCGGCCCTTAGTTTGAATGGAGACCAGCATCCCTCGTTCAAACTAATGGCATCGGCCAGAGATTTACGGACATGTCGCCCCAAGCTGTTTAACTTAAAGGTGGCATATGATTGGTGAGATATCAGTTATATTTATCCAACTATCCTCCAGCCTCTATTATTTAAAGCTATGTGTGCTATGTATTTTGTTTTGTCTTGACTAGTACTGTAAAGCTCCCCATACACATTTAGATTTTTCGGTTCGATCAACTTAAACCAGAAATCAGTGCCTGTCCACATGCTTTGATTGACCTAAATTGATCGAAATTGACCAAAAAATCAAATGAAGAGTAATCGGACATGACGAAAATTTTTGATCGATGAATGATTGAGTATTAAATGTATGTGAAATATTATTTTGTTGTGCCCGACCGATTTTGGTTTGATTTAAATAATTAGCATACATACTTTTTGATTATTTATTTGATCGCTTTTAAACCAACATCTATCCAATATCGTTTTCTCCATGTGTGGGGTTATTTCTATCGCAGTTCGATCATCGATTCTTTGATCATAAATTAGGATTGAACATCTGATATCAATTGTAGGGAAATCAAATCGTGTATGGGGGCCTTACAGGTTTACAAATTTCTTAACTTTGCCTCTCTCAGTCCCAATGTCAAGTCGAACAGTGACGAGGACAAAACCTGACAGAAGTACTTGCTTGACTTCTGTCAAAACATAAAAAGAAAAGTTTTGGCTAGAGTCATCTTTCAGCAGGATAATAACCCTAAGCACACAGCCAAGATATCAAAGTAGTGGCTTCAAACTCTGTGAATGTCCTTGAGTGGCCCAACCAGAGCCCAGACCTGAATCAGATTGAACATCTCTGGAGAGATATTAAAATGTCTGTGCACCAACATTTCCCATCCAACATGATGGAGCTTGAGAGGTGCTGCAAAGAGGAATGAGCAACCTGGCCAAGGATAGGTGAGACAAGCTTGTGGCATCATATTCAAAAAGACTTAAGCTAGCCATACACGTGTCGGATTCCATGTCCAATTGATTCATCATCCGATCGATTCCGGCGATTCTGCCGGGAATCGCAGGTGTGATCAATCGGCCAATTAAGAGTATCCATCGCAGCATACCACCTTGTCCAACGGATTCCGGGATGGATCCGTGTCCGATTGTCCACCTCACAAATGGCAACTCCCCCTGATCTGAATCGCATGAGAAAGACCAACATGTTGGTTCTCCGTCGGATCCGATTCTGAGCCCCTGATCAATCGGACGCAAACGATCGGACCAGGTGGGCTGCATGCGATTCCGGCACGATTGTTTGGCGTGCACGCGCCCGGAATCGATCGTGCCGGAATCCGGTGCGAATCCGACACGTGTATGGGGGCCTTTACAACTGTAATTGCTGCCAAAGGGACATCAGCAAAGTATAGCACAAAGGCTGTGAATACTTATGTACATGGGATTTCTCAGTTTTTTACTTTCAATAAATTTGTCAAAACCTCAAGTAAACTTTTTTCATGTTGTCATTTTGGGGTGTTATATCTAGAATTCTGAGGGGAAAAAATATTTATTTAATTTCCTAATAAGGCTTTAACATAACAAAATGTGGAAAAAGTGATGCGCTGTAAATACTTTCTGTATGCACTGCAGACTACAACCCCCAAGCAGAGTATTGTTCCAAGCAACAACAATCCTATTTTATGAAACTTTGATTATTATGATTTTTTTTTCTTTTGCATACAACCCTTTTTTATACAAGTTTGAGCAGTGTGTACAATGGAAATACAAAGCAGAATGCAATGACCTGTAAAGAATTTAAACCCTTTATTTAAATAATTTTTGGGTGAGAATCCCTCATTCATACCAGAGGTCATAGGAGAATACAAGACACAGGTTTAATCTAAAAGACAGGCAACATAGCCTACTTGAGTATTGCTGCTGACCATGTCCATCATTTTTTAACCACACGTGTTCAATTGGCATACATTTTGGCTTGTCTTACCTTTTATGTTTCCTACTTAAGCAACATATCATACCATATCAAGTTTTCCCTTACCGATTAAGGGAAAAATTACAAGAAGTGACGTCACTTCCGGCAGTTGGAACAAGAAAGTACTGAGGTGGAGTTATACTTCCGTGTTCCAAATACCGGAAGTGATGTCACAGATGTCACTTTCGGTATCGGGATGTTTACCTCCCCTGCCTCCTATTAAAGGCCCCCATACACGCCCCGATTTTCCGTCCGATCGATTAAAAACAATCGATTTTTTGCATCGGTCTTCCAAAAATCGGTCAATGCCCACATGGTTCGACAGAGTAACTTTGATCGAACTTTTGGGAATAATCAGTCGGACTGTGATCGGACATGTTGGAAAATTTTTCTAGATCAAATCTAAATTGTATTCAATCGGCTACTATTTCTTATGACCCGACCAATTTAGGTCCGATCTAACTAATTATCATACTTTTACTTCCTGTTTCAAACATTGTGGTGTGTGTAAAATCATCTGCCAGATTTTCTTTATTCATGTGAACTAAACTGAAGTTGAGACCCTGTTTCCCCGATGATTTAGCCATCCCCATCAAAGGCACCCCCAGATTTTTTTCACAAAAATTTTAAATAAGCCCCACCCCCAGAACAGATACCTGGCCCTGGCCAAAAACTTCCATTAGGGTGGTACAATTGTGTGCCTCAAGCTGCTGATCCCGGCCATAACCCTTCCACTTCCGATCAAACATAAAATCGGCCGATGGAAAATGTTCGATCGAAGTAGGTGAAATCGGACAATAATTGGTTGCTTTATTTGGGGGTATAATGAAATACAGTCCGATCGATCAAAAATCCTCGTATCGGAAAACATCGATTGTTTTTAATCGATCGGACAGAAAATCGGGGCGTGTATGGGGGCCTTTAGTAGCTGGCTAGTTTGAGAGGGAACGGGCATTACTCTCCTAAATGACCCCCTCCCTCTTGAGTTAATCTGATTGCACAAAAATTCAGGATTTATTGAAATTGGTATTTGGCCAGGAAAGTCACATAAAAAACGTTACTTTCCAGTCAGAACTGGATACTTGACAGGTATTATATATAAATGGAAATTTTGTTTGTGTTTACTTAAAATATTGTAGATTAATTTGGTAATTGTTTATTTTAAGGATGTACACAGCTTTTATGTACCTGTACCTTCTGTGTTGCCTGCTTTAGTTTATATTTCATTACATGTACAGGAAGGGTGTCCATACAGTTTATCCCCTTTGGTGTGATGTGTAAAATTTAGAACCTCTCTATTGAATTTGCTTGTACCCTGCTTGCTGAGACTGTGATATAGGGGATGTTGGTTAGTTGTAATCAGCAGGCAGAGTAGAGCACACTCTTGCCAGTGTGACGGCACAAGCTTTGGCTTGTTTGAGGGTATATAATGGAGTATACCGCTGCTATCTGTGGCAAGCCAAACACACAGTATCAATCAGTGACAAGTGTTTTGTGTCTGTTCTCCATAGGTCATCCCGTTAGACATTACGGTGGAGCTGCAGAGACAGATTATGTCAGAGCTGGAGATTCTGTACAAGGTGCGTGAGCTTGGCGACTCCGTGTTGGGAATTGTCACAAATGACACACTGTTTTCTGACAGCACACTTTTCTTTTGTTTACAGTGTGACTCTCCTTACATAATTGGGTTTTACGGGGCATTTTTTGCTGAGAACCGAATATCCATCTGTACGGATTTTATGGATGGTAAGTTTAATGAGCCAGAGATGCCCACTATTGGGGTTATTCGGTAATCACTGTAAAGTTTAGTAATCGCAAGGAAGTGCGGAAGTGGCATACATGTATTAAGTAGGCTCTGTTACACAGATATTGCAAACTTGAATAACTTGCAACTGAAGTTGCAGTCTGGGTTACTCTTCTCCTTACTAGTTCCTGGTCATCCACACGTTTGGCTGTAAAGACAGGATCAAAGTTAGCAGGCAACCTTTACAAAAAGTTCAACTCCTGGTTTTCATTTATAGCATATAAAGCATGTGCTCTAAACCAGTGGTGGGCAACTGAGTTGATATGGGGGGCCACAAGTGTGGCCCTCGGCATCACTTAAGGGCCGCACATAACATTTTTAAACTATACTGACTTGTATAAGCATTTTATAATGAAAAGAGGACAGCAGGCAGAGCTAGAAGACTCATAGTGATATATGGGGCACATAACCTTTGATTCAAAGGCAAACACAGGGCCAGTGTGAGAGGTACACAGGCACCACAGCACTGCTAGTGTGAAATAGCCTAAATAGTTAATACATCAAAAGCCACAAATCTGTCAAGAAAGGGTATTTGAGTTACCCACTGCTAATAAATGAAAGAAACCTTTTGAAAACCCAATTGGAAACAAATATACCAATAAGGAATGGGCAATGTACGATTTGCACCCGGTCGCTTGGCCAAAAATTGAATGGCCCCACTTGGTGAGATAGACTAAGAATCTCCAGCATGTCGGATTGCATGGTTATCTGTCATGCAGGTAAATTCCCGGCCGATTCCATTACTTTGAATGGGGCCGGCATTCCCCATTTTAAGTAATGGCTGGCACACAAAGGGTGCCCGCTGATCAGCTGAGAGGCCGGCTGCAGCAGGATGATGCCTTCCCCGATGTTGATCCCTCATTTATCAAGGCAGAATCCCCTCATGTATGGCTACCTTAAATAAAAATCAACCTGTAGAGGACCGAATTGTAAGTTGCATTAAATTTTAACTAAAACACAGATGTAGCAGTCTGGTCCAATTTGTTGAAATGTCATTGTCAATATGGTACTCAGTATTTTGTATGACCCCCACATGCTTATATGCATACCTATATCTTGTTTTATTCTCACAACACAGGAGGATCTTTGGATGTGTACAGGAAGATACCAGAGCAGGTTTTGGGAAGGATTTCAGTTGCTGTAAGTATCTCCTTTATCTCTGTTTTTCATATTGTGGCCCTCCTACATCTATGGTCCTGTTATTATATATAAGAATGGAATTGTTTCACATCTCTGCATATCTAAAGTAATCTATCCTCCTTTTTTCTTTTTAGAGAAAACAGGATTTTTTGAGAAGTCTTTCAAATAAGCCATATTGGTGTTCAGGCTTGTTAACTGTACTGACTTTATCCTTGAGGGCCATTTCACACTACACACAATTTTTTTTCCGGTAGCGGACACGGTAGAAGTAGAGCTACCTCATCCGTTACCTGCGTATGGTAGATGATTGCCCTCTTCTGCAAAAGCAGCAGCGTGTTTGCGGTAACATGCAGCATTGCACATTACCGTGAATGCAAACATAGGGCCAATGTGAAAGGTACACGTTTCCTATGGAGTTTGTGTTCACGCTAGCCATGCTTCTTTATGGTACTGTACAGTACTACAGTGTAGCTAGTTTGAAAGGGCCCTTAAGTTTAATATGATAACTGGGACCTTGGGCATCTTAGAGAAGTGGCTTTTAGGTTTTTTGCAATTTCATGCTTGAGTATTGACTTTTGTGTGAAGTTGTTGGGACATCCACTCTTGGGAAGATTAACAACTGTTTTAAATGTTGCAAGAGCATTTCTAATTAATATTACTACCTGTAGAATAATGAATTGCAGATTTCAATCAATAATCATTTCTTCCGATGTGTTTTATGTGGTAATGATTGAATTCAGAACCTCAAGGCTGCAAGGCACAAAGGGAAGACACTGCTACCCGGATAATGCTTGTGACTATTATTTACAGGTACTTAAAGGGCTAACTTACCTGTGGAGTTTAAAGATTTTACACAGAGGTATGAAATGCTGAAATGTTGTGAGTATCTGGCAGTCTTGTATTCCGTCACATAGAGGTGCAGGAGGCAGTATTTCTGATTACCATTATTTTTTGGAGAATAGCTTAGGTAGGTTATTGCTTACCTGTCCATTGAGAATATTAGTTAATGCTCTCATTAAATCTTGTTTAATCTTTTTGACTCTCATACCTTTAACTATCGCAGAAATAGGGTATTTTGATTGTTTTGGACTAGTGACTCAAAGTTTTGAAGTCAGAGAACAAGTATTTACAGGAAAGTACCTGCAACAGTAGTCCCCATACTTTACTCATTAAACATAACGTGAACAGTGGCGAACAGGTTATATTAAGCAATGTTTGACCTAACGCAGGGGTTCCCAAACTTTCCTTGCAGCGCTCCCTCCCTATTCAAACACAGGATAAGAGTGAAGGCCAGCGCCCCCCTGGAATACCTTCGCGCCCCCCAGTTTGGAAATCACTGACTTAACACATAGTTTGAAAAGAACTTTGAAATACTGGTTAATGGTGAGCTAAGTTTCTCCCCACTATACTAGAGATGCTGAATTTTGACATTAGCAAATGTCATGCAGACTGAAGCTGAGCCAATCAAGCAGAGCAATTCAACTACAGGGTTTGATTGGCTTAACAATTTGCAAGTAATGGTTAAAATTCAGGATCACATTCAGCATCTCTTCTCCATACCAATCAATGTAACAGAAAATAACACAAAAAATAAATACATTATCGATCCGTTGGATATGTTCCAGTCAGTTAATGGAGTACACAACAAGTTCTTTAAAATATTTTTGAACTTCCATCCATTCTTGCTTTGTTGCAGATGTAAAGCCTTCTAATATGCTGGTGAACACCCGTGGTCAAGTGAAGCTGTGTGATTTTGGAGTAAGCATACAAGTAAGTATGACTAACCTCTTATGTGATAGGGTACATCCGAACCCTCTTATCGCTCCTTGATTCTCGTGATGATAGCACCTTGTTACTGAAAAGGCAATCAGTGATGATAAGGATAATGATAAGGAGTTGTATGAATTACTGGACAGAGCAGGTCTTTCTGGCAAGTGAGGGGTTAAATTGAGTAACAGATGATGCAGTAATTGCTAATGGGATTGTGGCCTCATTAATATGCGTTCTGGGGAGTTAGGAGAAGATCGGTTCTGTCCACACAAAAGAATGAGGTGGGGGGAGGCTTCCAGGGGAGACTGTTATCAAAAATAATAATAATTAATAAAAATGAATGTTGAGCAAAACAAAGACTGCGAGGTCTGGGCAAGACCCTCCCCCCACATTGTAATTAATTTCCATCTCTATGCTTCCCTAGAGATCACCCATCAGGTTGACCCCTGACCTTCCTGTCATGTCACTTTCAATAGGCTCCTTCTCTGGATAGAGGCCGCAAGGCTCAGGGGGCCGGTAGCTATTCTATTTGGCCCCACCTGCTGCACCGCCAGACTCACTCATACAGGCTGTCGTATTGTGTCTTTAGCGGTGTCTGTCTTCTCTTGTGAGCAGTTTATGTCAGTCAGGGTCTTCGAAATATTGTGACGCTTCTTACCTCTCACTCACTTCTTATTACTGAGGCCGCTTATGTCTTTGATGGCTTTGAACATAAAGAGAATGTTTGTGAGGCTTCTTGGGCTGTCTGAGTTATCATGATATGTGATTTTGTTGCATTCCTGCCACCTCTAAATATTGTGTCATAGATTATCCTCATTTTGGTTTTAAAATTAAAGTCTAGGAATATGAAGGCATTGATCTTTGACAAAGTCTTCTCTACATGATCAATTGAATGTAACCCCCATTAACTCTTTAATTATGTTGTGGCTACAGAACAATTGGGTGATTGTCCGTGATCACAGAAAACCATTAACGATGTACCACCCTGACCAGTACAGACCTCTGTTTTGTTACACAACCGATAAACAATACTTGCTGCTTGATTGAGTGTTAAACACAAAATAAACAGGATCGTTTTAAGTTGGCCCTATTAGCACTAGAGCAGAGAAAATATGGCGCCCGTGCCCTTAACAAGTAAGGTCTACCTGACTTTTTTCTATTTGGTAAATAAAACCTAACTGGATGTAGTAACAGTTGCTCCATTAAAAGACACTTTTCTCATCACCACACACAAATGTTTTTTTTACTATTTTGGCATTAAACTATTTTGGCATTAAACAGCGACTGCACATCTGTAACGGAAATGTGACTCATGAAATCAGTGTAGGTATGTTTTCTTACTGAAACTCAGTGGTTCCCAAACTGGGTGGCACGAAGGTGTTCCAGGGTGGGGCGCCGACCCTCATTCTTAACCTGTGTATGAATAGGGAGGGGGTGGCTTGATAATGTTCCTAAATAGAAAAGGGGGGCCCTACAAGGAAAGTTTGGGAACCACTGCTGTAACTTATTCAATCTGGGTCCCTACCCAGAAAGCTGATACCTCTTGAATGTTAGGTTGCTGGTTTGTTTGAAGCAAAAAAAAGCTTTGTTCCTGGTAACAGTTGCTTTGTTTATAATGGAAAATGAGAAGTGTAATCATCTTCTGTTTAATGCCTGCAGATAAAAGCACTCTATATATTTTTTATTCTGTCTTTTATATCATCACTGTATTCTATTCTCCTTTTGGGTGGATTAAATGAGAAATAATTGCCCGTTTTATGCTGTTGTCAGTTTAATACCCTTGTTTCTTTTTTTCCTAGCTAGTGAATTCAATTGCCAAGACCTACGTGGGTACAAATGCTTACATGGCGGTGAGTGAGAGTTTTGTGGGTCTGCCATGCTATAAAACACTAATGGCTGTGTATGTAGACGTGCCACAGTTATGTGATATTCAAATCAAACGTGTGGTAAATAGTGATGGCCGAACAATTTCCTTGTCTGGTCGTAAACAGGCCAGTCGGATTTTTAGAAAAGTCCGACATCCACCTGTTAAATTTGAAGTGTTTAATTTGAAGTGATGTCACTTCCGGTACATGAACCGCACAGTTCCTTATATAATATGCGTTTTTTTCCTGATCTTTCACCCGAAAACTCGCGCCGTCGGCAAAATCGGCCGCCAATCGGCGTGTGCCCACATGGGGCGACAGATCCCTGTCGCCCCACAGCTTGGCCGGCCAGAGAACGGACATGTCCGATGTTCTCTGGCCGATGCCATTTACTTCAATGAAGACCGGCGTCTTCATTGAAGATAATGGCCGGCACACAAAGGGTGCCCGGCCGATTAAAGCAACCCCAGAGTGCACCGTGATGACGTCATCACGCTGCATATCGGAGCTCACAGGAGCTCGTCTGTCTGCACCCGTCTGTGGGTGTATGGCAGGCATTACCCTTATTACAAACTGGAGATATAAGCATTAAAAATTTGAAATGCAATACAGCTTGTCTTGTTAAGGTTGTGCTTGTCATCACCTTATCCTCTGTTCTGGTACTTAATGTGATTAGTAGCCTTTTTGATCAGTGAGGAGCATCTGGGCTTCGTTATTGACCAGTAAATGTGTTTTGCCAAAACCAACAAATACTTTTCCCACAAATGCCCATTGAAGCTTATGCATTCACGCATCCCAACTGTCTGTAACCACTCAATTACGGCAGTTAGTTTCAAACCAAATGTGGGCAAACATTGAAGCCCATGTGTCTAGGCTCTAAGCTGTATTAAACTAAAAAAAAGATGTATATTACATAAAAATAATACTCACCTGTCAGCAGTTGGAAATCATGGTAAAATGCTACACCAAAAGAAAAACATACTTGCCTTACTCACATTTTCATTTCTTGTGACAGCATCTTAACTACTGGCAACCAGAAGCCACTTACACTAGAGCTAGCATTGCTTTCACCTTCCCAGATGTGCAACACTCATCACTGCAACCAAGTCCCCCCCTGGAACTCCTCCAGAGACAATGTTTCCCTCTGGCAGTGGGAGATGTGTATCTGTGGGAGAGAGATGCACCTCATCTGTGCGGCCGCAACATCATACAGCCGCTAGGGCACTTGGGATAGATGCCCCAGATGTCCTTGTGGCTGCATGACATTGTGCCTCGGCATCACACAGTTGTCGATAATAAAAGGTGACCTACAAGGTGGTAGGTTCGGTTTAAGGCCAAAAGTCAACTAACTTTGTTTTGCTAAAACGTGTCAAAACCTTAGTAGTGGCGTCTTCTGCACACCCTCGTTTATTTTGATTGGGCTTATCATTGCGTCTTGCATGTCACAAAAAGGAGTAACGTGGTGCACTGCATTCCCGTGTTGTACTGTACGTAAGACACGGGGACATCCCCATTTAAGATGAATGGGGACAGGTAAAAGATGGGATTTGACACATTTTGACAAAATGTAGTGGAGATTTGGCCTAAGTGTATGTGTGCAGCAGTATGTGTGCACCATGGTGGCAGATGTATATGTCTTTACCCTCTGATGGTTTTCTTTTTCTTGGATACGCTTCCAGTGTTGTCTTTAAGGACCGGTACTTCTGAAAATTCACGGCAACGCCATTACCTTAATTTATGAGACCTGTCCTTGTTGTTTTATACATTTTGTATGCTTATATTAGGCCATGCCATTGCCATTAATTCCAACAGGCAGCCTCTTGTAAAAATCACCTGTAGCCCATGAGGGGTTAAATGTAACTTATCTCAGACAAATATTTAGTTGGACAGTAATTAAATTGAGGGTCTTTTTGATAGCATGAAGGCAGATCCCAGGTGTGCATTAAACGGATTGGCACTTGAAAGAGCAATCCATCTGCTAATTGGAATGCAGGATTAGATCCAGGAGAGAAGACATCTCTATTCCATATTTATCTACTGGCTCCTGTATAAAATGTTTCCCACTTGAACATTAGAATTTACTCACAGCCAAAGAGTCTTTCCTTGAGAAGTTTTGTGTTCTGTTGCAGGCAAGAGGGAACAACACATTACAGTCCCAAGTTGTGACTCTTATTTACTGTTCCTCCTCACAAGCACTGACCTGGATGTGCACACAGAGCACATTCATCTGGCACTAATTTCTGAGTTTGTTTTCTTGTTGAGGAGCCCCAGGGTTGTGTGGCTGTGATAGGAAGTGTGAAGCGGTCAGGTGCATTAAGAGCGCAGTGAGAAGCTATATCAAGGGAACTTTCCTACTCATCTCGTGGCCATTCCCCGACCTTGGAATCATTAATATAATTGACCATTTCAGCTCGGACCAAAGAGCCATATACAGTAAGACATGTCCAGGAACGTCTATTTTATATTTTTAGGATTGGACATGAGCATAAAAAAAAAATATGTTTACCTCTGTAGGCGATCTGTAATTTGGTTTTAGATTCTTTATAGTTGCATATAAAGGGTTTAGTGTAATGCTGCAATGCTGATTATACGTGTTGTCCCCATAACTGATCAGGGATGCTGATGCAGATAGATGAGTGTCACACCACCATCGCTGAGAGAATTACACTCCTTGGAGGATTCTGCTGCACCAATCTGATAATCAGTGCCGTTTCTAGCCTTTCAGGGGCCCTATTCAAGTTCTTGCTTTGGGCCCCCTGACAACCGGGGCAGGGTGGCTTTTTGAGAAGAAGGAAAGAAACACCTGTACACGCCGCTCCTCCTTCCTCTTCTTCTTTTCCTCCCCCCTCCAGCACACACACAACCAGATGTGTGCACTCATATTTGGCATACTGGGAGAAGCGGTCCTGCTGATAATAAAGTAGTATAGAACGTAAAGAGTATATATAACTTTTTACAGATATTTTATTTATTACTGTTAAATTCTTAGCATTTTATTCCATTTGTGCACATTTTCTCTTCATTTACTGTTTTATAATTATAGCAGGAAGTTACAGGAAGTCAGGACAATTTCCCTCTAAAGCCCCCATACACCTTTAAGCTAGCCATACACAGGTCGATTTGTCAGCGATCAATTGACGATCGATTGCCGATCCAATCTTTCCAGGCGATCAGGAATCTGCAATTAATCGGATCGGGAATCGATGCAACACCACCTTGGGAATCAGATTTGTGGCCGATTTGGACATGAGCTGATCTTTAAAATGGCGGATTCCACAAAATCCATCGATCGGAAAGGCTGCTGCATAGGGCTGTGGGTCCATCAACATACTCCGATTGCCAAACGATTGACCAAAAAACCAACATGTCGGTTCATTGTCCGATCTGATTTTTAGTAGATTCTGATTTTTTGGGGTCGATCGGACAGGATGATCAAAACCAAATGATTGCCGATCGATTGCGAATCACACTCATGAACGCGCGCAGTGATTGATCAGTCAAAAATCGAATGACAAATCGACCTGTGTATGGCTACCTTTAGATCACTCTATACAATTTCCATTAAGCTAGCCATACACGTGTCGGATTCCATGGCCAATTGATCACTCACCCGAT
>CM070034.1:125391695-125412318 GCA_036250615.1 Ptychadena robeensis | reverse complement strand
GGTGTAGAAAGGTCCTCATATTACATGGTTTTGGTAGAAGAAAAGTTGATTGTACAGCAAGTGTATGGTAAGGTTGTAGGGGTCACCAATACAAACAAAGAGGTGGATCTCCCTAATGGTGACAGCCACTATAATGGTTTAAATGTGTATATATATATATTTTTTTTTTATTATTTTAGATACTTTCTACAATCAAATCAGACATTGTGTGATATTAAATCCCCCTAATACAAACTTGTCAGCTAGTTGTGTCATTATAATCATTGTAATTATTGTGTGTTTATTTTTTTTTCCCAGCCTGAGCGAATTGCAGGAGAGCAGTATGGAATTCATTCGGATGTTTGGAGTCTGGGAATTTCATTCATGGAGGTGGGAATAGCCAAATAACTGACCACATACTCTCATTATGCATTGTGGTTTGTGTGTGTGATTCTGCACATGCTTATAGAGTATGTAAACATGAAATTCTTTTTCACCATGTACTGTATAAGGCAGTGCTGAATGCTTAGACATAGAACATATATATCCTCTGCAGGAGATGGACAGAGCTGCAGCAGAATGTAGAATAATAAAATCATATAAAGCGAGGCCCAATCCCTAGAGCTCAGTGACAGTGATGGTAATCGTAATGACTCTATTTATATACAGCTAGCTTCCCAGGAGTCAAGTGCTTCAATATCACTATATAAAGGTAACATTTTAAATAAGTAGAAGTCAAGCACAGGAATAAAACACAGTTTAGGAGGAATGATATGTGGTTATAGAACAGTGACTCTCTACAGCTCTCCAATACCTGGCTTATTTCTGTATATTAAAATAAATAATCTGTAATACAAAATATAATATATACAGTTGAGGGGGCAAGACAATAAAAAACATAATTAACAAAGATTCTACCATGTCATTTTGTTTTAACAAAAATAAGCTAAAATCATGAAATTATTATGAAAAATTATGAAAAACACCCCATATTTCAGTAGCTTGTAGAACCACCTCCAGCAGCAATCACTTGAGCCTCTTAAGGTCCCCATACACGGGTCCGATTCCCAAGGGATTCCGGGACGATCGATTCCAGGCGCGTGCACACTAATCGATCACCCCGGAATCGCGTGAAGCCCACCTTGCCCGATCGATCACGTCCGAACGATCGGGGGCCCAGAATCGGATCCGACAGAGAACCAACATGTTGGTCTTTCTGATCCGATTCAGCACACATCAGGGGGAGTTGCCATGTGTAAAGTGATCGATCGGGCACGGAATCGTCCAGGAATCGGTGGCCCAAGGTGGTAGGGACAGGCTTAATTGGCCATGGAATCGGAACATGTATGGCTAGCTTTACATCATTGTGGAGGGATTTAGGCTCACTCCTCTTTACAACATTGCTTTCGTTCATTGAGGTTTGTTTTTGCACCACTCTTCTTGTGCCCCCAACATTTTAGTTAGGTTGAGGTCTAAACAAAACCTATTTTTTTCTTTTTAAGCTATTGTGTTGTGGAGTTGCTGGTTTGCTTAGGATCAGTGTATTGTTGCATGGGCCAATTTCGACCCATAGACAGATGGCTTGCATTTGACAGTAGGGTATACAGAGACACTCAATGGCTGCAAGATGCCCAGGTCTTGTGACCAAAACCATCCCAAATCAAATCTCTGCCACCACCCTCTTTGACACTTGTTATGAGTTGCTTTTGATAATATAAATTATTTGATTTCACCAAATTCACGCCATTTAACATTTATTGTGCTATCTGATGCCTGTAGAGTCTGACATCTAGCTCTATTTCTGTGACATCCACTCTTGGGGAGACTGGCAGCTGTCTTGAATGTTTTTTGTTTTGTTTTTTAACTTTAACTGTTCCCAGATAGATATGAAGGACCATAGATGATATCTTTCCCGATATTGTGTTAACACTTAAGGTGCCCATACATGCATAGATCTGCGCTAGAGCAATGGCCGATTTGAGCGCCATGCGCGCTCATGGCCATATATTTAGCGCATTTCTAATGTGGCTATCCCAGAGTTATTGGACATGACCATAAACCGGTCAATGTTAATTGCATAGGCTGAGCTCCATGACACAGTAGTGCTGCGCCTCCAGCTCCTCTGATATTGGGCTCAGCACAATGACGTGATAGCGCTGAGCTCGAAGGCTGATCCATCTCACGGGCAGCGACCCATGTATGGCAGCCTTTACCTGTGACCCCTTCTGAGATTTAAAATGGTACAAGTTGATAGGGAATGACTATGGGCCACACAGCTCAAAAGATTTTTCAAAGGGTTCAATGCAACTTTCATATTCTCAGTTCCCACTTCTCTGTAGACTGTTGGAACCTTGCCACAATGAGATATTTTTATTATTTGGCAAAAAATTTATTTGAAGTCAGCGGGTGCATACAGTAGACTAGGCCACTAGATATTTCCATTTTTCAGCAAATTGTAGTGCTTTAACTAGTACTTGGCCTGTAACAAGCAGGCTTCATCACTTACGTTGTTTGTAGTTTTTTTTTATAAACTATGCTTTTGGAATTGTCAGAACTTCATCTCTAGAATATATTTTGTGGAGAACTAATACTCTTTAACCTCTGCTGTGTATACAGCTTAATAGTGAGACGATATTCTACCTGGAAATGAACGATCATAAAGGTCTTTTGTAAGAAGCTTTTCTATGCTGGTCAACATGCAGTGTACCTGATCTTAATAAGCAGTCAAAATGCTTACCCCCTCTTCTTCTACCTTGCTGTGCCATATAAGACCTCTTCTCAATTCCATTTGTCAGTGTTAGCCATTTTTGCATAAGATTTATTAAAACACTAGTTAATTAATCACCAGTCACTGTAAGTTATTGTATGTTTAATCAGTCATGATCTTGGATCACTAAGTTTTGAAGTTGTCCACTTAATTACACTGTCAGAAAAATAACATCACCCCACAACATCCCCATGATGCACTAAGCAAAGTGCAATCAGCCACTTAGAGACCTGGGTAGTGGATGACACTTGCTGACCTGCCTAGGTGTTGATTTTTGTTGCAATTTAGGTGCACAATTAGCTTGGAGCACCTCTGGCTGTGCATTAATAGTTGCTTGCAGGATATCCCCCTCCTCTTTCCGTCACCAGCGCTGAGAGCTCAGTGGCTGCCTTGAGGAGGGCTATCCATCACTCACTGACCAGAACTTCCATAATTAGTGTATGTTATGGCCCTGTGCTCTAGCGATTCAGAGGCTGCGGTTCGAGCCACAGCCAAACTTTGCTGGAGTAAAACTCCGAAATGATTTATCCAGCAGCTGCACAGGGACGCAGAGCGGGGGGCTGCAGGACGTCTGAAGTGTAAGCGAAGGTTCACTCAGGCCCGACTGGGACCTTCATGCATCAAACTCAGGCAGCCAATGCACACACAGCTTGTGTAAGAGCCACAAGATAAATAAGGCAATTACAGCAGAGGCGTTCGGTTACTGAGTGTGAGGGAGAATGGCCTGGTCCAGCAGTACAGGCAGAAGGGAGCAGGGCTTTTAAATAAAGAACTGTGCAGTATGAATCTGTAGAGTACAGCTTACTTAGATAGTTATCAATAAAGTAAAACATTTTTGTTGAAATTACTAAACTTTATAAAGCCCCCCCATACACATTTAGATCTCTCTATCAGATATCTTTTAGATCTACCAACAACTATGTAGTGCCGGGTCCTCTGCAATTGAACACAGGTAGACTTGATGGTTTAGAAAGTCCTTCATATTACATGGTTTTGGTAAAACAAAAGGAGATTTAAAGGAAATCTGACAGAGAAATATTAAGGTGTATGGGGGCCCTAAGTAGGTGATTTATAGATTCTCCAGTTTCTGGATGTGTTTATATTTTAAGGAAAGTTATATTTTATTTTAAGAAAAGACCAGTTTATCAGACTCTAGAGGAAGTGGGTACCTGTTGAGTAAAGTAAAGAGTTTATGAATTAGAAAGGAGACAGCACAGCTAGCATCAACGGATGGTACACAGGTATCCATAGGGCGCTAACACACAATGCCGCACGTAAGCACAAACACCCTGCAGTCTGAATTATTGCAGGCCTAGAGCGTCTCCTATACACTCCCATATACTTGTATAGGAGACGCAAGTACATAGCATTACAAAACATATTTTTTTGCTGGTATTGTACATGGAAGCGTTACCATGTTTATTATCGGCAAAAACTGCAACCACAGGCATATTGCCCTACAATGCTAAATTTATGTCAAACATTAACAGCATGACAGTCATGAGAATTGTAGTTTCTATCTTTGGTCACCACCTGAACATTTGTGTTTGCTGGCTGTTATGGTCCTGTAACTAAGCTGGAACAGGTATTTAGTTTAACCATTTCACAGAACAGATTCCCTAATTACATTAAATGATTGTAACAAGGACGTCATCATTGCAGCCGAGCTACTAACGTGTTCAGAAAAGGAAGCCTGTGTCTGATCTCATGATACCCCATCCCTAACTGACTAACCAGGTAGAATGTAATATCTAAACATACTTACATGTTCTTAGCGGTTACATGGCTGCACTATAAATATAATTTTTCTTTTGATGATTCTAGTCTTTCTAACATAATTTAGATATAAAAGCATTTTTGATTTTAAATGTGCTGGAGATCTTTCTACTTGTGTCTGATATTACTAAATGTCCAGTCGTTCCCACATCCCTCCTTGTACCATTAATGTGTTTGCCCACATTTTATGACACTCTTTCTACTCTGTAATGTGGCGAGCTGATGATTTTGATTCAGACTTTACCTGCTCTGTATCCCTACATCATGTCCTGCCCTGATTCTGTGTTCTGTCACTTGTGGCGGGCTGTGTCATGCTACAGGTCAGGGCAGTGTTTCCTTCATAAGTCTGGTTCTGGTGGCCCTCCACAGGGGTCATAGCCTCTGCTCACTGCCAGCTAATAGTGTTATACATTAAACATAGCACTTCCGAGACCCCCTCTCTTTTTGTGCTTTGTTCTAAACCCCCAGACGCTCTCTGCGGTTGCAGCTTGTACACATCAGATTACATTCATTTGTAATTCCTTCACTTGGTCTCTCGCCCTCATTCACAGTTACTGTACTCCTGTCCCCTGCAATCGCTCACCCAGTGAACTGTTTCAACTTCATGAGAATGGCCCAGTTGAGTTACCTGCCCTGCACATGTTGTGATTAACCCCTAGCTTCCCGGGGACTAGGTTTGCTTTAGTACACAGTGTTCATTTGTACTATACATAAAGCAAGGATCCCTGACATCACATCACTAGCCTTCATAAAAGCACATTGGCTAACCTAAATTGGTCTTCACTATGAACTGCTAACCTCTTGAAAACTCCACATCTAAAATTTAGGTCTATGACTGTTCAGCTTCAAGCATTTAAACCAGTAGAGTTAATTAAGAAAATTCAGCGCAGTTCATAAGCAAATTACTTTACTCCCTCCTCTTGCTTTGCTCAGTTATAAACCACCCCTCCTGCTTGATTGCTGGATGACCCTCGGTAACACACAGGCAGTGTGAAGAAGGCCATAAAGGCTTCATTAAATCTAAAGCACATTTCATACTCTGTTATGTCTGCAGGCTGTATCTGGAGAATGTTATACAAAGATTCTCTTCATACTCTCATTTCTAATACCTCGGCACTTACAGCTTCAAATATTAGTAATTGGGCATAAGCGAAATTGGGGGAAATAGGAGAATATCAATGAATGTAGATCTATAGCCATGAGACATGAGATAGAGCTGGACATTTATTTAACAGCCTTTTCCCAAATATGCAAACAGAGAGTTCGGAGTTTAAGTGATGCCCTTTATGCAGAGAGACATAGGCAGGCAGTTGAGTTAGGGCTTGTTTCCACTAGAGCTATCTGGCACGGATGGAAACGTTTTTAATCTATTTGCCGCATTTTCCTGATCACCTCCCCATCACACCCATAGAAAATGAATGGACGCGGTCCATTCATTTTTATTTTTTGACAGTGTCCATTCATGTCAATGGACGCGATCGGGTGGGATTTTTCACAAAGGGGATGCGATCGGGTGCGGTAAAAACCGCAGTAGGGTGGCATTCAAAATCGCCCCCTAAATCGCGTCTGTGTCCGATCGCTCCCATCTGCGCGCTATCACTCTAGTGGAAACAGGCGCTTCAGGGAGGACCCAGCACTACATAGTTGGTGGTAGATCTAAAGTAAATTGTGTGGAGTGATCTAAAGGGGTATGGGGGGCTTTAGGAGGAATGTAGGAGTTAACAGCTTGGTAGGAAACTAGTGATGGTTTGGGGAATGGATGGGGATGGGGAATGGATGGCTGTTAGGATTTTAGTTAAACATTGAGTTGATGATTGATTGATTGATGTTGGGTAAATAAAATTTAGTTTTCCTCTTTAAAATATAGGCAGCGATACTGATGAACTTATAAAATAACTTAAAATAAAATAATATGAAATGTTTTATATATTATACTCTGAAATTTTGCTTAATGTAACAACTGTTTTCTTTTGGTAGGATTCTGGATTTTAAAAAATATATAAAATAAATATAAACATTTGAGGTTATCATGCATCTTTCTTTAGGTTAAACTATTAAATGTTACTCCTGTCTTAATACGTTGTTTCTTCTGGTTTATATTTTAGTTGGCACTTGGAAGGTTCCCATACCCACAGGTAAGATGTTTTCAGATTTTTAAAGCCATTAGCAGTCTTACTCCATGTTGCTGGTTTGTCTCCAAGTCTCTTGGATTCTTGTCTGAAAAGAAATAAGAATGCAGCAGGTTACATATAATGGTACTGCCCTACCTGTCAATAGATTTGTTATACTCAGCCACTCTATTCAGACCACAGGTCTAGAGGCACCACATAACATTCATAATTTAGAGCCTGACTATCCAGGATAAGTCCTGATCTACATAAGCAACTTCTATAAAGGCATACACAGGTAACTACTACAGAAGCTCTAAAAATTACTACTAGCTGGCTTTGTAAGTTTAATTGTAGTTTAAGTGATACTGTTTATTGGCTAACTGAAGTCATTCGAGAAGCAAGCTTTCGGGATGTCTCCGATCCCTTAATCCTGAAGAAAGGATCTGCAACATCCCAAAAGCTTGCACGGTCTCCATGCAAAGCATTGGCTGAGCTGGAGACCGCGGGATGCTGTATCTCCAGCTCCTTCGATATCTGACAGCAGCATGATGACATCATCCCACTGCTGCAGGTAACCTCCAGTGGCTCCAATATCGAGCCGTGTGTTACCTGCTAAACTCTAAACTCTCTGTATTCATCGTTGGCTAACACGGTACAATACTCTACTATTGCTAAGTTTAATTGCAAATTCATTGTTGAAATTTCTCTGAACTGCTAGAGCAATACTGTTACTCTCAAATGTTCCTACAAGCTCTCCAGTTATTAATGGGTATGATACCATGTTCAGGGGCTGTTTGAAATTTTTAGGCCATCTCTAGTAACTACTGCGCCTGATGGTAAAAAAAAAAACAATGAAAAACTTAGAAGGTTGTACAGCTGATAAAAATAAAATAAAAACCTTTACACTTTCTGGCGACTTGATCTTCTGCCTTGTTGTGTGAACCAACATATACGGTAAAGGATGGGTTAAAGCCTTGCCATTGGCCCCTTGCGAACTTGCACCTGTCCGTCCCCTGTCTCTCATCCACATGCAGCACCAGGCAAAAACTGGACACAATTTGTATTGCCAAGAACTGGGCTCCCTGGGAAAATGACATGCTGTTGGTGAACGAAGACTGTGTCTGCTACATGCCTCAGGCTCTGCTTAGTTATTTATAGGAGGAAAAAGTCAGACCTCCTCGGGCAGCTATTAACGGGCTATTATAATGCAAATACAGGGATCTCATCCTGTTAGAAACCATCTTGACTTCTGCTGTGGAGTGTAAGTACAATTACAGAGAATTGCGGAGTCTGATTCAGGGAACCATGATTTGTACCACCGTGCCAGAAGTGTATAGAAAACTGTCTAGTGAGCTGTATTTCCTAAAAAATTTTAGGCGTACGATAGGAAAATATCTAGTTATCATGTCATTGACATGGAGTAGAGCACCATTTGTATATAATTACTAAAAGCTACTGGCGTTTTTAAACCTGCCACCAAAAAACGAAGGTTGTTTCTGTCAAGATTGTGGCCTCAAATAATGGTTTTCCAATTTTTCCAAGAAATGTTTACAGCTGAAACTAGATTGGTGTGATGTGACAACATCCTCAATTTACTCAATAAAACGACTTAATGTTGGGCCATTTCTAAAATATTTCCTTGGTATTTTCTTCCCATGTAAATCTTTCATTTCACACTGGAAACATTCTGCTTCTAGTTTGTTTTCCTGTTGGTGTCCATGCAGTCAGGCTCAGCTAATCTTTTCTATATAGAATTGAAGCATAGTACAGTTTAACATCTTAACATAGGTTTCTTAAAGTCATTAATTACCCTCTCATTTCTTCATCGCTGTAAAAAAGCACCTACATTGCAATACCCATGGCCAGTGTCCGCTAGTGTACCTAGAAGTACTTTTTATCAAATTATTTTGCACTTCCATGTAAAAAGCTGTGAAAGGTTTTTTAAAGGTCCACTGTATTCCGACAAACTGTATTGCCATGCAGGTAAGGCTAGGAGGCTGTTATTTAAAGAACATCAGAAAGTGTTATTTTTAAGAATAAGAGGACCGATCTGAGCCAGGCTGTGGAAATCGGCTAGTAAATGAAATGAATATACCCCAGAGAGAAGCTGATCAGATATGAGAGTGGATATTGCCTGTTCCAGCGAGCTGCCTGTGTTTTCACACCCCATTAATTCATTACTTCTATCCTTTCATCTCCCAATTTCATTTTTCTTTTCATTTTTCCCTATCCCCTTTTCAAAAGGAATGGTAGCTCCCCTCCTCCTCCCACCTGCCCCCTGCTGCTGCCTCAGTCTTCTCTGCGCTGTTAATTTTCCCGTCTCCATATGGAGTAACAGAGCTTTCACCTGCAGGCTGATTGAGATGCTGCTGCACATCCCCAGGCCAATGCTGCGAGATCAGGTTCCCAGTGCCCAAATGTGCCAGGCTGCCGCCATGGCAGGGTACAAATAACAAATTGGATACATCAACAAGACTCCAAAAAAGTGTATTTATGAGGTGCCACGCTCTTTGTAGGGTTATCCAGGCATCGACCATATCCATGCTCCCATTGTGGCTGCGGAATTGGATTCTCAGAAATATTGGTTAGGAAACGGAGTCCATGGCATGGATCTCTAATTACCAAATGATTGTGAACTTTAACCTGTTCCTTACATTTCCTGTTTTTTGTTACCCTATTAATTTCATTATAGTTAGGGGCTCACATCAAACTGTGAAAACAACCAATTTTATCAATGTTGTAAATTGTTTATTGGTTTTAAGATTCATTGACAAATACTTAACATGTAGATTTATTGCACCTCTGAGGGCAAACGGATTACTATACTGTTGTTGCCAAGTACATTTATGTTTAAGATTTTATATACTATACTATACTATGCCCATTCACATATACATTATGGTTTACAATTAAGTATATGCCAAGGCCTGGCCTGCACATGCCCCTTTATGACAGAGTTGGATAACTGTCCTTTCTGTCCTTCACGGTGTAGGAATAAAGGAGGGAACATGTGTCATACCCTTGCTTTTTTTGTGTAAGCAAGCAGCTGATCAACAGATTGCACATCAAAAGTATACATCAAACATGGGCCAGCAATAAGTATTAACATATCACTGGTAGTTGAAACTAAAGTCCCCCATACATACACAGGCGATTTTTCAGATGACGCTAAGGGTGCCCGCCGATACTCTGAGCGGCGGGGTGCAGCGTGATGACGTCAATTCACTTGATTACAGGGTAAAGGAATGCTGGGGATGTATTATTTCATACACAGCAGCTAGGCAAAGTAGTGAATGTGATGTTATATATATTTTGCGAGGTTACTGGGCTTTCAGATAATTCCAGCATTATGCCCTTTAACATTTAATATTAATTATCAAGATGTGGGTTTTCCTACATCAGTGGTCCCCAAACTGGGGGGGCGCAAAGGTATTACAGGGGGCGTTGGCCTTCATTCTTAACCTGTGTTTTAATAGGGAGGGGAGGGGGGGGGCTCGATAATGCTCCTAGAAAAGGGGGACCTGCAAGGAAATTTTGGACACCACTTTCCTATATCATGTTGTATAATAAGCTAACCATACATGCACTAAAATTTGATCAATAGTTTTTTAATGTAGACCAACTTGTCCAATTTAATATTAACTACCATACAGTTAAATATTCCTGTTAGGAAGATTAAGACATGTGCAATGATACACATTGATGAAAACATATTTAAAAGACACCCAACAGATACCATTTTGTGCTCAATATCGATTTACTTTTGGTCAATACCATTCAGAAGAAAGGTATTTGGTTTTCAAACCGTCCAATAAACTATAGATTTTACTGATTTCAATTCGATCCAATAGAACATTTGACTTCATATGGGCCCCCTTTAAAACTAACTTTGAGACCTTGGCTAGTGGCACTTTATTAATTTTTTTTATTATATTGGATTTAAACGAACTCTAAAATTTAAAAAAATTGCAGCCTATCCAAGTCACTTGTAACTAGTGTCAGAAACATTTATATTTTTATCCACACAGGTGGTGGCACTGTCATGTTTATACAATCACTTTCACAGTTAATGCTTTTTAACGGACTACTAGCAAACTCCTTTAGATTGTATATGTGCAGGGGTTAAATCATCCTAGGCCAGTCAAACGCAATGGCCAAAGGTGCTGAATTAGAAAAAAGACTTGGCATAGACATAAATGCACTGAGAGGGCCCCTTACATTCCCAGAGGGCAGGTAAGTACTGTGGTGTTTGTCTGTACTGTAAGTTGTTATAATGGTGCAAGCTTCAATCTGGGGTCAGGAGTATTTGCTGATATTTATGTTTCATTCTCTTGTCATAAAATAAATGTCTTTCCAATGACAGGCAATAAAGCTCTCCTAGAGATTTGTCTATCATCTGTCTCAGGTCAGCACTGATGATGAACACTGCCAGGAGGCTGGACTGGGGTACAACTGTAACAGAAACGTAGCTTCTAGTTAACAGTATGAGTGTTTATTAACACTGAGCTTGTGAAGGAGGTAGTACCCCTAACAGCCCGACATTCAAGTTGGTGCATCTGACAGGAAGGGAATACAATTAGTACAACAATACCAATCAAGTAAGGTTAACTATTTAAGAGCAGAATTTATTATTAATGCTCATTAGTAATGGGTTTCTCTTTAAGGAAGACGTTAACTGGCCTTACGTCTCAAAGTTCATTAATGTAGCCTTATGTGGACTTAAATATAATGTAGGTGCCAGTTTGTACAGGATTATAATTTTTATATGGCTTTATATTGTTCTAAAAAGCCTACAAAATTGTATAAACATACTGCACGTATGGGTAAGATTTGTTTTGGAAGATAGGTATTGTTACTCTGCAAAGACATTTGACAAAATAATGTAAAGAGACTTTTGTCCAATATTTGACCATTTGTCTTCCATTTTGTTGGCCAAAATCATTGACAAAACTTTTTGACTTGTGGGCCACAATGTGTTTAAATTTGACAGAGAGGCAAGACAAAGAACCTGTAAGGGCCGCTTGGTCCCAAGTTCTCCCAGCCTGGGTGGGAAATTTAAACAGATTACATTGATACATTTTCAATAACATGAAAAAAATGATCATACTGTCAGGGAGGTTAAATAAAGAAATATATATAAATGTATAAAAATGAGGCTTTGATTTGTCAACTTAAAAATTCTAATCAGACATGGGCCAATGGTCTCTAGAAGAAGACCATAACAATCATCTTCTCTACTTATTTCATGGAAAAAAAGCTGAAGGGAGCCAGTGCGTCATACCACCAAGGTGACAAAGGGCCAGATTTGTACACTAAATGGGATGGAAATGGCTCGCGCGCTGTAGTCTGCCCACATTGCCATAGGCTTGCCATGATTGTTATAGACTTAAATGAATGGCATATCCTCTTTAGAAGTATTGGTATACAGTGAATGTTCTCTCTTCAGAAGGTTTGGTTGATCTGTGTTGGATGTTGGATACATTCTTAGAAGCCTGTCCTGAGTTTGTATTGGTTTGTGTATATCTTAAACAAGGATCCTCGAAGGTGCTCTTTTAGCTCTGGCAGGGGTCTTCGGGAGGACTCTCCAGGCATAGCCTGTGATCAGAACACACACTAATTCCAACCCAGCCCCATGTTGTGATTAATTTGCATTCTTTGTCAGAAGTTAATGGAGTTTTTTATGACTGCTTCTGAAGAGCTGATCTGCTGTTTATACACTTACCAGCGGAAATCCTCGCCCTCCCCCGCACTGATTGATGGAGACGCTCTGTGTTATTCCAAACGGCTTTTTAAGCTGTTTTTAAGAATTATTTGAATAAAATGCAGGCGTGCATCATGTCAGGAGGGAGAATAGAAGATTATCTGATGAACAAGATAGAAACGACAGATAAGAGAACACAGTGGGAAGAAGAATGATCAAAAGATGAAAAGACGTGACATGGGAGTACATCTGGTAGAAGATTAATTTAAAGGCTAGTGAAAAAATAAGAAATGCTGCTATGATCGGTGTATGTTACTGTAAAGGACCAATGGTCAGATAAGAAATGCTGCTATGATCGGCGTATGTTACTATAAAGGACCAATGGTCAGATAAGAAATGCTGCTATGATCGGCGTATGTTACTGTAAAGGACCAATGGTCAGATAAGAAATGCTGCTATGATCGGCGTATGTAAAGGACGAATGGTCCGATAACACAGTCTACTGAAATTTTAATACCCATCTGTTGCTCTGGGAAGATCGTTCAACATCCCAAATTTTTGTGCTAAATGAACCTGGAATTCTCTACGTAGAAACAAAAAGTTTTATTGGTTGAAATTGTGACCAAATCAAAATAACATCAAGTGGAGGTAAAAAACATATGTGATAAAATACTTGTATCAAATGCCAAAAAGGAATAATATGCACCAGTCAGCATCTATAATATCTAGTGCTTGGTTGACATCAACATTGTGATTCCTGTTTGGTTACTTTAGAATGGCACACTAGAGACTAAGAACCTTTTAAATTATTGAATGACCCAGTGTGTCACACAATAAAGGCTTCCTAAAACTAGATATGCAAGATATCCGCATCCCTCACTTCCATCACCAATTAGTAATGGTATATATACTGTATGTAGTCATGCAAAACATAATTTTTTTTACCCCAAGCCAACTTGAATGCAGATCAAGCCTAAAATTAGGGCCGGCCTCCATAAAATTTTTAAAATTATTCCTTGCAGTGAAACTTTAACCCTACTGCAAGTGTTAAATGTTCATTAATGTTGAAGGACTGTAGAAGAAAACTGTTTCTTACTTGAACCGGTACAAACATGGTGGCTTAGTCTTTTCTTAGATCAGTCCCCAGCAACATGTCAGTTAAGGTGGCCATACATGGTTCGATATAACATAACTGAAATCGACCAAAAAACGACCAAAATTGATTGCAAAACGATCAGACATGTTGGTAAATTTTAGTCAATCATACATGTATCTAAGTATTTTGATCGATTTACAATCGTACTATGGAGGGCATGTGCATTACGATTGTATTACGCATGCACTCCATAGTACGATCGTACATCGTTTGTATACAAATCTATTACACTGTGTGATAGTGCAGTCGATCAATGTTTGGAAATCAAATTGGCGATTGATCGAGCAAAAGTTGACCCATGTATGGCTAGCTTAAGGCTCTTTCCATTGTTTCTTAAGCCTTTGCCATCAATCTGTATCAGAGAGACCCTCTGCACTACATAGTTGTTGGTAAAACTAATGGAAATATTTGTGTGGTGGTCTTTAGGATGTCACCCCCAAGTCTTTCCTAAACATTGGAAACCATCAGGTATGTAAAGAATTACCGTATTTTTGGACTATAGGACGCATTGGACCATAAGATGCATCCAGTTTTTAGAGCAGGAAAACCAGAAAAAAAAATATTTAATACGTTTTTACATCAATTGGGTTAATGCAATGAATTACATTAATGCAATATCACATTCAGCCAGTAGTTGTCACTAGCAGCAGTACACTCACAGCACATCACGTCATTCTCCTCACTGATAGGGAGGCGGGGGTTGGAAGGTTGCAGAGTCTTCTCCCTCCCCTCTCCTTGTTTCCTGGCTGTGCTTGTGTTTGTGGAAGCTGCAGAGTGATTGCAGTTTTCACAGACATGGAGAGAGGGGTGGATGGCAGCTCATTTATCTCTCTCTTCATTGTTTATACCAGCAGGGCTCTGGGCTCTGCTAGCATAAGCAATAATACAGTTCAGATTGGAGATCCGGACACCAGCCGCATCTCTCATCTGACAGCTCCCTGGCTAATCTCCTTGCTGGGAGAGCTAGCGGGAAGCCAAGGTGCGACCACCTGCGGCCAAGTGGCCCCGGGGGTCTAGCATTCGGACCATAAGATGCAGTGTGTCTTATAGTCCAAAAATACGGTAGGTAAATGTAGCTCGTCTACAGTTAATAAAAGTTAATGGAATTTTGCATTAAGAAGCCACTTATTCCCAACATATGCAGCTGTTTCAGGTTAGCTGGTTGCATCAATGAAGTGTAGAGAGACACCACTTTCGTGGGGAAGGTCCAGTGAGCCAGTTTAGCTATACACATAGGTTATGATGAGTATTTTAATGTGAACGACTTTGCAATATTAGGCTGTATCTGTTCTGCAAACCTAAAGTTTCAGACAGAATGCACAGTTGGCCTAGGTGAAAAAATAATAAGGAATTATCCATTTTTGTATTTGGGGAAAAAAAAAAGACTTGTCGATCACAATGTATTTTACAATGTTTATATAATCTGACCTACTGGATAAAATATTGCCTTCATCCTTCATCTTCAACCTTTGTGGTTATAGTTGCAAAAAGTAAAACATACTTCAAACTTGCCATTATGGTACCAATCACTCACATCTCCATAGTCCCCTAAATCAAGTCGATCTCTATTCTTTTTTAACTTTGTGTTGGCCAACAGCTGTTGGTGAAGAAATAGCCAAAATTTTAAACCGTAGACGTGTTATTAATGACTTATTAATACAAATAATATAATCATTCAAGCTTCATTGTCTTTTATTTAAGTTTCATGCGTTTTAACTTTGCCGGTGACCAAAAAGATCTAGATGGAAATTCTTTGTCGTTGTTGAACTGTAAATATATGAAATGCCACCTCTACTAATGAGGGCAGATCCCCCACTCGAGATCACTTGGTTTTCCAACAGTCCTTTGAAGGAAAGCCTTTCACTCTGGCAGCCCCGGCCTTTCCACACACACACCAGATCCCTGTCCCATTACAGAGATATAATTAAAGTTTGTGTCTCCCAGCCAGAAATTAGGCAGGGGTGACACGCCAGGCCAGCCCTGGCAGGCGGCCAGAAATTCTAATTTCTGACGATGATTTAATTTCAATTTTAAATAAATCGTTTTTTAATTTAAAAAGAGCCAGTTTCCTCACATTAGCGATGATTGCCACATTAAGCTCTGCGCTCACGATGGAGCCACATAAAACATTATTTATACACGGAGCGGAAACGGCTCTGCCTCCGAAATGGATTATGTTTTTTTTCCCTCCCTCTTTCTAATATAACCTGGAGGATACTAAAAAGTGTTTGTGGTAAATTAGCATTCTGCCGACTTTCACCCATAAATGAGAGAAGAGCTATTAACACTTGTGTATTTTCATTATGTAAATTGTGTTAACACATGCCCACAAATTGCCACCAGCAAGACAATCATTTTCTCCCAGTGATCATAATGTGTCCTAGTGAGATGTTTTGATTATGACATGCTAATTACATATTGCCTTTTTTCCTCTCCATTCTCTGTTTTTATATATTTTTCCTCTCCAGTTTTTTTTTATTCTTTTATTCTTCTTTGTGTGTTATTTATTGTGTTTTTTATTTAATATACATATTTTCTTATCCACTTTCCTCCCCAGATTCCGAAAAACCATGGGTCTTTAATGGTAAGTGTTATGAGTCCGAGCAGGGGGAGCGCGAGGCGAGCAAACCGCGAGGGGTGGGGGCGGGGGGGGGGGGTGGAAAAAATTCACTTTTCTCTTTTTCCTGATGGCTGATTCTTCCTGCATGCTCCACTGCCTTGTTTTAAACTTTGCAAATTGCATTTTGAAGAAAAAACAAACATTTAACTGCCTGTATTAGATTAGGTACCATTAGAAATAATAGCAATGCTCCAACATCAATGTTTTTATAAGAGCTCTCTGCTGTTGATTAATCTTGCTATTTTTATTGCATTAATGGTGTTTTTTTGTGTCTCTTATGACTCTACTGTAGAGATATTGCATATAGGTTAATACTTGTCTCTCTCTCTCCGCAGCCGTTCCAGATATTGCAATGCATTGTTGATGAGGTGAGTCTCAGACTTATGTGCTTTCGCTCCTAAAGTCATTCCTAATGGAGTGGAAAGCTTATATTTTGTTTCCTAATGAAGCACAATGGACGACACCCTCTGAGAGAGTTCATTGGCAAGGCTGGGAGCTGTTTAACATGGCTTGGCCTCTGCTCTCACCCCCCCAAGTCCCATCTTTTCCAGAGTCCCCTGCAGACTGATCCTAGCTGTTGTATCGGGTCGCAGCGATAGGGCTGGAGAATATTAATTTGGGCTCAGGCCTGCCTGCTGGGGTTGTATAGAGAGCAGGATCTCCATGTGGACATTATGTTATTCAATGGAATCACATTTATAAGAGATGCAGGGTGTAATTTCAGTGCACTGCTGGGTTAATGTGTAGGCCATACTGTATGCTTATACACTAGTATTCATCTACGTATGTAAACAAGGTGGGTGAGCAAACTTCTATTCATTTCAGCTGATGTGTATTAATAGACATTAAATTGGTGTTGCTTTATGAGTATATTTTCTTTGTGGAAGAGAGTTGTTGATGTCCATGGTTACTGTCAGATTTTGGCTGATAATTCACGTCTACCTATATCACCTAGTGCCATTGCTCCTTACTGGGGGTTAGGGTACTGGTCTAAAAAGATTGTAAGGTGGGTAAAAAAAATATGTATTTTTAACCCTGTGGAGTTCTTCTCCATACCCATGTGAAGAAAGCAAACTTAGGTTGTCACAGCTTTGTTAAGGATATGATGCTGTCTAAAAATTGTAAAAAGAAAAATACATTCTGGGGTCAATCCCATCGACCTATGTCCATTTGCAACACAAGTCTGCTTGAAGAAATATTTCTTAAGTCTTACATCAAGGCAAATGGAAACTGGTGAGTGACGTGGTCTGTTTCATTCCTTGCTATTGAATCAACGACTTGATGCCAGTTAAAAGAGGTTGTTTATTACATAATCAGATAAATATTGTTAATTTAATTATTTTGAAACATGCAGACATTTTTCTTGTGTGTTTGTACATTTTACATAGCAATTTAAGGAGACAAGTGTCCAGCTCTTTGGCTGCTGCATGGAGTCATCTCGGCTCACTGCTCTACGACCTGTTGGTTACACACATGCTCACTGCTCTGTGAACTGCAAACGTGGTAGATAAAAGTCACCACTGATGCTTAGTGATCATAACACATACCCTAGTGCTTCTCAGCATCCCATAGAGCATGCTGGCTGCAATGGGCTACATTTACTAAACACAATTTGATATTATATAGTCAGTACTCAGCGCACTGATGTTGGACCAGTTATCTGGGTATCCTGTATTTAAGTTGCAGAGAAGCTGATTGTGGGGTTGCAATGTTCCCTGACTGTGCTGGATGAACCATGTTGTGTTAATGTGGCAAACAAAACCCTTAATAAGGGTTCCCACTAATTGTCCCTTTTTTAATTACAGCACTTGATTTCCTGATAATTGGACCACAGCAATTATTTGTAAATTTAGTAATCAGATGTCAGTGTGATGCCACACTGGTAACATGCTCATGTCTGTAGCTATATTCTTGTACATGACCAGCAGATTCCTGTGGAGAAGATGTTGGGAGTTATTAATTTTACCTGCAGTCATTTATATTAGAAGCAGGTTATCAACCTTAAGCAAAAAGCCTATACTAACCATCCAGATCTTACCTTTCCCTGTGGCAACATTGTTGTAAATCATTTTATGTTGCTTAATCCATGGTTCATTTAAGGCAGTGGTTCTCAACCTTTGGGTCAGAACCCCCTTGGGGGTTGAATGACCATTTCATAGGGGTCGCCAAGCTCACTGAAAGCATCAGAGTTGCATCAGCAGCACTGATGCCCACAAGCATAGTGGGAAGTTAAAGGGAGACTAATGCCCCTTCCTAAATATAAGAGAAGAGACAAAACACTCACCTGTTTGTGCTGTAAGTGATGTCTCGGAGTGTCACTTCTTGTATTTGGAATGTGGAAGTGACACTCCGCACTGGACACTTCTACGTTACAAATACAGGGAGTGACACATTGTTATATTACTTCCGGGGTCGCCAATAGCAGCTCTGGAGCATGCACATTAAAAAACAGGAAAGTAATGGAAGCTCCTATGTTCTACATGTTGATAAGACATTAAGAGGTATTTGGGAGAAGTATAACTTGTACTTTGCACATCACTATTCCTTTACCAACACAAGTTATGTTTGACCAGAAAGAAGTAGAAGCACGCAAGGCTGTCTAAAGAGGCATTCAAAATAACATCTGTCCAAAAAAACTTTTATAATTACTATTCAAAGTACCATATTTCCCACACAATAAGACACACCAGACCATAAGACTCACCGTGGCTTTTGGGAGGGAAATCACTGAAAGATTATACTGGGCACTTAGCATTGCCTCTGCTGAGAGCCCAAAATGAATCTTTGTGTAAGAATTTTTTTACCTTGAATCCCCTCCCAAAAACTATCGTCCATTAAGGGACAATATTGAATACGACTTATACTTACACAATATGCATCTCTTCTAAACTTTTTTTTATTGTACACTGATAAAGGTTGGTTCACAAAGAACACCACAGCTGCAAATGTGTGTAAACAAATATGAACATTCCAGCCTCCTAACAGTTTAGGGGTCCCTATTCAATTTTCATGTTAAATTGTTTATGCTTTATTTCTTAAGTTCATTTTTTTATATAAAAGTGAGACACAGTTCCATCTATATAGGGTAATAGCTACATGTATGCCATGCTCATACTAGCGGGACAATGGATTAGATTGGCAGTACTTGTCCTACATTTGCAAATGATCTCAGTTGTCTTCCTGCAGACAATCTGGGCTCTTCCATCTGGTCCTGGCATGGCTGTAAGTGGCGAGGATTTTACAATGGAATCAGCAGTATTGTATGGATATATTATCCTTCTTTTTAATCAATATTCAGTCATGAATATGTAACAGCCATAAATGTATACATTAGAGGGACTCATCATAAAATCTACACTTCAGTGGGGCACGTGCCAGCATTACATAATCTAATGACATTTTTTATTCCTTTACACAATTTTCTTTACACAATTCTTTTATCCAGCTGCCAGCCTATGGACAACCTAGTTTACATGGTGTCAGACTACCAGTCATTAGTAATGACTGCTAATGAGCTGTAAGATAAGATGCTCAAAAATTATCATCCAAACACACTGAATGCTCTGCCGTCCCAGCGCAGGAGACAACTGGGCCGATTGCTAAGTTGTCTCCATTAGCTTTTATTTTCATGTTCAGGCTAAGAACGTGTTCTGGAAGTACAGAAAATAACTGTTGATCTTTGTAGGATCAATGCAGAGATATCGTTCTCTATAACTGCTAATCAACCAAGATAATTGGGATGACAAAGGCAGACATATTAGAAGTTATGCCTGCCATACACATGCTGATAAGCGGCCGATTTTTCACCTGAACGACGGGCGTGCACGCTCGCGCTGTCAGTCAGCGAAAAATCGGCCGCTTATCGGTATGTGCCCACATGAGGCACAAAGGGTGCCGGCCGACTGAAGGGGCCCCATAATGCACCAGGATGCAAACGTGATGACGTCATCACGTTTGCATCCCGGTGCATATCGTGACTGGTCTGTCTGAACCCGTCGGGGTGTGTATGGCAGCCATTAGGCTCCACTTTGTCTCTAGCTTCATTTAGGTTTTAAGCACTGTAATGCATGGAAAACATAGTGTTGAAGCAACAGAGCAAGGACTAAGTTCCTGTCATATTGAAAATCAATGGAGCAAAATTTCAAAAACTTGTAAAATATGTGTTGACAGAGCAACACAGCAAGCCATGTTAAAAATTAAGCAAAACTGTAAGTTGCAGTGCCTGGGAGGTTGTGTGTCTGAAACACAAATGCAGATGAATTTGGTTCAAACAAGAAAGTAAAAGGAGTTTTGTGCTCGCATAAAGCCCCTTTATTGTGCTATAGTACCAGAGGGGTGCATGGATTTGTTCTATGCTTTATTATATCCATGTAAATAATCAATTTGCCAATTTGAATATTGCCTATGCCGCTCATCACTACTTATATATATAAGCGCTGCGTAATATGTTGGCGCTATACAGTGGAGGAAATAATTATTTGACCCCTCACTGATTTTGTAAGTTTGTCCAATG
>CM070034.1:125367285-125383171 GCA_036250615.1 Ptychadena robeensis | reverse complement strand
GGGGGGGGGGTGGCTTATTTGATGGGGATGGCTTATCATAGGGGAAACAGTTTATGTACTCCCCAACTTTCCAATATGTAAAAAACAGCAATATGACGAAACACAGCAAGTCCAGTAAATTAGAATTAAACACTACAGATATAAGATGGGCACAAGATAGTGAATAACAGTGCAAGATGTATGACAGTCCATGCCATCGGGTAGTATAGGCCATGTCCTAATAAGGCTTCACATACCCAAAGAAAGCTTTGTGATCCACATAAAAGTTAAGCCCCCATACACATAGATCCGCAAGCGAGTTTGTGGCCGATCGTTGCGCATTCATGGCGATCGGTCGCAAAATCGTCCACAGATCCAACTGCCCATCTGGAGTGACTGATCCATATCTCACAAAATCATGTCACCTTACTTACCTTAGTCAGTCACCTTACTTTGATACTTTGTTTACTATCCAAAGTATCGTTTGCGAACAGCACATACAAATGGTGTGGTATGACTGGCCGTTCGGGAATCACCCACGGATCTATGCGTGTATGGGGGGCTTAAGTATAAACGGGATGATTTTCAGATCCAAAAAAATTATGAGATTCAGCAGCTGACCGATTGAAAGAGACCAATAACTAAATAAGTCATTTGCCAACAGGTTACTTTCATTGGGTAAAACAAAATGCAGAGTCCAAGGCCGAGTTTCTGAGAAGTCAGAAGATGGGGGAGGGGTACAGCACTATAACAGTCTGCATGTGAAATATAAGAATGTTTCCCAATATAAAATTGCAATTTCTGTTCCATATTGATGGATCATTGTAATCTGTCAAACTCATTCATCATAGAGTAGAAGGTTCAGCTGCCATTATTGTCCTACTTGGTATTGTTGGGTTGAAGTCTAAAGGTGCCCCTAAACCCTAGGTGCCCAACCTGTGGCCCAGGGGCCGCATGCGGCCCTTTGGTTTTGGGGGCCGCCAAACAACACCCAAACTGTTAATGCATAGGGCAGAGCAACTCGCCTGTGAAGTGGTCACACACTGACCCAGCTTTCCTAATCAACTTTGGCCGTCCCACATCAGTAAAATTGTCTATGTTGATCATGGAAACCAGGTCTACATATGACCACTGCACTCAGGGGCAGGAGGGGGGGGGAGGGGGGTAGTTGCTGTCGGGTTTTAAATGTCTGTCGGGATCTGGTCCACCGTCTGTGAAGAGATGTCGACAGGATGTCGTCTGGATCGATGTTATGTGCGGCCCTCTAGTGATGCGGAGGGCCGCACTTGTGGCCCTATATATCAACTCAGTTGCCCACCACTGCCCTAAACGAACAGATAGGCGCATGATCCATGACCCGTTGGCGTCACGTAATGCCTTCTCCCGGCCATCTAATGCGCCCACCCCTGTCTTCCAGTGGAATCAACCAATCCAGGTTGGTCTAGTAGGTATCTGACATGTCTGTAAATCCTGCTCGGTCTGCATTGAACACCTAAAGTGGAACAGGAGCTTGGTCACAGCTTGGTGACGTCATCCAAACATCGCCACGCTGCAATCGAACGGGTCATTGATTGTGCGCCCATCTGTACGTTTATGGGCTCATTAACCCTTTAGTCATAGAACTAGTGGAATTAGAGATGGTAGTAAGTAGAGTATTTAGATCCTACTGTATTTAACCATGTGATCTGCTCTCCCTTCCAGGGCCATCCCTTTATTGTCCAGTTTGATGATGGGAACACAGAGGTGGTGTCCATGTGGGTGTGTAGAGCATTGGAGGAGCGTCGGTCTCACAACAGCCAGGAGTGAGAATATCACAAGAGCACAGCCTCCTATCTACAGTGCGCTTTGTTTACATGATCAGTGCCAGGAGAAGTGGCCATGCTATACGCATGAGCTCAAGCAGCAACATATCCCAGCTTCTCATGGCATCCCTGATGAAGAATGGTAAAGACCTTGGGAACAAAGAAGATGTTTCTGACTGTTACGCATGTCTCTTACAAGAACATCCTTATAATACAGAGGTCTTGTGGCCTCCACAAACTTTACCAGGCTCATTGCAATGGGTCTCACTTGTCAGACAAAGCAACTTTACTCATGACAATCTTCATTTGTGCATAGTCTTCCAGAACTCCAGATTCTGCTGCAGGTGCCATATTGCAATTCAGAGACTTGCATTTGCTTAGGCGTTTGACAATTGTGGTTCGGAGGTGACCGGGTGATATTTTAAGCTTACAAACACTCAGGTTTACGCTCTTCCCACACGGCAAGAAAGAGTGGCTTCCTTTTCTGAAATCCATGTGTTATTATTTTGGATTGTATGTCTTGCACAAATATTTGCTCTCTCTGTACTAATAAACTTTTTATACAAATAGAATACGATTTGTGGTCACCTTTTATTCACAGCAGTGCCACCAAGGAAAGGTACCAGTTTAGTCCTGTACAATTGTAATGAATGGAATGACAAACACACAAATATCAGGGCTCCTTTAACCATTTAAGAAACATGATAAATAATTGCGCACAACCTTTAGCAGTGATAACACAGTTGCAGTGATTTCAGGGCCCTCAGTGGGTGAATGGGGCCTGAGCAGAGATTGCAGAGTAAAATAGTCAGTATGAGGGGTGGGTGTTTAAGTTGTGTGAAGGTGTGCAGCTCTCAAAATGGAGGAGTGTGGCCCCCCTGTAACAGACAAATAAGAAGGCATTTGAATGCAGTGGGGACTAGGCCTTTCATAGTAGAGGGTTAAACGAGTGGTGAATCTCCTGCAGAGGGGTTGGCAAATGGTAAAAGGGGAACAAGGACAGAGGTGCACAACCTAGTGGTTGAAAAAGAGCCTCCGCTCGAAACGCGTCCCATTGTTCCTGTTGAGCCCCCAGCATCTGTAAGCAGGAAGTGATCTTATCCCTAACCAGGAAGTGAGGTCATCCTGGAAAACGCATGGCCCTGAGAGATCAATCCTTGTAAACCTCCTTTAATGTGAGTATCTTGTCTGTTGTCTTGTTTTATTTTATTCCATTCCATATTATTTGACCATTTACAGTACCTTACTTTGTTGTACTGGGTTGTGCGCCTCTGTCCTTGTTCCCCTTTTACCATTTGCCAACCCCTCTGCAGGAGATTCACCACTCCTTTAACCCTCTACTATGAAAGGCCTAGTCCCCACTGCATTCAAATGCCCGTGGCATGGGGAAGAAGCTGTCCATAGTTTTCTGTAGGACGTGCCTTTACATCGTGAGCATGACGCGCCCCTGATGCCCTGCCCGCAGTTTGCTGAAGTTTTAGGATGCATTAAACTTTAGCAAAACATATAAAATGTAATTTTTACGCTTCATCCAGTGTCTATTGACTTGCAGTGCATAATTGCCAAAGGCACCCCTGACCCACCTGTGTGTGCTGTCATGTCGCAGCCTATTGCTTTGAATGGGTTGCTTCTGCACTCCGCTGCATGTGGGGAAAAACCAAAGTGTAGATTAAGCCTAAACCAGGGCAGCTACTGGATGTCCTGGACACACAACACTGACGCAGGACGTTCAGTGGAGACTAGGCTTCAAAATAACACATTGGGAGTCATTGACACAGTACTTGAGAGATCTTGAACACAATAGTACTTGCTTAATCCTTAAATGTTGAGTAGAAGTATGGAATCGCACAGCCCAGGTGAGTGCCAATGGCAGCTACTAGCAGTGATCCTTCAATGAAACACATTACTGTAAAATTTCCTTTTTGTTGATCAGATTTTGATAAAAACTGATTCTTACACACAGTTATGAAATTTTTACAAGCTTTTCCAGTAACAGATTTTAGTGTTTGTCACTCCTGTAAAGGAAGATACGTTTCTAGCTGTGGAACCAGTACGTATGAGCCAAGGATGTTATATCCAACCTGCACATTGAATTACAGATATAATTTCTATGACCAATAAGAAAAAGCAAGCCAACATGGCAAACCTACGGCATAAAGTGCTTAACGCAACACACTGCATTGATGTGAAGAGGTCTTGTTGTCTTACAATAGAAAATGTATAACAATACACATAATATGAACAACCCCTGAGACTGGAACTACAGCCAAGGAACCTGTAACATCATCATATTAAATAACGTAACATGTTCCTGAATGCAATCAATGCACAATATTAATGTCCCACTTAAGTAGGTTTAATACACCGTAAATGAATGTCCCTGGGCCTCTGGGAAGAGTAAATAAAGTGAGTTTACAACTGGAAAGATCAAAGGTCACAGACCTTAAACAGTATAAATGTATATAATATACATACCAAAGGTCTAAGAAGCAAAACCTAAATCGATAAATCAATTACCTCATTCAATTCTGCAGAGGTAAGTACATTTTTATTTATATATTCAATATTACATGTTTCATAAACCTGTCTGTAGAGTTTTAGGGTGATGCATGTCATACCGATATTTCTAATTGCGGTTGGGTAAGATACACGTATTAAATCTCAGCATGTGTCAAGTTGTGTAATTAAAGTAGATGGGATTCTTACATTGTACCTAGGGTTAGTAATGGTAAATCTGGACATACACAGTGTGAGCTTTCTTTTCAAACATAATCTTTATAAATGTAGCCCACAATATACAGTTGTGTTCAAAATTGTTCAACCCCTACTGAAATGGAGTGTTTTGACATTGATTTTGATCATTTCAGTCATCTTGTTTACAATGAAATGAAAGAGGCACTTGTTAGTCAGACAAATATAACATAATATTAATAATGAAATAACCACAAATGTCTTTTCTGTGCTCACATCATTATCAGTTTTATTCAACCCCCAAGTGACATTCATTCTTAGTACTTAGTACAACATCCTTTTCCAGTTATAACAGCTTTTATACATGAAGCATAGCTTGACACAAGTGTCTTGCAGCCATCTACGGGTATCTTAGCCCATTCTTCATGGGCGAAAGCCTCCAGTTCAGTCACATTCTTAGGCTTGCGCGCTACAACTGCTTTCTTCAAGTCCCACCAGAGGTTCTCAATCGGATTTAAGTCTGGTGACTGTGATGGCCACTCCAAAATGTTCCAGCCTTTAATCTGCAACCATGCTCTAGTGGACTTGGAGGTATGCTTGGGATCATTGTCCTGTTGAAATGTCCAACGTCTCCCAAGCCTCAGGTTTTGTGTATCACATTTCCTTACAACATCTCCTGGTACTGAATTCATGGTACCTTGCACACGCTGAAGCTTCCCTGTACCTGCAGAAGCAAAACAGCCCTAAAGCATGATTGACCCCCCGCCATGCTTCACAGTAGGCAAGGTGTTCTTTTCTTAATAGGCCTTGTTCTTCCTCCTCCAAACATAGCGTTGATCCGTGGGCCCGAACAGTTCTAATCAGTCCACAGAACACTATCCCAAAACTTTTGTGGTTTGTCCACATGACTTTTGGCATACTGCAGTCGATCAACGCTATGTTTGGAGGGGAAGAACAAGGCCTATGAAGAAAGATTCTTGTGCACATGTTCCATTTTACCATCAGATACAATTCCTTTGAAATACCAAGAAGATCCGTCAGATACTTGATCGACTGAAATGTACCAACATGGCTGATCACTGCTCAATCAATTATATGTTTGATTATGAACTGTCATCTTGTTGATGAGAGGCACAGAATTTGGCATCAGCAACAAGGGATCATAAATTCATACTGCCTTGTATAAATGGTTCAGGCCGCTGATAGTGTAAAGGTGCCCATACCCACGTAGATGGGCACTAGATCAATGGCTGCTTCAAGCGCAGAACACAAAAGGCCCATTGATCTAGCGATCTTATGCGGCCACGCCTGTTTCGATCCCTTACAAAGCCAGGTTGGTGAGGCAGGTATTGGACATGTCCGTAAATCCTGCTTAATCTCCATTTGACAGGAATCAACCTAAAGTGGTGCGCCTTGATTCCCATCCAATTGACAGGCGCCTGAGCGCATCATGGTGAGGTCACATGCTGCGCTTCATGGGGTCATCAATCGAGCATCCATCTTGACGTGTATGGGCAGCTTAATGGTGTGGGCAAAATTTTCTTGGCACAAGTACCAACGCATTAGTACTAAGCATTATATAAATGCCACAGTCTACCGAAGTCTTGATTCTGAACATATCCATCCCTTTATTTACCATAGTTTTTTAAGTCTTACTTTCAGCAGGATAACTCACCATGTCACAAAGCTCATCTCAAACTTATTTGTGGAACATTACAAGTTTATTGTACACAAAGGACATCCACCGGCACCAGATTGCAAACACAATATGGTGCCTGGCCATTGGGATGTGGTAGAAGAAGAGATTTGAATTGTGTATCATGCAAACGTACAGTAAGACTACATTGACACAGGCCCCTGACACACATTGACATAGGGCCATGTGTAGGCACTTGGGAGGTATTTGTCAAATATTGCCAAACGCCTCCATGTTGTCCTATTGGCCAAACATCTGAAAAGTGACCAGGGTACAACTAATGTCGCCTTGTTAAATCATTGCCAAATAAAATTGATGCAGTTCTGAAGCCAAAGAGGGGCCAACATAATCCTAACTCATGAAGTGGATGGTGAGTGTATTTTATGTGTTTACAGTATCTCGCCTAGTGCACCCCTGACATTATGCAAAATAGTTTATAATTTCTTCTCATGGGATAACACTGAAGATACAATTGGAAGTAGTCAGTGTATTATTATTATTATTAACATTTATTTATATAGCACCAGCATATTACGCAGCGCTGTACAATACATTAGAGTGGAGATACAACACAGTATAACACACAGGTACAGGTATGACATAGGAGGAGTAGAGGACCCTGCCCGGACGGGCTTACAATCTAATAGTGTACAGCTTGTACAACAATGTTTGGCTCAAATCTGGACACTGGCCATTAAAGCAATGGACTATGATGTGCCTCTATACACATCATATCACCGTGGAGCCCTGCATTGATATTTACAGAATGAGGTATACCATAGCATGGCAATAACACTGGCAAAAAGTACCTGAGACTCCCATTGGGCGACATGGTCATGTAACATAAGACATAGTCTAAATTAGATGTACCCTCAAAATAACTCAACACACAGCCAATAATATTTAAAACTCTGGCACTAAAAGTGAGTACACCCCGGAATAAAAAATTTCCTAACTGTACCCAATAAGCCATTTCCCTTCGCAGTGTCATGTGACTTGTTAAAAGGTCTCAGGTGTGAATATCATATGTTTAGTGTTGTCCCATAAAATATATCATAAACGATTTACCGCCATGTGTGTGTGTGTATATATATATATATATATATATATAATTAAGCTTCATGGTCCAGTTTTTTGAGGACGGAAGTGGGAGGACAAACCTGTATTTGAACTTTTCTAACTTGCAGCTCATCTGATTTATATAAATATATATTTAAAAAAACTATTTTTGTCTGAGGCATGGTGTGTTCTTTTACATCCGCTATTCACTTTTAATTTATGCACCAGAATTTGACTTGGCTCAGCTCTCAGCTCAGTTCTGCAATATTTGGAGGAAAAGAGCTCTGCAACATGTTCAACATATAGAAGTTAATTTAACTAAAGAGAAGGATATTGAGGATTAGCCATTTGACCCCTGGTAACTGATTGATGTTCTGGCATCCAGACTGTATTTATCATTTAGAGGACATGATATTTCAGGCCTTTACCTGGGATCCCTCCAATGATTCAGCCACCTGCACATCCCTGAGACTTGTATTAAAGTTTGGGAGACAATGGCACTTGTCTTATAAATGGTAATTATATGAAATATCAGAGCCAGAGTCAAATGGCCCATAAACCCGCAGACCCGCGGCTGGCCTGTCCCTGAGCTCCAGGCTCACAGTCCATTTACTGAGAGATGATTGAGAGAGCACTAAAGCTGCGATTTATAGAGGTCGCTTTATTGGATAGACAGAGCATCCCTCTCCTCCCCAGTCACTGTCCATCCTCAGAGCCCCCTCTAAGTTCAAGGTTTATAATCCTGTCTAAGACAAGACAGTTTTAATGGAAATAGGTGTCTGGGGACATGAGGAAGAATGAAAAAATGTGACAAGTGTTACATCTTGGTCTGGCTAAATGTCACCAAGACTCTTTATCCCATACCCCCAGCACATGGAGTCTAACCATTCCTCGTACCATTTCTCAGTATACCCCACATAGCACAGATTACTATGAAATGAAGTGTATGAAAAGTCTAAAGTCGGCCATAGACGTCCCGATCTATGGCCGACATTTAGCAGACTCTTCACAGCGTGGTGACGTCACCACACTGTGAGCAGTCTGCTACAGAACGGACAGGAATCCTGTGTGTTCCACTAACACACGGGACTCCTGTCAGATTGTAGCCAATTAACTCGGAGGGGGAGGAGCCTGCAGTGCAGAGGATCGTGCAGAAAAAAAACCAGCAGGACGGATCCGTGTGCGATCCGACCTGCCGGCTTTTTTTCTACAAAACTCAAGGTGGGCTCCCTCATAGTTGCAGCCGACCAACCTTCATGTGCTCGGCGGGAGCGAGCACGCAGGTTGGTCTGCTACAACTATGGCCGGGAATCGGCCCGTCTATGGGGGGCTTTAGATGTCATTCACGTGTCCAAGTCATAAGAAGTTGGTTCATTGTTCATTCTTCGACATAGACAGCATCGATTACATCAAATTCTTTGTGGAATAGGATTTGGAGTTCATCTTGCATGTACTTTGTGGAAATGTACAAGCTTTCAACTATTGATTAGTTTTTACTTACATGTCCAATCTTTAAACATCCAACTGGAAACTCAAAATTGGTTTTACTATGATCAATTGGCTGCAGCATTCCCAACAGATCCGATCATGTTTTCTTTAATCAGAACTTAAAATCAGACCACTCATACTAGGCTTAGGGCCATCTATCCTTCCATAGGGTTATCACCCAGACTGGGTAGTCAAGTAGTAGTAATAGTAAATAGTAGTAAATAGTTTAGTAAATGAGTAGCTTGGAGGGAAAGGTATCTAGGTTATTCAGTGAAGAGTTGGCCAAGCTGGGCAAGTGTACTTTTCGGAAAGTATATTTAACAATGAATGTTGAAGATGTTCTGGCTCCAAACAGAGACAATGAACATCAAACAACATCAGTCAGCTCAGAACCAAATGTGGTTTATAACATGGAGACAAGCAGTCAACAATAAAACTGGACCTGTCATTAACAACCACATTCCGCAAAAAGCAACTTGGCTTTATCAAAAAAAAAAAATAATTTCTGTTTATCGATATCAGCAAAAGATTTTACCTTCCCAGAGATGTCACAGACAGGAGACATGAGATCTAATCATGTACAATTATTACAAGTAAACTACAAGCATGGGAGATCATTTATCTAACTTAGGGAAAGTCTCCACAGCGTTGTTTGATCCGTTAGGACCCCCTACGCTAAGCACAGTGCTTGGCGGGGGTCCCAATGGATCACATACATTTTACCTGCTTGGGGGATGCTCTGTTGTCACGGCGCTCAGCTGTTCCGCCTATGCAGGGGTAAACGTAGTGCAGTATGTTAACCCCTGTATCAGTGGATGTCTGAACAGAGCATTCGCCGGGCAGGTACAGTGTATGTGATCCGTCGGGACCCCACCAAGCACTGCGCTTAACATAGGGGTCCCAATGGAGCACACAAAGCTGTGGAGACATGGCCTAAGGCTGGCCATACACAAGTTAATACCCGTGCAATCGATGAACCCTTAAACAAGATGATGTCACCACACTCAAGCTTCCTTGATTGAACGGAGAATCCAGGTGATACCCTGAGTCCCCATCCAACGTAATTGCAATCGTTGGCAATCAAAGTGGGATTTAGCAACATGTTGGTCCTATACATTAGTATGGGAGACATAACACAGTGGAATGTGTTCATTTGTGTGGTTTTCTTGACCTCTAAGGGCTTGTTTCCACTGATGTGGATGGCTGCGGTGCTATCCACGCGACTGCAGCCGCTCCCGCCCGCACCCCAAGCTGTTTGTCACGCGGACGTTCGTGCGGTAGGATGTGGACTTCAGGCATGCCCCATGTTAAGGGATGCAGTCGGTTGCGGTATCCGCACGAAAACGCTGTAGCGAGCGTTCAGAACCGCATCCACATCCACACTCGGCCGCACCAGTGGAGCCTGGCTGATGCTTTGCCTATGGATGCGATCAGAGGGGTGGCAGCCGCGCGGATACAAACGCAGCAATCCGCACGATTCCGCATCAGTGGAAACAAGCCCTTACTCCCAGCGAGTGCACAAGTCGCCCATTGACGGCGATGGGGCTATGACAGGACTGTCTTCACAGCCCCTGATCCATTGGTCCCCACCTCCGTCAGGCTAATAGCGACACAGTCCATCTGCGCCCACAGTAACGTAACGAAGGCTATAGTGGAGCCTGGGGCAAAACATGGCTATTACAGGTGTTTGCCACCCCAACCTGTCATTGGACAGTAAAAGGAGAAGTGGCACACAGATCAGTTCCTCGCCCTGCTTACTATTATTATTATGTGTTAGCACTGCATAACTCCTTATGTTGTTTTTCCCTATCCCAGTGTGAGCTCTGCTGTATATAGTACAGGTCAAATGCAGGTATTTCTACTGCTTGCATTTACAAAATACATTTATTGATGAATTAATGAATACAGAATTCCATTATTATGTGTATATCTGAATGAAGATAATGAACTTTAAAATTTAATCTGAGAAATCTAATTTACAGGTATTGTGTGTTTTAGTACATTTGTTGGATTAGGGAGCCACAGTTGTATTTATACATAGCAGATGGGGTATTTTAATAACTAGAAATGATGGTTTGAAGTGGTAATGTTGCTCTTTGCACATTTTACTAATCGCTCCACTTTCAGGCAGTTTTGAATTCCTCTTGATCTTTCATTCAGCAACATCCTCCACCCTTCACATCTCTCCTCTCTGTCATCTCCATTTCTTTGTGCTCATTCAACCATCTCCAGCCGTCTTGTCACCCAAATGTAGTCCTTTGAACGTCACTGCTTAACTAGATGACTTAATTGTTCGTCTTCTCTCATTTTCTCTGGCTGTTTTAACCTAATCAATAAACTCTTGTCTATCGATCGTGTAAATTTCATTTTGCTACGTCCCTTACCAGCAAACAGCTTGGCAATTGATAGAAATTAGGCAGATCTAGATGAGCCCTGAAAAGGCAGAATGACTCTTTTGATTAAGCCATAAACTGGCAGGGGGCAGCTATAAGGGTCATTGAAGCTCAGGACCGCCCAGGACTCTGGTGACACGGATCCTGCCGGGCAATCTGATTTCTGATTTCTGGGCTGTGACCCTCCAGACACCACCACTCCATACTTCTTCTCTGTACAAATAAAACTAAATAACGGGCAGACTGTTACAAGCTTTATAGACAATTTTACTCTACTCTGACCAAAAAAAAAAAAAAGCTTACAACACTCACTTTTCTAGTACTGTATGTGCTAGAGACATTATTAGTCCAGTGACATATGTATTGTATGGAGGTCATGTATGAGTATTTAGTCTGGAATATTATAATACAAGGCCCTACTAGAATATCAAGAATATTTCAATTGTCAAAGGGCACATAGCAGACTTCACAAATACCCTGAGAAATGTGCCATTATAAAAAGTTAAATCAAAACTTAATTTTCCTTAAGTCTAGCTTCACAGTGAAAGTTACCACAACATACTACTCTTCAACAGCAATATATGAAACATCTATTGGGATACCATGTGAATATACAGTATATAGTGCCAGCATGAAACATTAGTACATACTATAGAGAGCAGCAGGGTCTTTACTATTAGGCTCTATATGTTGATTGACTGCCCCTCAGCAACTTCTATATTTCTGATCTGTTACAAGTACACGACATGTTAAATATGTGTCCTAGCAGTTATATCCTTTCCATATATTTCATACATAATTGAGTGTCTCTAGGCCGTATTTGCTGCCAATTATAAGCAGTGATTAGTTGGGGGTAAATGGTCTATTGATGGGGTGGGGGAGCCTCAAGGAGATGTTCTCTGAAAGGCATCATCAGATATCTTATTAAGGAAGGAATGGGACAGAACGCCCCAGAGAGGTGTCACACTTGGATGTAAATGGCTCCTTTGTATTACTTGTCTATTGAGTGAATGGCTGGTGCAGATTGATCGGTTGAGTTTCATTAATACAGAATGACAAGTTGTATTACTACGGTGCATGGAGCAGATCTTGGATAACGCTTGGAGAAGAGTTATCACTCCACCCATTTAATAGCAGCCATCTCGCAGCCTAGCCAGTGGCTAATTAAGAATAAAACTAAGTGATAAAAGGTTTCTTTTAACAAGCTGCAGGCTAAAATAGGCCAACAGTGGGGTTCCTGAAACTGTAGATGTACTTTACGACCTATCACAAAAAGGCATGGCCAGTCCCTACACAAAGGAACTTTAGCAAGTTGATTACTTAAGAAAACACTATGGCGGGAGCTGTCCATGGTGCTGCAAAACACCTCTTCCTTCATGTAATGGAGGAAGCATCTAGGGGGCAACAGGCTCAATAATTTAATTCACCAGATTAGGTGCAATGGTGGATAGATTCTAGGCTGTGAGGTGACACAATGACACTGTATTTAGCGTAATTTAATGGAAATCAACCAATACTAACCTCACATTCTGCTACCTACTCCTGTATGTCGTAAGTCACAGGCTGACAACAAGCATGCAGATCATTTGCTCTGACTTGGATTATGCTTGCCCTAGTTACAGTGTGACAGTTGGAATATGACTATGAAAGGATGACATTTGGACTGCAGGTAGTCTCAGGGGTTAGTTACAAAGAGAGAAAATTTCAGGGTTGTACTACTGAGGTATGAGATCTGGGGGTTCAAATGTGCTAAGACTTGCATTTGACCCAAAGCCAGCTGGTGACCTGTGGATGGAGGCAGCTTATTGGAGGCTCAATCAGTAACAGGGAGGTCCATCTGCAGCAGAAACTACCATGAAGAGGACAGGGAGGGAGACCACCCTACATATGGGGTGAGTACCAAACACCATCTCCTGGTACTCATCTGAGGAGCTCACTAAAAAAGTTATGTGCACCCCTGATTATATCTATATATATAGAGAGAGAGAGAAGGTTTTGGCCATATTGCAGGATCAACTTTCTCTTGGAGTGTTTCACAAATCATCTCGTCTCTCAACAAGTTCACCAGATAGGTGAGAACAATACACTGCACTCTCTAATGATGTGAAACATCAACTGTTTACTGTCTAGTTTTTAATACAAGAGATACTGCACAGAAGATAAGTTCTTAATTTAAACATTACAATTTTCCATCAATCTGCTGTCCTCGTTCCTCCCGCCAGAGTAGTTTTCTATTTGATAGAACGAGCAGATTCACATTTATTATATTTGACATCAAGTCAATAATACTACAGATGTCCTGTGGATTTTTACTTGAGAGACGTTACAATCAACTATGTTTTGTAAATGAACTTGTGTGGATGCTATAGGACCTCTACTGACTACTAATAGGCTTCTGTCAGGAAGGAAATACCTGTGTGAAAAGCATCAGAAGAAAGCTGCAACATTATTGAATTCAACCAACTTCCTAGTGCACAGGAGCTGCGATGCTGAATTCATACTAGAATTGGCTAATAGTTATTATGCAATAGGTTGAGCTGGGTGCATGTACTACATATCAGAGAACCACTTCAATAAAGGTTGCAAGTACATCATATAGGGCAGAGGATCCCCTGACAAGGTTGGGATGGTCACAGTGAGGGTAATATTAGGGTTATTGTGTTTATATCAGCTAAAAAATGACCTTTCATCTGAAGCTCGAATTTCGCTTTTTCAGAGAATCCCCTTTAGTTAAAATAAAGGTTAAAATATTAAAATTTTAAAAGTTAAAATATATAACTATATAACAAAAGTTTGTCTTTTAAAGTCCTTCAATCAGAAGCTACAGATTTACAAGGTGTTGAATTTGTTGCTTTACTTAGAAAAAGTGTCTCATCCAAGATATCAATGCACAGTAGTCACTGAGACAAGCTGTGTGTGTAATGTGAGGGCTCGCAGTATGATGGGGTCACTGACCTCACATATATTTATACAACTCTCCTCACACAGTTTTTGGTTTATTTATTTACCTTCTTCATGTTATATGCAAGCTGTAAGTTTATTACATATTTTCTATGCACTTTCCTAGTGCTTTTTCTGGTTGGATCAAGCAATGACATTGTACACCATTCCTGTCAAGTAACTACTGTTTTGACCGCTCGTTCCTACCCCCATCCCAGATTAGTATTTTCCTGTAAATCTCCCAATAGGCTCAGTTGTACACTGCAATTTGGCCTACAGAGTTCAATGGGAATAATAATACAGGAGGATTGTAGGAAAGAGGAGGAAGTGAGGGATGGGGGGCGGTACCCTCCCCGCTTGTCCGGAGGATGTTCGAGGTGGAAAGTTAGGAGGGAAACGTTACCCTCTATAAAGGAAAAATTGTACATGTATGCTGTACACCAGAGGGGTCCCTCGTCAGCAGATATCTCACTGAGAACTCAGGAGCCCCTGGGATCCTCAAAAGTTTCAATCCCTTTTTTTTTTTTTTTTACTGAAATCTCTTTCTTTTGAGTGATTGACTAGTCAAGAAAACATTTTGCAGCATTTAGAAAAATCTTTTTCCTCATTAAGAAAATCAAGTACTCCTTCATGTTTTGCCCTATTGGGTCTAGACATAGTACTGCACCAAATCAAGCTATCCAGCCCTCCCTTTGCATTCCTTTATCAATGTCCAGTAATTAAAATGTCACTGTTTAATTATCTCTCTGCACTGATCCTCTTGGAACAATCTTTTCCTAATAAAGGATCTAATCGAAATGCTATTTCTATCCAGAAACTGTTACAAGGAGAGGCTGTGACTGCAGATCAATAGGGAGGAGGGATTGATCTGCCTGTAAACAGGGATTTATTGGGGTCATGCTTTTATATGGTGCTGATACAACTGTTAAATGGAGAACATTCATTTTCAATAGGAGCGTTTATTAAACTTGCACTGAATTAGTCTGGGCTGATTTATAGGGCAATCTTCCCGGGAGGAGAAGGTTCTCATTTTATAGGACACGGATCTGTAGCTTTTAACCGAAAAATGACTCTCTAGTCTGCTTCAAAAGGAAACTGCTGATATTTTTTTCTGGGGGCCCTAAATGTTTGGAAAATAGACGCTGGAAATTCAATCTTTTTTTCCACACACTGCGGTTTTATCCGTCCCCTACAGAAATAAAGCCACTTACACATACTTTATGTCTGTGCTGGAGAAAAAGGTGGAGATCACACAAGAGCTGGTAAATCAGTTTGCTCCAAAGACACATTATATGAGGACAGCCTGTAACACAGCCAACATAGGGACATCCAGAGACCTAGAGGTACCGGGACACATACCAGGAGGCTTTTCCAACAGACATGGAGATCCAGAGGCTTAGTGACACAAAGACATTCCCTGACCCTGATAAATTGTCTCAGAAACATACACAGACATAGAGATCCAAGGATCTCATTATACAGGAACATCTGAAGACCTAGAGACATAGTGACACAGGAACATCCAAAGACATGAAGAACCACAGGACATAGTGACACAGGAACATCCACAGACATGGGGAACCACAGGACATAGTTACACAGGAACATTCAAAGACATAAAGAACCACAGGCCATTGTCACACATGAACACCCACAGAAATGGAGAACCACAGGACAAAGTCACACAGGAATATTCATAGACATAGAGAACCACAGGACATAGTCACACAGGAACATCCAAAGACATAAAGAACCACAGGCCATAGTCACACAGGAACATCCACAGACATGGAGAACCACAGGACATAGTGACACAGGAATATCCACAGACATGGAGA
>CM070034.1:125351109-125367185 GCA_036250615.1 Ptychadena robeensis | reverse complement strand
GAACCACAGGCCATAGTCACACAGGAACATTCACAGAAATGGAGAACCACAGGACATAGCCACACAGATACATCCACAGAAATGGAGAACCACAGGACATAGTCACACAGGAATATCCACAGAAATGGAGAACCACAGGACATAGTCACACAGAAACATCCAAAGACATGGAGAACCACAGGACATAGTCACACAGAAACATCCACAGAAAAGCAGAACCACAGGACATAGTCACTCAGAAATGGAGAACCACAGGACATAGTCACACAGAAACATCTACAGAAATGGAGAACCACAGGACATAGTCACACAGAAACATCTACAGAAATGGAGAACCACAGGACATAGTCACACAGAAACATCTACAGAAATGGAGAACCAAAGGACATAGTCAAACAGAAACATCCACAGAGATGGAGAACCACAGGACATAGTCACACAGAAAAGCAGAACCACAGGACATAGTCACTCAGAAATGGAGAACCTACCCAGATTCGCACCACGCACTGCCGTGTCAGCCGCCCGTCTTCAGTACTGTTGTCCCAGTGGGGTGGATGTCCGGTCCCTCGTGGGTCCCGCCTGAATTACGTGACCCTACGCGCTGGAGTACCTGCGGTCTCAGCCTGCCTTGCATTTCACCAGTGTCGCTGGCAACTCCGTTCCTGCACTGTCTGCGTCCCTGGTTCATTCTAGGGTAAGCGCTGCTGGCATTCCCTGGATCACTCTTTCCTGAGACTGTTACCTGAGACTGTTACCATTACCGCTGCACCGTTGTGCTGGTTGTTGTACTCGAGTTCCCGATCTGGGCCCTGAGTTTCAATAAAGTTGAGCTTTGAGCATTACAGCCGCCTCTGTCGTCTGATTGATTTCTGTGTACCTTACATCTGGCGTCACGAACAGGATCAATCATGTCCGAGCACGATAATGAGGCTGGCGCAGCTGGCTCCAACGTTGCCCCACAGGCTGAAGCCCCGGTGCCTGCGGCGGCCAACTTGGGTCTCCCACTCCTCATGGGAGGACTGCTCCACCAACAACTACCCAAGTTCAACGGGACAGGGTTGAGCATGACCGAATGGTCCAAGAGAGTCCAGGCCCTGGCTTCCGCGTACGGGCTCTCCCCAGCGCAAGAATCCGAGATGGCCTTCAACACGCTGGAAGGGGAGGCCCAGAAGACCCTGTCGTTAGTACCCGCTGGTGAAAAGGATACGTTGGCCAAGATAGTGGAGCGATTAGAAGCCGTATACGTATACGGTCGCAGGAGAGACCATCGCCCGATACGCTATAGCGCTGCAAGAACTTGCGGACCAGATCTGCCAGAAACAGCAGAGCCAGTCCGGGCGCGCTGCATGGGGGGAGGACAAGTACTGGCTCAAGGAACAACTCGCTGATGGCCTGACGTCCGGCCGGGCCCGGTCCGGGCTTAGAGACAAGCTCTAGGAAAGCCCGGATACCCCTTACTATTGCTTAATGGAACTTGCATTGACACTCCAAGAACGCGAGAATACCGAGACCGGACGAATCCCTGCTACCGCCGTGAGGCCAGTGGTAGCCGTGGTCGCCCCACCGCCTGTATTGCCATTGGAGGCCGCTGTACAGCAACTGACAGAGGGTATGTTGGCACTGCAGACAGAGGTTGCGGCTCTTAGAAGACAGTCCCAGCAGACACATCATGAGACGGCTGAGCCGTCGGAGGCCGACCGATCACCCCGGGAGGTCAGACGGACATCGAGACGTTCACCCACCCTCCCTGGTCCCGAATGGAGCCGAGGTCGACGCATGCCGCCGGACCAACAGCATCGTGGGCCCCAGCCACAGGCCGTTAAACTAGAGAGCCCCGCTGCCAAGAGCCAGGCAGTGGGGCGGGCGCCACCAAGCCGCCACCCTTCAGAGGCTCAAGACATCGCTACGGATTGTCCCCGCGTACAAGTGAGTTTTGATGGACAAGAACTGGACTGCCTACTTGACACGGGCTCCCAAGTGACCATTATGCCCGAAGCTGTGTTCAAACGATACTTTCCCCGTCAGCGGATGGGCCGGGATGCCCCCGTGGATCTCCCTTACGGCCGCCAACGAACTGCCAATCCCCGTAGTCGGCATTACCTGGATGGAGGTCGAGTTGTGGGGGCAACACATTGGGAAGAAAGGGATTGTGATTACTCGGCCTGCTAGCCCGGGCGCTAACCAAGTGATACTGGGCATGAATATTATACAGTCACTCCAGCCTGAGACTGCCCCGACTGGATGCCGGCCGCCCAAAGAGATACGCCGACTGCTTCTCACTCTGCAGCAGCTCCGCCAGCCCGAGGATGGAGGTCCAGACTTGTGGGAGAAAGCCGGAGTCGTCAGAGTCCCGTTCGGGCAGGAGATTTAAATGCCCCCTGGGCGAGAAGTGGTGATACCCATGACCGTGGGGGGCAAAGCTGCCCTGAGTGGTCTCACCGTCCTTGTCGAACCTCTTCCAGGTGAGCTTCATCCCTACATCGCTCGCACCCTGGCCGTGGTGCGATGGGACACCGTACTAGTGAGAGTACGCAACTCCCTGCAGACACCCCTGCATTTACTCCCGGGTCAAGTGGTAGCTGAATTAGCCTTGGTGTGGAACGTGGTCGCCCCGAAGGTAGACCGGATGGAGTTCCAAAGCTTTAAGGGTCTACATGGCCAAAGTCAACCTCATCTGACAAAAGGCGGCGATAGGACCACAATGGTCCGGAAATCAGCTACTCCCCCTTCTAGGCCAAGCATCTGCTGAACTGACTCCAGCGCAGCTGAACCAGGTGGGTCAATTGCTAGACCGCTGGTCACAGGTGTTCTCCCAGGGGGAGCAGGACTTGGGTTTCTGTAGCGAAGTAGAGCACGAAATCCCGAAGGCAGATACCCCGCCGATTCGGCTCAAGTACCGAAACATTCCACCCCATCTGTACCAGGAGGTGAAAGGGCTGTTGGAACAGAGGCTACAGCAAGGGGTCGTCGAGGAGAGTAACAGCCCGTGGGCTGCGCCTGTAGTGCTCGTAACGAAAAAGGACGGGTCTCTGAGATTCTGTGTAGACTATCGACGGCTCAATGCGGTTGCCACCAGGGACGCCTACCCCATTCCCCGGATTGAAGAGAGTCTTGCTGCCCTGGGTCGAGCTAAATTCTTCTCCACCCTGGACCTCGCCAGTGGGTATTGGCAAATCCCAGTTGCGGAGAAAGACCGCCCCAAGACTGCTTTCGTAACCCCCATGGGACTATACCAATTCAAGCGGATGCCGTTCGGACTCAACAACGCCCCAGCCACCTTCCACAGGCCTATGGAACATTGTCTGGGAGACCTTAATCTGGAGAGCATCCTGATCTACCTGGATGATGTGGTGGTATTTTCCCCCACGTTTGAGGCTCACCTCCAGCATCTAGACGACGTCTTTTCCCGCTTGCACCGTTACAGCCTGAAACTTAAACCAAAGAAGTGTCACCTGTTCAGGGAAGAGATCGAGTATCTGGGACACGTAGTATCTAGAGACGGGGTCCTGCCCAACCCAGACAAAGTGCAGGCAGTTAAAGACTGGCAGCCCCCTACAACTGTGACAGAGGTACGGGCATTCTTGGGTCTCGCTGGATATAACCGACGCTTCATCAAGGACTACGCGCAGCACGCCGCCCCGATCTAGGAATTGCTCTGCGGCGTGACTCAGAAGGAGGGCCCCCGGAAAATACAGTAGGGTCCTAACCAGCAAAGAGTGTTTGAATTCCTGAAGGAACGTCTCACCACGGCCCCCGTCCTAGCTTTCGCCGATTTTACCCTGCCCTTTCGGTTGCGGACGGACGCCAGCAACAAAGGCCTGGGTGCGGTCCTGTCCCAGGTCCAGGGCAGAGAGGATCAGGTTATAGCCTACGCCAGCCGCAGCCTCCACGAGAGTGAGAAAATTTGTTCGTTCAAATTGGAGCTACTAGCGTTAGTCTGGGCCGTCACGGAGAAGTTTGCGGAGTACCTGACGGGCGCCAAGTTCGAGGTCTGGACTGACAGCAACCCTTTGGTACACCTCGACTCGGCCAAACTAGCGGCTTTGGAGCAACGCTGGGCCGCCCGCTTAGCCAAGTTCGAGTACACCATTAAATATTACCCCGGCAAGAGTTACCTGCTGGCTGACGTTCTGTCCAGACACCCTCACGGCAGACCACTGAGGACTCCGGACGAAGAAGAAGAAAAGTTTGTGCTCAAAGGACAAGGCGCAGGTCAGCTTGGTCCACATGCTTCGGGACTATGACTGGGTGGACGTACAGCGGGAGGACCCAGTGGTGGCACCCCTACACAGGGCTGTGCGGACCGGAGAGTTCCCCACTCCAGAAGAGAGAGAACAGTGGCCTAGAGAGACGGTCCGGCTACTGAGTTATTGGCCCCGACTGATCGTGTACCATGGAATCCTGTACAGAAGGATCCGGCTTCCCCACGAGTCACCCGTCATTTGGCAAGTAGTGCTATCTCGAGCCCGAGACCGGGCTGTGGCCGAACATCTACATGCAGACTCCGGACACTGGGGAATCCACAAGACTTTCGATAGCCTGCGACGCAAGGCAATGTGTCTCGGCCTGCGGGAAGCTGTAGAGGACTGCTGCAAACAATGCATCAACTGCTCCCTGGCCAAGGGTGCAGCGGCCAAAGTACCACCACTGACATGGAGGACGTCTGCGCCGTTGGAGGTGCTAACCATAGACTTCTTGACGTTGGACCCCTCCGAAGATGGCCTCCAACATGTACTGGTCATGGTCGACCACTTCACGAAGTTTGCAGTTTCCACCCGGGACCAGACTGCCAGAACCACCGCACAGACGGTGTGGAAGCATTTCTGCCTGCCCTACAGTTGCCCAAAGAAGCTACATTCTGACCAGGGCCCCTGTTTCGAAAGCAAGTTTTTTCAGGAATGGTGCCACGCTGCGGGGATCCAGTAGACCCATACCACCCCGTATCACCCCCAGGGGAACAGGGCGTGTGAACGCTTCAATCGGACCTTGCTACAGATGTTACGGGGTCTGTCCAGAGAGAAACAACAGAAGTGGACCCAGTACCTAGCGGAGCTGGTGTGGAAGTACAACCACACCGTCCACGCTTCCAGCGGGAAGTCCCCATACCAGATCATGTTTGGTCGGGAGCAAGGAGGTCCCGCAGAGCTCAGAGCCACCGCTCCAGACGAGGAGCTGCGCCACACGCCTGCGTCTTGGGTACGAGAATGGGAGAGACAGATCCAGGAGGTTGCACAGTTCACCCAGGGTAGAAGCTGGGTCGCCCCCGAGGACGCTGATACTGCCGGTTATGACCTACAGGCCGGCCATCTAGTGCTTATCCGAAGAAAGGGAGCTCACCAGTGTGGGAAGCTTCAAACTCCGTGGGAAGAAAGGCCTGGCCAAGTACTCCGGCGGGTCATGCCGGGTCAACCGGTGTATGACGTACAGATTGGAGACGAACCCCGCAGGGTGCGACGGTTGCACCGGCAAATGCTGAAGAGACTGCCTAGCCAGGTCAGAGTACCTGGCTAGGCAGTCATCTGACAGGATCTGACAATCTCCGCTGGGATGGGCCTTTTGTGTCGCTGGCAACTCCGTTCCTGCGCTGTCTGCGTCCCTGGTTCATCCTAGGGTAAGCGCTGCTGGCATTCCCTGGATCACTCTTTCCTGAGACTGTTACCTGAGACCGTTACCGCTGCACCGTTGTGCTGGTTGTTGTATTCGAGTTCCCGATCTGGGCCCCGAGTTTCAATAAAGTTGAGCTTTGAGCATTACAGCCGCCTCTGTCGTCTGTTCCTGTGTACCTTACAGAACCACAGAACATAGTGACACAGGAACATCCACAGACATGGAGATCCACAGGACATAGTCACACAGGAACATCCCCAGACATGGAGATCCACAGGACATAGTGACACAGAAACATCCACAGACATGGAGATCCACAGGACATAGTGACACAGAAACATCCACAGACATGGAGATCCACAGGACGTAGTGACACAGAAACATCCACAGACATGGAGATCCACAGGACGTAGTGACACAGAAACATCCACAGACATGGAGATCCACAGGACATAGTCACACAGGAACATCCACACACATGGAGAACCACAGGACATAGTCATGCAGGAACATCCCTTGTAATGGCGATCCAGAAACCTAGTCATACAGGGACATCCCCAGACATGGACCATCAGGGATCTTAGATAGGGACATTAACCAACCTGCAAGTCCAGAGACATGGAAATGCAGGCACATAAACATCACCATCATCACCATGTGATGTAATTTACCTCCTTGTTTGTAAAATATATGAATAGGAGAGTCATGTGATTTCTAAAAGCTGGTTACTGGTAAATGAAGTTTAAAAATTTTGTATAATAATTACTAATTGTGAGGTTACCAACTCATATTCAAACTTTAGAATTAAAACCAGACCCTTCACAGAGCTAGACATTTACATTCACCGGCCACTTGATAAGGCACACCTTGCTAGTACCGGTTGCTTTCAGAACAGCCTTCATCCTTTGTGGCATACATTCAACAAGGTACTGGAAACCTTCCTCAAAGACATTGGTCCATAGTGACATGATAGCATCACACAGTTGCTGCAGATTTGTTGGCTGCACATCCATGATTCGAATCTCCGGTTCCACACATCCCAAAGGTGCTCTATTCGATTGGGATCTTGTGACTGTGGAGGCCATGTGAGTACAGTGAACTCATTGTCATGTTCAAGAAACCAGTCTGGGATGATTCGAGCTTTATGACATGGTGCATTATCCTGCTGGAAGTAGTCATCAGAAGATGGGTACACTGTGGTCATAAAGGGATGGACATGGTCAGCAACAATATTCAGGTAGGCTGTGGTGTTGCAAGGATGATCAATTACTACTAAGGGGTCCAAAGTGTGCCAAGAAAATGTCCCCCACACCATTACACCACCACCACCAGCCTGAACCGTTGATACAAGGCAGGATGGATCCATGCTTTCATGTTGTTGACGTTGAATTCTGACCCTGCCATCTGAATGTCACAGCAGAAATCGAGACTCATCAGACCAGGCAACAGTTTCCTGTTCTTAGCTGACAGAAGTGGCACCCGGTGTGGTCTTCTGCTGCTGTAGCCCATCTGCCTCAAGGTTTGACATGTTGTGCGTTCAGAGATGCTCTTCTGCATACCTTGGTTGTTACAAGTGGTTATTTCAGTTACTGTTGCCTTTCTATCAGTTCGAACGACTCTAGCCCTTCTCCTCTGACCTCTGGCTTCAACAAGGCATTTGTGCCCACAGAACTGCCTCTCACGGGATGTTATGCCTTTTTCGGACCATTCTCTGTAAACCCTAGAGATGGTTGTGCGTGATAATCCCAGAAGATCAGCAGTTTCTGAAATACTCAGACCAGCCCATCTGGCACCAACAACCATGCCACGTTCAAAGTCACTTAAATCACCTTTCTTCCCCATTCTGAAGCTTGGTTTGAACTGCAGTGGTTCGTCTTGACCATGTCAACAAGCCTTAAGGCTTGGTTGATCAGCCATGTGATTGGCTGATCAGTAATTTGCATCAATGAGTAGTTGGACAGGTGTAACTAATAAAGTGGCTAGTGATCCTAGATGTGTACTATGTGTGTTGTGACTGTAGGTGAAGACTGTGAGTGTCTGCTGGGACAATCAGACTTTATTCATAACAAGGGGAATTGAATCAAGATACCCTGGCTTTAATAAATTAAATAATGATTTATACAAACTCCACTCCTTTGTGTCATGTGGTTATATATGAACTAGAATACTAGAATGTACCCCTTTAAATAAAATAAACAAACAGGAAAATAATGCTTCTGTATCACTGTCTGAATAATTACCAAATCCATATATTATGTGATGAAAACAAAAACTTCCTTAGAATAAAATAACAACCAACTGGGGAAACTGGGTCGGGGACAGAATATATAGAGTATAGGGTAATGTTAGGAGTACATATACGTGGAAGATAGGAGTGTAGGGTGACCCCATAACCAATGGTAACTGAGCTCCCTAGGGGAGGCTTAACATTCAGGCCTCAAGCGGACTGTGGTAAATACATGGTTAACACTGCAGAGGTCCCAATGTCCCCTCAACCCACATAGTATCCCAAAAGGCGTCCACGGAAGTATGCAAGCACGCCTGCGGAATAGTTGCAACCAAGTAGGGCATCCATGCACGAAAGAACTTAGGGGTGTCTAGTTATTTGTAGGATAACGTATCCAGTTTATCTATATTCATCAGTTTAAACATGTGGCTTTCTATGTCTGAAGCCGACGGGGGGTAGGAGTTACCCAACAGCCAAGAATAGACTTTTTCTTCGGCTGATAGTTGTTGCGCGTTTTCGCTGCGCAATTTTTTTTTATGCAGATACGGATGCGGTTGGGACGCGGATGCGTTTCAAAACACTGCAGCTAGCGTTCAGAAACGCACCCTAAACCACATCCGCACCCGAACGCGCACATCCGCACCAGTGGAAACTATATTGAAGTTTCCAATGGATGCGGGTTGTTTGCGCTTGCGGCCGCGTGGCTACAAACGCACGGGATCGCATCAATGGAAACAAGCCCTAAGTCCCCTGTAGAGGTGTCCAGTTCCACGTAGAGAAGGGCTAAGCTGTGTTGGGAGGGTGCGGCTATGTTTGGTGATAGCATCAAGGGAAGAAGACGAACAACATGGTCTAGGGTCACTTTGGAAACCCAGTGTTTGGGGACTTAGTAGTAGGAATAGTAGGCCTGATGAGCTATCTTAAGTTATATCTCACACCATGATTGACTGATTATAATTTTACAAACCCTGATCCACCCGCTTTCTAAACTTTCAGAGACAACTGCAGCTCACAGTAGGGTGATACCAGCAACAGAGGCAGAGCTGTCAATGCAACAAGTAGTGGGCAGGACTAAGTATTGTAAGGACCTCAGTGACCAAGTGCAAGCTTTTAAAGGGCTGGGTCATTGCTGAGAGCCCCTTCCGCTTGAGAGTGGCAACTGAGCTCTAAATTCAGGAGTAGTGAAGCATTGTTGTCACATTGTCACAGAAACTTCACTGACAGGATCAATAGACTTTGCAGAGGAACCACAAATAAGAAAACTGTAGAATGAAGATGCAGCGCCTTTTTTGGCAGGCCATTATTCTGCTATCAAGCCGAATTCCAGAAAAAGCAAATACTGTTTAATATATGGAGCATATGTACCTGAATCTTGTGTGCTTTGTGAATTTTGTTCAATATCCATGCAGTAGGTTTGTTCTAGATAAATAGAGAACATGACACTTTATAAATAAATTATGCCATTAGATGTGGGGACAAAGGCATGCTATTGAATGTGACCTTATTCCTGTATTGTAAAGCCAAACACTAGACAGCTACGTGTACAGCACACATGCAGATGTGACGTGTTTACTGCACAATAATATCCTTCATATATCCACCTATTCATTGCCTCGTACATACACTGCTCAGTAGTAGTTGAATAGTTGAATGTGCTGACAACAATGTATCAACCCATGGAGGTCTGGATTTGAAGTCACTCAAAATTAAAGTGCAAAAAACATTACAGGTTGATCCAACTTTAATGTCTTTAAAACAAGTAGAAATAAGACTCAGTAGTGTGTGTGGCCTCCACGTGCCTATATGACCTCTCTACAATGCCCAGGAATGCTCCTGATGAGGGGGCAGGTGATCTCCTGAGGGATCATCTCCCACACCTGGACTAAAGCAAAGAAGGTTTGCTGAGTCTGTCAGCGTAGTGTCCAGAGAATGGAGGCACTACCAGGAGACAGAACAGTACATTAGGAGACATAGAGGAGGCCATAGGAGGGCAACAACCCAGCATCAGGACCACTACATCCACCTTTGTGCAAGCAGGAACAGGAGGAGCACTGTCAGAGCCCTGCAAAATGACCTCCAGGAGGCCACAAAGGTGCATTTGTCTGCTCAAATGGTCAGAAACAGACTCCATGAGGGTGGTATGAGGGCCCGACATCCACAGGTGGGGGTTGTGCTTACAGCCCAATACCACCGTGCAGGACATTTTCATTTGCCAGAGAACACCAAGATTGGCAAATTTGCCACTGCACCCTGTGCTCTTCACAGATGAAAGCAGGTTCACACTAAGCACATGTGACAGATCGTATTGCGTGTGTGCTCTATAGTACGGTCGTAAATCGATTGATATACCTAGAAAACCCTTTATATATTGTACGATCTACTAAAATTTACCAAGATGTCCGAATCGATTTCCGGAAATATCGAACCGTGTATGGGCACCTTTAGACAATGTAGTTGCCAGAGTCTCAAACATGCAGATACTACTTTGTTCCATAGAAGAGTTCCATGTTATGTATAGTAAAGAGTGTGAGAAAATTTGCTTAGTTGGAAAATTATACTGAAATTTGATTTAGAAATTTCAACCACTTAGTGGAAACTTTGACTTGATTTTTAATGTGTACAATAAGTGGTGATGGCCGAACAATGGCAATGGGTGTTCACAGACAGTTCACAGCGAATTGCATTCACTTTAAGGGAATGCTAAATATTTAAACCTTCAGTAGAAATGGTTGAATTTTTTTGACTAGTTGACTTTGTGTGTTGACTGCAACATGCTATCATCACTAGTCTTGCTGGAGATTTAGAGAAGGGGAGAAGGGTTGGGGTTTACTACAAAAAGAAAGTATTGCTCTTGCACAAATAGTTATTGCATAAATTAAGTGCAAAATCCATCACAAATTTCTCAATTCGAAGTTTGGACCATAATTTGTGGAAAAACTACACACGACACTTTTTGATCCAAATGTTCCTACAACCCTCCTCTACATCATCAGCAATTTTGGTGATGATAGTTTGTTCAGGACTTCTGTACTCATTTGAGATGATGGGGGGGGGGGGGGGGGGGGGGGGGGGGGGGGGGGGGGGGGGGGGGGGATCAGTTTCTATTAAGCATTATAGTTCATGTTTTTTTCAATGATAATAATAATTTTTTATTCTAGTCTAATTAAGTTCTTTTTAGGTTTAATTTTCTCTTAAATACATTTTTAGGAACATTTTATATTAAAACGTTAGAAAATTAGATGATATCATAGGGTTTAGGTAGCAATATCTCCTCCATTAGATGATATCATAGGGTTTAGGTAGCAATATCTCCTCCATTAGATGATATCATAGGGTTTAGGTAGCAATATCTCCTCCATTAGATTTTGGAAGTCCTTTGGATGTGTCCAGATCAAACAATACATATTGCTACTTATGACATTCAGTTTTTTATTATTTTGAATACTAAAGAAATGACAATTGGAATGTAATGGGTTACCATTGGTAATAGTACATTTCCCAGTTACCTCCCTTAAGCTGGCCATACACCCTTAGATCTCTGTCAGATATGCTTTAGATCTACCAACAACTATGTAGTGCCGGGTCCTCTGCCATTGAACACATGCAGACTTGATTATTTAGAAAGTCCCTCATATTACATGGTTTTGGTAAAACAAAAGGAGATCAAAAGGAAATATCTGACAGAGAAATCTAAAGGTGTATGGGGACCCTTACATCACCCCCTGTACAATGGTAGCACATGATTGGTTGGGATGATGCATTGGTACCAGTGAGATTCCAGATTTGGGGTGCTTTCTATGGAAGGAAGTCCTGTGTGTACAGAGCAGACCAGTAGTAGGACTAGTCCCTGTATGTGGGATTAATAAACTCAGTAAATCAGACTGCGCTATTAGAAGTGGCACTTTAGGCAGGAGAGAGTAAGCCCATGTGCTTGACCTCTGAGCCCTGACAGATAAATAATTCTCTCTCCTGAATTATTAAATGCCGATTTTTGTCGCTAATCTCCCATCTTGTGACAAAAGAGAGGTCACTGGCGGATCCCAGAGCTCCCAGTTTGTCCCAGCATCTCCCAGCATGTCCCCAGGAAAGAGACTGGCAGAGATGGATGGTCCTCACTACAGGAACAATATCGCAGCTACCCCGTCTGATTAACCCCTAGTGCTCCCATCGCTCCCACTACTGTCTGCGCTATAAGAGGGGCACACAGGAGCCTTGTCTCCTATAATCATGTGTGTCTGCTCCACATTATTACCTCCAGCAACAGACACATAATATCCCATATCATTATATTTTATAGCACCTCGTATAATGTCATCATATTAGTGACCAAACCTGAAACATCTGCCCAATGCCAAGGCTGCCATGGCACAGACATTGTACCCCTCATCTACAAGGGAAATACCACAATCTATACATTATTAGATTATATATACAATTATTGCACAATATAGTTGTGCAGTGTGTTTTATATTATGTTATATTATTACAAAATATTATATAGTACTTCATATTATATCCCATGTTATCACACTCTGTTATCATTGATCATATATACAATTACATATCACATGGTGTTATGTAGAAGTTCACATTAGATCACACTATTATATTCTTTTTCTATTATATCCCATTTCATTACATTGTGCTGTATTTTATATCATATACAATGTCATATCACAAATATTATATAATACTTTGCATTATATCCCATGTCGTTACACTGTGCTGTATTTTATATTATATACAATGTCATATCACATGATATTATAAAGTACTTTGCATTATATCCCATGTCATTACATTGTGTTTAATCGTATATTATACACAATGTCATATCACATAATATTATATAGATCGTCTATTGTATACCATGTCATTACATTGTGCTGTATTTTATTATATATACAAATTCATATCACATAATATGATATAGAGCGTTTATTATATCACATGTCATTACATACATATAATTGATATTATATACAATTACATATCACATGGTGTCTAGTAGTTCATATTATATCACATGTCATTACATTGTGTTGTATTTAATAAATGATGTGATATCACATAATATTATATAGCACTTATATTATATCCCATGTCCTTACATTGTGTTATAATTGGTATTATATACAATTACATATCACATGATATTATATAGTACTTTCTGTCAAATCCCATGTCATCACATTATGTTATAATATTATATACAATGACATATCACATGGTGTCATATAGCACTTTATGTTATATCACATTTCATTATATTGTGTTATATTTTATATTAAATCACTTGTCATATTACATAGCATTATATAGTAGTTCCTATTATTTCACATGACACTATGGTATATTGTATATTAAACTATACCACATTTCAGTACTTTCTATATTATATAATTTAATATTATACATTTGTACATTCTGTGATATACATATGACATTGTAATGATTGTCACAAAATATTTAATATATTATTTCATCATCACACTATTATAGAGCATTCCATATTATCTCATATTTTATAACGTGGTGTTATATAGTTTCTTAGATTGTATCACGTGGTGTTATATGGCATATCATTAGATGGAATCACGTGGTATCATATAGTATTTTATGTTGTTTCATGTTTTGTCACATTGCCATTGAATGAGTGTTTACTTCATAAAGTGTATGGCGATGACCAATGAAACTGAATTTAAATCCCCAAGTGCATTTGTAGAAAGTAAAACCATGACTTTCTAGCACATGATTGGTTAATTGAAGAGGACACGGTTTCCCTTATTTACTAAGCTCAGTGCTTTTTACTTTTCACTTCTCCTTTTGTAGATATACCCACTGTGTTATGTTTAATGATATAGTATAATGGAAGATCTTTCAGGATTATATGACCCCTTCAAAAATCAGATATCCTACAAGTTTTCATCCTTCATAACTACATTTAGACAATACAAATGTATGATAACCCCCAAACGTTCCGTACAATACCAGAAAGTGCTGATTATATTCTAACACATTTGTGTTTTATAATTCATTTCATAACGTTGTGTTATGTATAGGCATTGTTACATTGATTCAGCTCTGCAGAGATCCAATATATATATCGATATATCAGTTTCTTGGACATGATGTGTTGCATCCTGATCACCCTGGTAGTAGGGAAGTCAGGTGACTATGTTCTATATCATGGGAGACGCGTCCCTTGTACACACTGTCACCTGGGCTCAGTACTCATACCATAGCTTAGTGCCGGCACAGGTTTGCCTACACATTTCTTCCTGTATATGTGTCAGGTCCCAGAGCTTTACAGCAACATTAAAACACAATGTGTTCTGTATGATTTTATTTTGTTTGATTATCATTGGTTCGGTCCTCTAATTTCCTGCCGATCCTGCTGAGCCCGCTTCTCCATCCTCCTACATCCCTCAGCATCCCGGGTACCATCTCCTCCTCTCCTCTGTACACAACACTAACACATTTTACTGCCTTGTGCCTTTACTAATCATTGAATGTTAATTAGAAATTCATTACAATTAGGGCCCTGCCTTAACACAACGCAATGTTGTAATTACATCTGCTTTTTAATTCAGACTTCGTGTTTACACAGTAAGCAAAATACGTCTTTACCTTTTGATTATCCCCACTACTCTTTATACTGTACTAATTATGTAAATTAAAGCTAATTATCAAACGAAAACACACTCCGCTTAATTCAACGCTTAGAAGACGGGAGACGGTGAGAGGAGCAGCTTGACAAGACACATGTACATCATTTAGGGAGAGGGATTGGCGATGTATAACGGAGTGTCTGTACATACAGCGCGTTCACGTCATAGTGTCTGCACTGGCCTGGGGACCACAGGGGGGCTAGAAGTCTGGGGTGGTGTCTGTCAATGTATACAAAGACATATAATGTCTGCATTGTATGTGATCTGTGTGTATGAACAAAAGCAAGATAACCTCAACCCATCCATGTCTGTAATGGTATGAGATATGAGCAATGGGATGTGCATATGATATCCGATCCCAGGAATGTGTTCACGGTGCCAAATTATCATCAAGATTCTTCAATGTTTATTCTATGAATATATTATGCATTAGATATAATATATACATAATATACATAACATATACATAATATAGTGTGTGCGCCCATATATACTGAAGCTTTACATCTTGCTTCATATAATCATAAGAAACAATTGTATGATATAAAACAATATTTTAAAAGAACTGATAAATAACAATAGAGTATGAATAACTATAATGCTATATTTGAAGTGTGTACCTTGGTCTGTACATCACTGGTATACTGGTCATACTGGTGTCCCTCAGCAGTGATGGGAATACAAGGTGCACATACACTTCGGAGGAATTGTAGTAGGTGAGCTCCAGGCGTTGTGTTACTAATGTTCTAAACGTCCGTTTTATACTATTAAGAATTTATTTTACTGTTTAATTGGCAAATGATTCATTGTCTGGTGTGGCTGTAATTTACATTAGATCCCATCTCATCTGAGAATATTGTTTATTACATATGGCGAGCAGCAATCAGTGCGAGAAAACAAATGTACATTGTAATACCAGCGGGTCTCTCCTCTGTGATCATCACATTCTGGGTTAATGAGAATAATAAACAAAATATACCTGATAGTATATGTCTCAGTGTAGACCAACATGAACCACATTGAGACATTTCCCTCCAAAGAATGAGTGGCAGGGATGTGATGTCATAGCAATTACATGGGTTAAAGTAAAGTATATATAATAAATATATATAAGATGTATAAAAAATAAATACATTAAACAGAAATATAAACAGGGGGAAATAATTGTGAAATAAAGCTGTATTACTAAATAATTTTAAATTAATTATTAATTAAGATGCTTATTCGTTAATAAAATTAACCTATATTTTCAGCAGCATATGACAGAATATTCAGAGTGTATAGATATAATTTGTCGCCTATACCTCTCTTAAATCTATAGAGGCAGATAATAAAAAACGGACTACAACTATAATAATAAAAATTATATATATTTATTTATTATCTATTATCTTAGATATATAGCATATTACACTGCGCTTTTCAATACATTAGAATGGAGATACAACACAGGATAGTACACACAGGTACAGGTTATGACACGAAACGAGTAGAGGACCCTGCCCATTCGAGCTTACAATCTTATAGGATATATATATAATACTTTTTCTGTACAGAGCACTGATTGGTCA
>CM070034.1:125294991-125340727 GCA_036250615.1 Ptychadena robeensis | reverse complement strand
GCCACCTAACACACTGTCACTGTGCAGATACTACCTGTTGTGCCACCCAACACACTGCCACAGTACCAGGTACTATCTGTTATTGTGCCTCCCAACACACTGCCACAGTGCCAGGTACTATCTGCTACTGCACCACATGAGCTACTACCTGCAACTGTGCCACCCTAGGTTCTGCCACTATGCGAGGTACTACCTGCTACTGCACCACATGAGGGACTGCCACTAAGGGACTGCCACTGTGCCTGGTACCACATGAGGTACTGCCTGCTACTGCACCACATGAGGTACTACCTTCTACTGCAACACCCCAGACACTGATATTGTGCCAGATACTACCTGATACTGTACCACACAAAGCACTGCCACTGTGCCATATGAGGTACTACCTGACACTTCACCACCCAAACACTACTACTGGACCACATAAGGCACTGACCGACACTGCTAAGGGACAACATAAGGTACTAACAGCTACTGAACCACCACATACACTGCACCACCTGGGCACTGCGAGCTACTGTGCAACATTAGGCTCCCCAGAAACTGCCATTCTACCACATGGCACACTGCCAACCACTCCAGACACCAGAACTGTCTGTCACTGAACCAAATCAAGCACTTCCATTGCACCACACAGGATACTACCACTGCACCACCTTAGGCACTACCCCTGTGCCAGAAGCCAATGTGCCAGAAGCCAATGGTCACTGTCACCAGACCCTGAGTTTGGCTTTCTAAATGATGTGAAATCCTGTTAAATTCTTCTGCAGGTGATTGGTCATTGAAGTTAATGTCACCTGTTATTATGTAAAGTTTATCTTAGTAACTTCTTTAGTAACTGCATCCAGCTGTCACTGCAGCACTGAACGGTTTGATCATGTCACACAATGACATGTGCGAGGAGGATTCACTCCATTTATTCAATCACATGCATCTGAAATCAGGATCCCCACTTCAGTCGTCACACATTATGTGAGGGCTCTCCATCTTCCTAGATCTAATTGTTAGTGCAGTATGTGGCACTCTGGATCTAGGTGTCATTGTAGGAGGTGAGACACTTCCACTAAAGGAGATGAGGATGTTCAGCTAGTATGTGCTGTGTGAGTTAAATTCCTTCTAAACCATCATTAGTGGATTAAGGGAACCCTATTTACTGAACTTTAACTATGTAAGGGGTCTCAGCATTTTTAGTACATCAGCCCTAAGTGTCATCTGTCCCTGCCCCTTCTGAGTAGACTGGGGAGGCTTAACATTCATCTGGTCCTTAGTAATATATGATGGGACATTGGAAGCTGCTAGTACAGAGGGGCATACAGGACCCAGGGTCAGCAGGAGTATAGAACTCTGTTATGGTACACTATAGGCTTTTGTTATAAAGATCCCCCCAATAGAGGGCCATTCATTCCCCAGGGTTTGGTGATGTATATTTCTTTATGATGGGGCATTGTGAGCTGTTGTTGTACAGCACCACTGTATAGAGTGACATTCAGTACCTGGAGTGGGGTATAATATTGTGTGTTGGAGCACTGGTAACTATAGTTGTATAGTACCCTGTTAAGGGGTACACAGGACCCTGAGGTTGGCTGGGGTATAGTACTGTATGATGGGGGTATGGTAAGCAGCTGTCATTGGAACAATACACTCAGATACAAGAGACAGGCTGCTCTGGGCATTTGATGTATGAATACCCCAGAGATCAGCTGTCACCTACCATAAGGCTTTCCCATGACAGGAGCCCTCTCTGGTCATTATCAGCCTTTACTGTATCATTACATAGGAAATCAGTTATGATTGGCTGCTAAAGGTGATAGCTCAGGATTTACTCACTGTTATTGGTCTCCAGTTTTACTCCAGCTATGACTTAAGTTTGGTCAGTGTTGTCCTTAGAGAACACACTAGGCAGCTGTACCATACACACCAAGTATATGAGGCCAGACAATTCTGTATTGTTCATAGAGAACATACTGGGCAGCTGTACCATACACACCACATATATTATACACTATATTATAGGTGGTCCTTCCTCTACTATATAAACACACAGGAATCACCTGGGAAAACTGAGCAGAACAAAGATTCAACATTTGCCACATTTCCTCATAGACCTGGTATGGATGCCATGGCATTTTATGGAACGTTCAATCCATCCTCTTCTAGATAATGTAGACTGTGTAGGATACTGATTGATATAATGATGATGGAGGAAAATCTCATTCAGTTATAATACAGGCAGCAAGGTAAATGTCTGGGTTAGTTTGTAAATTAGCCTGCAGCAGTTCAGAGAAGATCAGTGATATAGAAATAGGTAACCGGGCAATTGATAAAGTGCTTAAATCTCTCTCTCTAATTTTAAAATAATCAAATATTGTTTCGAAAAAGTTTTCTAAAAAGAAAAGGGAGTTATTAAATGTTGCTTCTTATTGGAGTCTCTGAAAAGATCAGCCCTGTCTCAGGATGGAGGTTTATTCTGTCATTGTAGAAATATCAATTTTATCTCTTCAGTACAGCAAATTACTAAAAGTAGCTGAATATTTCAATATAAATTATACAATCAATAAAATATTTCCTATACCCCTCACAGTCCGTGTTTACTTCATCTATAAGAGCTGCTAATCACAGATTTAATATACAAGTGTCTATTGAAATATTAAATGTTTTGGGTGGAATTTACATTATTTTCGACAACACATTTAGTGTTCTATTTATAATTCTTTTCACACAAGGTCTACATAACAGTCACCTAAAATTCACACTTTTATATTACAAAAAAAAAGTATAAATCCTAATTGAAAACTAAATCATGTGTAAAAACATTTGATAAAACAAACCAATTAGAAGTTCTATATTCGAATCTACAACTAGCTATATCAAAATTAAAATAAAAAAAATCTTTTAATTAATGTTTTAATTATAGGTCCAGTCACTGGTGCTGTAACAGACTTTACCATTTACAGATTATATATTTATTTTTAGGAAAGTCTTCATACAGGAAGCCTACAGGCATATTGGATATCTCTATTGGTCACAGACATCATCTTTGTCTGGTTATGACGCCACAAAACATGTTTTCATGTTCTGAAGATAAGACATACCTACCGAACCATCCTAATAACTGTGTTTTAGTACATTGATCTCATGTCCACATTAATAAGCGCACACATAAAATCTCATTCTCTCGCTCTGTGTGAATAGCCACCAAGCTCACTTTACAATTACTTTCACATCTGTCAATCAACATTTTCTGGGTACATGCAAGGTCAAGAAGCAGCTGTCTCACCCAAGAGGTCCCTTAGGACATTTTAACTTGACGATTTTTATATTCTAATAGCAATAGATATTGAATTTTTAAATCTGCCCATTTTGTTATGCCGTAAAGGAAGGTACCGGATACATTTACAAATCTATTTCTGCTTGCTTGCACCTGTCATAATTTATTTTTAACCTACCGCTAGGGTGCAGTGCACTCCCCAAATCAATGTTATGGTTATTTATGACTGCTGTATATTGCTGGAATACCTTTTTGTTAACATTTCACTGAATTTGCTGATATTTAGATGTTTTTTAGCTAGGCAGAAAGGCCGATTAATGAGAACTGCAGCAAACCTACAACATGGCCACTTACTGTAATAATTTAGATTTGAGCTTACTCTAACCTGCGCTGAAAGAATAAATCATGAATTCTGCCTAGTAATGCTCCATCTATGACAAAGTGCTATCAGGATAAAAGGCTTATCAAGGCTTAGATTTGATTGTGGACTATACTATATAAATATTATAAAAAAAACCAAAAGAAATCTAATTTCCATACAGATTTTGTTTTCATCACAAAATTGATGGAGTGTAGCATTCAGACGGAGATACGTTTTATTTTCAGACATGTCATTTTACTAAGATTAATAATTGCTGCTTTTATTCAATAATGTTTTGTGTGCAATTGGTATCAAATAGGATTGCTTCGTTGTGAAGAGGAGATAATTATAGGCCATAACATTTACCTTGGCAATACACAGACAGAACCCCAGGAGTTTAATCTTTCTTTGTGTTGCCCGATTCCCCCCGTAGATTGGGAACACCTGTAAGGCTCCATCTAAGCACATTAACATAGAGTTAATTATCCTGATTAGAGAAAGTCCTTTCATGCTCGGAGGCTGCCGCGTGCTAGGGCAGCCCTTTGAAGAGACTGCGCATATTGGCCCTTTTCTAATGTGGGCAATTTTATCTGAAGCACCGATAATTATATATAATAAAATGCTTGCCCATTTTAAGATCTTATTATTTACAGATCTTAAGGAAAGCATCTGGCTGTTCATCTATGAAATATACGTGTCCCAACAAGCTTGTAGAGTCCTGTATGAGCCTTTCGTGAATAACATGTAGGCCCTTTAAAAGGCGTGCGGGGCATTTAAATTATTTACATATTTTTTAGATTTATGTTTTAATATTTATATATCAAATCCGTTATAGAAAAATGTAGTACCCCCATGTGCCCTTTGTATGAAATTGTTCTTTATTTTGAATGTGTTTCACATGTATGATATCTCTTTGTTCTTTAGAATAGTATAATAATCAATAAAGAGTTGTTAGATCATCACAGGATTTTCATTTCATGAATCTGCTTCTTACAGGTATTAATGTTTTTATATCAAGATTCACCCAACATTTACCATCATAAGCATAAATCATATTATATGCAATTATTTATTTATAATAACAATTTTATATCGTCTTGAAGTCAGGCAAAAAAAAATAGAAAACATATATTTTAATTTAAATAGGAGATGAAAGAAAAAACACATATTGGCCAGATGTGATGATATAACTGAAATTATTTTCCACTGACACCAAGTGTGATAAAGGATACATTGTCCAAATGTATGCGATTCCTGATAACCATCAATATAGTAAGGGTTATCGGGAAACCAGGTTTCCTCACTACCATATGTGTTGGCAATGCCTGTTTTACTTTTACTTTTTTTTTTTTTTAATAAAAAATAACCATTAATAAGAAGACATATTTGATTTTTTTTTATTTCTCACAGGTTTATGCAAAGCAGATGTCAGAGATGCCTCCGACCATGAAGGCCAGTACACCACATCAAGGCCTTACCTCATCTTATCTGAGCAGCTTGGATCCCAATGGTAAGGAATCCCAAAAATCATTTTGATTCAGCAGTTTAGATTCTTTAGGAAAGAGTATGAGACAGAGAACTGGGTTTAGGTCCACCAAGATCTGCATCCAATTCACAGGAACATGTATCTTTATGTCTGCATATTATACTCTTGTCAGCACATTTATAAGGTGGAGAGAATGCTTACGCTGTTTATCACATTAGTCGAATTTAGTCAGAAGGTATACAATTTAATATTACATGAAGGTCCGCTATGTACTAGAAAAAACTAGATCTCTATAGCTTCCAAATGCATATTATGGATTTGGAAAACAATATGAGTAATATGTTTATTTTTATCGATAGCTTGCTGCATATCACATTATGTTGTAATGTTTTTGCCTAAATAAGCATCAGGTTAAACAGCAATTTTTATTTTGGAAGACACCACCTCTTTGGCTCCATATTGTAATATGTTTCATCTGTGTTATTACACTTCCAGTGGCAGTCGTGGCCTTGCGGGGGGGGGGGGGGACTATAGTTTTGAGACACGTGACTTCCTGTCTAGCTATCTTATTTATAACAATCGTCAGCTGTCAAACACAACCCTTCTTTATTCTAAGATACCGACCAATACAGCAAAGTAAAGTGACATAAACAACATCTGTCTCATTTCCTCATTTATTTCTATTTTATGATCCATAATTGTAAATACAAACAGTTGCACTTTGACTTAAAAAGACATTTTCATTTTAAGAATATTTATCATTTATATCCTTTAAATATTAGTTTATGTATGATCAACTCAAAGCTGAATGTGATCTATTCAAAGAAGAGCAGTGCTGTTAACAGTGAATTAATATACTTTATGTATGTCAAGGTGCTTGGCTTACAGTTAAAACTGCTCTATTGCTTTTTAAGAGCACGATTCAGAGGACAGTCATTCAACTGCTGAAGATATGGAGAGCAGAAAGTCATTCCAAGACCAAAGGAGCCATTTATCTCACCCTAGTCCCTTACACACTGACAGAGGTACGTGCAATCCCTGGCCCCATCCACTATATCTTGCTAATGTTCTATCTTCACAGTTTGCAAGTGTTCCTTTCCCACTTGTCTTATAAATGGCCAGTTTGTGTTCTACCTCCCAATCCTATAAAGCGAGCACATTACCCTATCTTCCTGTTTAATGTCCACATTAATAATACATCTTTGGCACTTCTTATTCACAATCGATAGAAGGAGATTTAAATCAGCAGTAAAAAGGTTTGTCCCCTCCAGCTTTCAGCAGATAAATATTTAAATAACCAATTCAGTTGTTTAAAGAATGTCCTTCTCAGGAATACGTCTTACTTTTTGCAGACTGCTTTTCCTTTTTCAAGGGGAAGAAAGGATTATGCTGTGAAATTTGCATCTCTCTCATTTGCCAGAATGACAAGTGTTTAACTTTCACTTTACAAGACGACATCCGATATTGTGATCAAGTCAGCGCTATTTGATTTGGTATTAAATATTTAAAATAACAGCAGGTTTAAATCTTACGAGGAAATAATAAATAAGACTAGTAATATGAGTGGTTTAATGAAAACACCCATAGCTATTTGTCTGTTCTCTCTTCCATTAATATCCTTAGCTCATTTTTTAGCTAGACGTTATCAAGCCTTTTGTTTAATTCTAATCACCCCATTAACATGTTATTGATCAGAAAAGTCAGATTTTTAACCAAGAATAATATGTATTGCATAGAAGCTGACTAGGTTATTTTACGTTTCAGTAAAGAAACATCTCCTGGTAAAATTTCAGTTTCATTCTGCTTCTATTACAAAGATCATGATGCCACACTCTATATAGGCTCTTGGCAGTCTACAACTGTAGGTAACCCCTGTCTGGTCAAGCCAAGAAATTAAAAGGGCCTTGCAAATTCTGATATCTGAATTTTATTAAGCAAGTCTTACTTATTGTGATATCTGATTTTTAGAATTTATATTTAAAGTTAAAGCCCCCTATACACCTTTAGATCTACCAACAACTATGTAGTGCCGTGTCCTCTCTGATAGAATACATAGTGAGTGGAAGGTTTAGAAAGCTCCTCATATTACATGGTTTTGGTTGAACAAAAGTGGATTGTACAGAACTTGTATGGTAAGATTTAAGGTGTATGGGGGCCTTAACTCGGGTTTGACCCCTCCACAAAAACAAACACTGTGTTTTACCAGTTTTTAACTAAGCTGTTCTTTGTTTTAAGTAAATGAAAAAGTTAATATTCCCAAGGTAATACCTGTTCAGTTTTGTAGAATGGTATTGCAGTTCAAAGTTTACCTAAATGTATAGGCCATTTTGGTATGAGAATAACTAAAATATCCAATGCTGTATGTAGTTGTTTATTGTTGTCATTAAAGATATTCTCTGGCTGTCATCTGGTTCACCTACATAAAATGCATTATGCTTCAACCTCTGCTGACATTCCTTTGTTATAAATTTGTATAAATTAAGTATAATTTAATTTGATAATATTAAGTACTATTTTAGATTTACTGCATTATGTCAGTGTATTGGTAGTATGAGTTGAGAAATACGGAGGCCTATTTTTATCATATTGTAGGTACCTTATTTTCTAAATCAATTTGGGAAATAGAAGCTATTCTTAAGACTGTGAGGACAGTGTTGTAATATTCAGTTTGACGTTTTTTTTTCTACTGTACAAATTATCCTTATAGTTTACTAGGATTAAGTTTATTAGGTCATACACAATGAAAGAACAGAACATATGCGCCATGCATTGTGTTTGTAAAAAATAAAAGAAGCACTGGTTAGGTAGCTGTGTTCAGTATGGATTGTTTTACTGAATTGCTCATTTTTATAATAACGAAAGACAGTGAGTAGCTTTTCTTTGAAGAAGTGACACTATACATAATTGCTATTTGCAGGGGAAGAAGACAGCCCAATTGATGTTACTGGGACACAGTTTATAGAAAAAGACATTGAGAACATGGCGAAAGGTGGGTATATTTGTCTTCTGTGGACTTATAGAGCTTGTGGCAGTACAGTAATAAAATATTTTGACATTCTATTTGTTGAAATAAGTGGCTGGGAAGAGGAAAAAACTGGTTAGCATAAATGTTTTCATATTTGCGCAATATTTAGCCTTAATCAATGCAAAAAAACTTCTAGCTGTGTAGTCAGCATTCTTGATTTATTAGCTAATAAATCTTGGTCCTAGTCCAGGTAACATGCTAAAGGTCCCCACACACGCAATGAACAGTGGCCGAATGCGGGTGCCCACGTGAGGCGACAGATTCCCAAAGCTTGACATCATCACGCTGCTCTCCACAGCTCATCTGTCAGTCCCCACTCGATACGTGTGGGGACCTTAAAGCAGGGTACAAACATGAAGATATGGGCCAGATCGATGGCCGTTTCGAGCGTCGTGCGCGCTCACGGCCATCTATCTGGCCCACATAATATGCGGCCATCGCTGTTTTCGAAAAGAAGCCATATCGGACATGACCGTTAAATACGGCCGATGTCCGTTGCGTTATATGGAAACCGCGGGTCTCCATGCAAAGAATCGGCTAAGCTGGGGAAAGAGCAGAGCTGTCAGCCGATGACGTGATCACACTGCTGCAGGGAACAGCGGAGCCGTCTGTACCCATTAGCTGTATTTTCCCATTAGTGTAGTTGGTGGTAGTTACAGCCCTGCAACTGCCAGTGTAAACATGCTCTTAAAACCTTATACCTTTCTGTATAACCTAAACAACTAAAGTGTTTGTCATCTCTACAACTATTTGTCTTTGTTTAAATAGGGTGTTATGTCTGTCTAGGACTCCCTTGGATAGATTTACATTCACTTCTTGTAGTTCTAACAATGTTTTCATTAGAAACCAAGTGAAGGAAATATCTGCAAAACATAACACAAAACATAAAGATGTGACTGGTGTTCTCGTCTAGGTTTTTGTTACGAAAGTAATTGATTTAAATTTCCCTTTGTGTTGCTGTCTGGTAAAAGGGTTTTCAGCAGGACAGGAGATGAGGGAAAATCTCTCAATAGCAGTAAAATCCCGCAGTCATTCTATTCCCGCTCTCCCACTCATCTAACCTTAGGATATAGGTAGTATTATTAACTTGGGTGCCCATACACGGGTCGATATCTGTTCAATAGATGAATCCTCGAGCCCAAGCTGCACTCAAGCGTTCGTTAGATTGAATCGATCTCGTTTGATACTGTTCATCTGCCTGGAATTGCTATTTGAAAAAGAACTTGGAATTTGTATGTTGCTCTAGGCAACACTGTATTTCTATGAAATCGATTGGCTCTAGCCAGTTACCCATCACTTTAGGGAACTATGTGGCAGGATTATATGCACAGATGTTGGTTTAATGCAAACAGAAGAGCTTGTCCATCACAATGATCATGACTATCCCTAGCTAGATAACCGTAGGCGAATGATAATAAAGGAGTAATTAATGAAAACCCAACATTAATATGGCCATTGCAGACCTTTTCTTAAAATGCTAGATGCCCAGCTGTCCATGCTGATCCATCCGTCACATACTTGAAGCACTAATGCAAATAAGAAATCGTCAAAGCCAGAGACAGCGTGGCAACTACAATTTACAGAGTTGGCAATGGCTGACCCACGAGTACAGGTTTACCCTTTAGTTAGCCTTAGTATAGGTTTATTTAAATGACCTTTTGTGATATACGAAAGTTGTGTGCCTGAATATGTATCTTTGCAAGCTATACATTTACCACTAGCATCCTGTTTCAAGTTTACTTGTTTATCCCTACATTCCTACCTAAAATGCTAATTATATTCATTCTATAGATAGATAATTCTTACAATTAACTGTAAACATCCACAGAAAACATGGAGAAAAATAGAGCAAGTGGAAGTGAATCTTAGAGTAGTTTGTCAGCATTTACCTGTAGTTGTTTCATTTTTACAACACTTCTTATTGTTTATCATGTATCTCATTTTTTTTATATTCAATTCAGTTCATAAGAAATTCTGCACAGGAAAAACAAAAATTTTCTGTGTTCTGTGTCCCACAATAATAAATTGTTGAATATGTCATTGAGGAACACATCAAGTGTGGATTTAAATTTGGTCATAAACTTTTATGAAACATAAAATTGTGATGTCCTTTTGTATAGACATCTTACAATTAAGTAGGTGTGACTTATACCTGGTAAATATAGGGGAATGTTTCAGCTTTTAAAATTTGTATCTAAAGCTGGCCATACACCTGCAGGATTCTCTGTCAGATTTCCTTCAGATCAGATCAGATCTACCAACAACCATGTAATATGAGGACCTTTCTACACCTTCCAATCACTATGTATTCTATCAGGGAGGACACTATACTACATGGTTGTTGGTAGATCTGATCTGATCTGAAGGAAATCTGACAGAGAATCCTGCAGGTGTATGGCCAGCTTAACACTGAACCAAATTGACCAAAGCAGCTTACCACCACATCACAGTGAAACAATCAGAATGTAGCATTATAGGATTTATTGCTGACTAGAGCCCTGACTTCTGATATAATAGCAGAGTCCAGACACCCATATATCCAATTCTTATGTATCCATGGTCCATGACCTTTTAGACTAGGAGAAAAGTTGATGGGGCACAGGCCTTACAACAGGCCTCTAGTAACAGCACAGTGGACTACAAATGGCACCCATGTTTGCTTTAAAACTCTGTCTGGACAAACCAGTAATTTAAAAAGTAATAGTGATGATCTATTAAAGTGCCCTGACTCGCAGTTACCACATTGTATTTGTAATAATTATGAATACTTTTTTGGTAGGTAATGGGTTTTGACACTGGGACTTGCTTTATGAAGCAGGCCCATATACCTTTAACACAGACTTCAGGCTAATGATTTCAGTGAGTGCATGTACTATTTGGAAAACTTCCTCACTGACAGATTCTCTTCCACAGATGAGCTGCAGAAGCTTTTAATGGAGCAGATGGATTTAAGGAAAAAGCTAGAGCGGGAATTTCAAAGTCTAAAAGGTATTTAGCTAACTGCAAAACCATTGATGGTTCAGTGGAAATGTTAAAGTGAAACTCAAGCCATTTTCTTTTTACAGATTTTGGAAAGAGTGGCAAAGGGCTATAACATGCATGTTTTGTGTTAGTTTGTTTGCTTCTTTATGACACTGCATTTTCAGAACAGCTGGAGAAGGGGAAACCTACTTCCTTTTTTGTGACGCTGACACAGGAAGTGAAAATGATTTTTCCCCAAAAAGGATATAAAAAACAGAAAAGCCCCACTCTATCCTAATCTGGAAAACGTGTAGCTGGAATTCCACTTTAATGTCTACATTCATTACACCAGTGTCCATACTTCTTTCATATTTTACATTTCTCTGTCATTCATTTTATGTGTGTATGTGTGTTTGTATGTATGCGTGTTTTAGCATCTTTAGTTAGTAAAATGCCATGAAGCCTTTCCTGATATTGATATATCCTGTCTGTTTATATACACTGATTGTTTACTAGGATCCAGGTTAAATTAGGCAATATTGGCAATATTGAATACCCCAACTCCAAAAGCTTGCCCTAGGCAAATATCATTTTATATGCAAATATGTATAACCAGTCATATACAATTTACATGGAGAGGATAGCCTTATTCACCTTGTGTTTTGGACATATGTCCTAACTCTCAGTGAATGGGCATAATAATAGGGCTTTCAAGGCACTCCTGTACTCATAATAAATGTGTTAAAAAAGTCTTTATGTGTACTACCAGACTCAATGTAAACAATTCACATTTATAATCATATTAAAAGCATATAATGTGCGTTTCTACTGCATTTTCAGTGTTGATACAGTTGGTCATAGCTCCCTATATACAATTTACCTCTCATGGAATGAGCCATGATTACTATGAACAAATATATAGTATATGCAGATACTTATAAAGACATATTCACCTATTCGTGCTCTCCCATGGTTCTATACTCCATTAAATTCCTTATGTTCCTTCTGGGAATGGAGGCACCTTTGACCATTGCAGTCTAACAGTGTTTTGGTTTATTATAATTTATTTGCAGAAGGGGCCAACAAATTTAATACAGAATACATTAAAATAGTTGAAGGACAAAACAAGCTTACATACACAGGAGGAGAAAGAGGACCTTGCTCAGTTGAGTTCAATTTAAGCCCCCCCCCCCCATAAACGTTTTCCTGCCATTCATTCTGCCCGCTCGGTGGTCGATCGTCCACAAACGGAGGCGCCCACCTGGAGAGACCAGAATAGCAGTCGGTCCCCTGCTATACTTTGGATAGTGACCAGAGTCCCCATTCAAAGTATTTTACAGTAATCTATGTGGGTAGCTTAAGAGAATTGAGTAGCCAATCATCAGAACTTGACACTGTCTCTGGGTGGGGGTGATATACACCTAGGACTCAGGATGCGGCTTCAGGGTGGCAGCAAATGGTTATGGACAGGTGACAGTGGATTTTGAGAGGTTAAGTCCAAATATTTACCTTTTGAAGTTTAGTAATACTTTATTTCAAATGTTTCCACAAACCTTCCCTTCACCTCCAACAATTTTTGGTGATGATACCATGTTTAATGGCTTTGCAACACAAATCAGCTAGACCTAATTTAATGACCATCTGCAATATTAAAATCCCAAAATAAAATAAAACTTTAGGCTTATGTTTGAGGCATTCTGTTTTTAAGATTAGGTACTAAGGCCTTCATTCGGATCTGCATAGCACTGTCTATATACTCTACATTTTGTAAAATTATTTTGACGGTACTATTGTACATGGTAATATATATTTATATATATATCTCAAATCACAACAGTCTTGTTGACTTAATATTTGTAGGCAAAACATGGATTATGCATTTAGAAAATCCAGACAGTCTTTGTGGATGAATTTTCTGCAGAATGGACAAATCTATGTGTATATTCAGGCAACTAAAAGAAAATGCCGTCTGGTTTGCAAATAATTTTTCTTATCTCCTGTTATTAAGTAGTATGTAGGATAATGAGGCATAGCTAGTAGTCTCTAACTCTGCTCCCCTTAAGATACAATATGATGTTAATGTAATTTAAGAAATGATCACAATACAAAGGACAGTGATGCCCATGATGGCCTCAGTATAGCTTCAAAAATGTGTACAATCCATTCCAGAAAAAGCGTGTTTCATTAAGAGAAGAAGAAATGATATCAAGTGATAATACAGAGGCAGCTATAGTGCTTGGCGCAGGAGTAAATGCCTACTCGTTGTGCACACACTGCTTTGTAGGCACAGAAAAGTATGTTCTTGTATGGAACCTTGAATGGAAAAGAGTAACAAATATAAAGTAATATCTACTAAAAGGTAGTCATAATAGCAGGACGCAATTACTGTTAGCGGACTTCCTGCTAATTGTCAGATTGATCTTTCAATCTCTCAAATAACAAACCAGAGATTGTGACTTCTTTTTCTGTATCCCTTCCCAGGACAGTAAATAAAATAATTGGACAAAGAAATATATAGGATTTTCAGATGATCAGCAATGGCAGGGTTTTGTGATACACAAGTGAAGTTGTCAGATAACCAGCATCTACTGTTCTTAGTTACTTTAGACAATAGGTCTTATTACATTAAAATGGTGGAGAGTCTTTAGGGAATAACATCTTGTTTACTGTCTGTCTGACTGAGCCCTAGCCTTGGATTGACAATAGTTTTCCAATGCCAGCGCTGCTTAAAAAAGTACAGAGCAGTTGTTCTTCTCTCTTCTTCATAGTGCCTTACTGTGCAATGCAGGTTTAGTGCTGTACATATGCAGTATTTCTGTGTAAGTGTTGTAAAATTCCCAGAACAGAGGGCTTGACACTTGTCATCTAAAAACACCTTAAAACAGTTGGGAAATACAAGGTATTACAGGATCAGACCTTCATTGTATGTTCAGCCCCTGAATCCCACAGGCAGTACAGCCAGTAATGTGTTGCTCTTGTTACTGTTACAACAATGATTCTTTAGGCTAAGGAAAGTAATTAATTTAGAGTTAAAATGCAGAAACTGTGAATTCAAAGACTTGTATTAGGTCTCAAGTGGCTTGCTCCAAATCACACATCAACGTCCCATGCTAATACCACAGGCAAGATTAACATAAGAGCCAGGATTATCGTCTTCACAATATCAATGTATATGGCAAAGCCCTGTAGGAGCTTATGGAGTCTGCTTGGGGTGCCAGGTGCTGACTTTATGACAAATGTATGGTTTGCTTTTTATTCCCTAATGTTTTATAAGTATAAATATATTTGTATAGCTTGTACTGACTTCTGCCCTCTCTTCGTAGACAATTTCCAAGACCAGATGAAGAGGGAGTTGGCATACAGGGAAGAGATGGTCCAGCAACTGCAGATTGTGAGAGGTAAGCTATTGTGCCGTCATCTGATGCTGTTTACAATCAGCTCCTTCATCTAGGTTTAAATGCAAGGTAATTTAACAATTATTTTTTCTTATTTAATATCCTCTGATTAGCCTAAACATAGCAAACAAGCTTTGCTTGGGCCTTGCAGGCACCATTACCAAACAGTGATTGAACTCCTCTGCACACTAATTTGCATGGGTTTCTAAATTAAAAATCGAGGCGTAAAATTACCTGCGTGTTAATGCCTGCGATTGTGTTTAATTCTGCTCGTATCCATCTGCCTCCCAGCACAAAATCACAGGCAGTGTCCTTACTGTAACTCACTTCTAACAAACTGCGCTGCATTGTCTTACTGAGCTGGCTGCTTTTAACCCAGTCTTATCTGGAGTGTGCCCGCCATACTTTTATCACTGAGCTTAGAGTTGGCACATATAAGCGTATTGAGGCTGAATTTTTTAAAGGCTGGTCATTGACAGCTGGATGAGCCTTCAATGTATTATCACACTAGTGAAGGATTTATTTTTTTAAATCATGTGATCAATATTTTCTTTATTTTTAATAAAAGAAAACCCATTATTTAGATGCCACAATGAAATTGTTCTAAAAAGGTTCACAGTTATTTGATGCTATAGAACTATGTTCAGGTTGATATAAATGGGAATGATAATCTTGCTCTGTCTGGTAAGGAAAGGGTTGAGTATTTGGAGAAGAGCCTGTCAATGAGCATGAGAAGCTAAATTCTCTTTTTTTTCCCCCAGACACTTTGTGTAATGAACTGGATCAGGAGAGGAAAGCACGCTATGCCATCCAGCAGAAATTAAAAGGTATTAACAAAGGAGACAGGAGAAAAGTGTGTCACAGAGCAATTTAAAGTGTATAAAAACTGTGCATACAGAACGAGTGGGACTCCATAGACACTGTGAATGTACCGTGAGCATTACTGTTTTATAGAACTGATTGTACTGAGGAGGAAATTGGGAAATTCTAGGCACAAAATGTGTTGAGCGCACAGAAATGGGTAATCGTGCAATTCGACAAATACTGATAAACACTGAAGTAATTAAACAGGGGCTACACGCGTGTAATGTACGGTATTCGGGACTACAGGAACAGCACATGTAATGTGCAGGATGGAGAGATAGAAGAAAAGTTGCAGTACAAATTTCATTATATATAGTGTGACTATAATAATAATAAGCCCAAGCATAAAGCAGTGACTTCATGGAGAATTCTAATATTTTTTTTTCTTGTGGAAGTGTTTTCTACAACAAAACAAACAGTGGTAAAAGCAAAAAGAAAAGAACAATATCTTAAATAACTGTGCAATCAGGGCTTGTTTCCATTGATGCGATTCAGGGCGTTTGCAGCCGCGCGGCTGCCGCCGCCGCATCCATTGGAAACTTCAATGTAGTTTCCACTGGTGCGGTTGTGCGAGTCTGGTGCGGATGCGGTTTAGGGCGCATTTCTGAACGCTAGATGCAGCATTTAGAAACGCATCCGCGCCCCAACCGCATCTGCAATACAAAAAAAAAAACGCATCGCAAAAACACGCGACAACTTGAGGCATGCGTTTGCGCGGTTGCAACCGCGTGGGAACGCTGCAGTGGAAACAAGCCCTCAGTCTTGAGTTAACATGTGACTTCCACAAGGAGACAGGGCTCAACAAATGTAACATACAATAAAAGCTAATATGTCTTTTTATTGGTTGAGAGCAGTCAGTAGAATATGGCTAGGATCACATGGACGTTCTTCCAGAGTCTACTGGACAATTTGGGTGTTTTATCTGTGGTTGCACATTTTTAAAAAAGCCTGAAAATGCCTACTCAAGTGCTCAAAGCACTTATGAAAAAGAATTATACAGAACCCCTTGCAGGAGTTTCTTTTCTAAAGCCCTGTCCACGATTGAGCAGCAAGGGACTATACAAGTCAATATATCTGTGCTGGTTACCTCACTCACTGCGAATGTTAGTTTTCCCCATATGCATACATCACCTCGAGTGACACCTGACATGCACAGTAAACATGGGAACTGGTTTTCACTTGTACATTCCCTAGCCCAGTGATTGGGAACCTATGGCACGCGTGCCAGAGGTTGCACTCGGAGCCCTCTCTGTGGGCACGCAAGCGATTAGCCAGCACAGAGGAAAGAACTGCAGCCTATTGGTTCTCAATACTGTCTGTTCTCTTTCCCTCTCTTTTGATTGCACACAGCATCCCATACCCTTCACTTATTCTATCTTATAGGAAAGTAGAGTGTGTCTGTATAGGAGTTGTATGTGTCATTCAGGTTATATTGCCATGCCAGCACTTTGAGATAAAAATGGTGGGGTTTTGGGTTTCAGTTTGGATAATAGTGTGAGACATCAGCACAGAGAGGATTACAGCTTGAGACTTTTTCAAATGTGTAAGGGAAGAAATAAAGGATTTTTTCAAAAGCCCGGGTTCCGGGGACCTCTGTACTCATTCCATAAGGACTGGGGAGTAGAACCTTAGGGAGCCCCCACCTGCAGATCCTTACAATGGCATTGGGTCTGCTTGTGCTTGGGAGGGGGGCACACACTTATTCGATGCCCCACGTTTTTCAGGCTTTTCTAGGCTCAATGCATAGAGGGGAGTCTGGTATGGCCTGGGGGAGCACCCTGCTCACTTGTTGGCCTCCCTTCTGTGGACTGCCAGACCCTGGTTATGGATTGGGATGAGGGGCTCACTAAAACACCAAAAAAACACGCTGCAACTGAATCTAGCTTTTAAGATCTTTGATGATTGGTAATTGTCAATCAACCATTGCTAAACTCTACTTTGGGATCCATGGCTACTATTCTTAAGAAAAAGAAACTAAAGCCACCAAAATTCCCACATGCTACTTACCACAGCAGCTAAGCATTGTGGGCGACTAGTTTTTCATGCTCATTAATTGCATCTGGGCACCACTCAAATATTAAGTGATTTAAAAAAAAATTTGGTGTTCATCATACCTATGCAGCTGAAACCCTTTGCCCTGTAAAGCCTATTGATTTAATTTATTGGCATCACATAGATATTCAGTGTCATGAATAAAATGTGTGCAGCTTGGGGGGAAATATATCTTTACTTTCATCTCTATTTAAACTCCAACATTGTCTGTGTGTTATCTTTAAAGATGCTGACACGAAGAGCCTGCACAGAGAACTGTTCCTTCAGACCTCCAGTCCTGCCCCATTGAGCTACATCTGGGCACCAAGGAAACTGATGTACCCTCCAGCCCCTTGAGAGACAGGGAATCATCTCCGCACAAACCAAGCCATTCCCTGCCTCTGTGTAAAAGACAACATGTGTGTGACCCGTGGTGGAATGGGGGCACCCTACCCTCCTGAGACAATGGGCGAACTTGTAAATACTGTACAGTAAACAGCAGGATGTCTGTGCACTGAGGAATCTGAGCCAGGAATGATCCCCAGATCAACCATGTATTATAAGGCTTTGTGTATAAATGACACATATATATATAATATAAATATATAAATATATATATATAAATGATTCTTGCAAAAAAGTTCAATGTATTAATTGTTTTAACTCCTATTCCGTATGTTCCCACTGAACATGAGTAGTAGCAGAGAGGGTGTTGATCCAGCACCGGAAGACATGTGACACTAGGGGGTTATTGGTGGTAGCGTGGCCACGTGCAATGGATATCTATGTACTGTGATTCTTATTAAAGCAGTATTTTTTTAAGTTATTGGGATTATTTTCTATATTTGTTTGGTTTTACCATCTTTTGTATTTTGGATGATGTAATAAGAGCACTTTAAGGAGAAATCCGCCAACTTGTGTACAAAACAGAAACTCCATTTGTTCTAAAGGTAAAAAAAAAAATGTATAAGTGAATTTTGTTCTTTAATAAATGAAACTTGCTGCATATGCTTCCATTGCACTTGGAGTGTGTAGTTTGGATAACTGTGGTATTTCAAATGGTCTCTGCTAGTTTGTTTCAGATTTAACACAATACTGAGTTGTGAAAACATACTGGTAAGTAAAGAACAGTGCTATCATTGTACACGGAAAAGGAACAATCTTTTCAGCCTTGATGGAGCTACTCAGCATACTTTCTGAGATTTACTATTCTAAAGCCTTCACATCCAAGTAACAAAAGACCAAGAGGAAAAACCTTTTACCTAACAATACTAAATAGAAATAGGAGGGTCAGTCTTTATCATTTCCATTTGATCAGTCTCCGTTTTGGAAAACGTATCACCTCCTGCTTTTTACGAAGCATATCACCAAAAATCCTTATTGAAAGGAAAACCTGAAAATGGGTTTTTACTTGTGTGCAAAAGCAATCAGCCAAACTCTCAAGCAGGGAAGCACATTTCTGGGAGGGTTCCCTATATATAGAGTGTATAGGAGGCATACAGGTTATTGACAGGAAAACGCATTACATGAGGTTCTTTTTTACTTTAACCTCCCTAGCGCGCACTGCTGAGGTCCAGATTTCTGTACCAAAAGCGCACCATAGACTTCAATGGTAAATTCTTTATGTTGAAATTAATGTTTGAAACACAATTATGTAAAATAATTAAATTTTTTTATAATAAAATTAATGAGAAAACACCAAAATCAGGGCACAAATCTATGCTGCTATGTACTAAATCTCGCCCAAATAAAGTCTCTGGTGCCCATTTGCAGTTAACCCTCTCTAACCTGGTGTGATGGATGTGGTAAAATCACACCAGGTTAGAGAGGGTTACTGCATATGGGCACATCTGGGGCACCAGAGACTTTTTGTTTTGGCGATATTTAGTACATAGAAGCACATTGAAATCAGTCTTCTACAAAGAAAACTGATTTCATGCAAAGTACTTTCAAATTTCCCGCCGCCTCCCCGATGTGATGTCACGTCACTCGGTGGGGGGAAGAAGATGCCGAGGATCCAGCCAGCATGTCACATCGGGGACACCAGGACAGCGCAAAACTGTGTGCCGCTGCCCCGATGTTCACTGGTCGGCACCATCTCGTCCAGTGCTATAGTAGCAGTAGCAGCGCTGGACGAGATGGTGCCATCCCGACCGCTAGGGCGGTTAAATAACAACATGGCTCATAGTAATTTTTATTATAATTAATTTATCAAGACATAAGATATAGTGGTGCTCTTAAATGCAAGCGTATGAAGGGACATGTGCAGAGGAATGACTGTCTCCCTACATATGGTACACCGCAAAAACAAGCCACACCAGAGAAAGGTTTTTATTTAGAAGAACCTTTATGCATCATAGAGCTATTGTTCTGCATGTATTTTTTGTAGGGCCATATGCGGGCCATATCCAGCCTGTTTAGTGGCTATTGTTTCTCAGAGAACATCAAAGTGCTGTAAAATAGACATTACATATGTACAGTGGGGCAAAAAAGTATTTAGTCAGCCACCAATTGTACAAGTTCTCCCACTAAAAGCGGTTTTAAACTCAAAATAAAAAACAGACATACATTAAACAGACACAATACTCACCTGTCAGCAGTTCAGATGTTGGGAAACTGCTACACAAAAAAACCTCACACTATACTCACTTCACTTGCTTGTAGTTCTCATGCTAGCATCTTGGCTCCTGGAAACTTGCAGACTTCTGCCCACACTGCCCCCCCTCTCCCTCCTCCTCCTGTCTCTTCTCAGAGCTGCAGAGACTCGTAGGGGGGGGGGTGTGAAGAGGGGGGATCAGCTGCTGACGATTTTCTGCCTGGGAGAGATCCCCCAGACACCACTTCGGCTGCCTAGGCGCGACGTATTGCAGTGGGAGGGGAGAACTCCTCTCCAGCTGTTAGAAGATGATTTTTTTTACAGTTATGAATGTCAGCAATATCGGCTTAGCTTCAGCTGACAATGCTGAGTGACCTTCCAGGTGGTAGGTCTGCTTTAAGATAAGCGAGTCATGTTATTTTCATCATAGGTCACCTCAACTATGAGACACAGAATGGGGGGAAAGAATCCAGGAAATCACATTGTCTGATTATTACAGAATTATTTTGTAAATTATGATGGAAAATAAATATTTGGTCAATATGAAAAGTTCATCTCAATACTTTGTTATAGATTGATAAAATGAGATTATGGATCCATTATTTTGTATACATATGCATTCCCATCCCAGATTAAAGTGAAGGGAAAAAGAAAGTGCCCCCTTGGTGGGACTTTTAGGTGGAATGCATATGGTATAAGATATACATATATTTTTATTGAACATTTAATCATACAATACAGCTAAAATCTGTATAGCCACAGAAACAATGATTGTTGCTAAATGATCATGTGTAGTGGATATGTACCCCTTATGCAACATGTTTCGCCAAAGGCGTAGGCTTCTTTAGGCATGAGTACGTATCCTAGGGTCTGTGGGATCAACAAAAAGAGCACAGCATAAACAAAAAAACCCCAACGTTTGGATGTATACTGAACAAATTATGGTCCAATACGTGGACTCACCTCTAGTGGCTATAATCGCTTGAAAACAGAGCCAGAGCACGCCTACACAACGCCGACCCAATGGTCCAGCCTCAAACTCCCATAGCTTTAAGACAATGTGACCCACGGTTATAGAAAGTCCTAAAAGTAATAAGAAAGATGATGTATGTATAAGAGGGTAAAATGTAACGCATTTATGCAACATAAGCCAAATGTCACATGTAAACAATTAATTACGATGTGTCTGTCCTCTGTAAAAATACTTTCTATAACCGTGGGTCAGCCGTGCGGGTGCAAACGCGCGGGATCGCATCAATTGAAACAAGGCCTGAGTCAGAAAGTTTGCCCACCCTTGTTTTATAGTCTGCATTTTTTTTATTTCTTGCACCCGAACACACAGAAATTAATGAATGTTCTCCCAATGCACATACAGTGCCTCCAGAACGTATTCACAGCGTATCACTTTTTCCACATTATGTTACGTTACAATCTTATTCCAAAATGGATTAGATCAAAAACACCCATTAATGACATGAAAAAAAAAGTTTATGTGAGGTTTTGGAAAATGTAAAAAAAAACAAAAAAACTGAGTATTCACAGCCTTTGCTCAGTACTTTGGCAGCAATTACGGCCTCGTCGTTCGTGCAGCCATTTTAAGATCCAGAGATGTTCATTCTGTCTGGGATCTGCCTGGGCCACTCAAGGACATTTACAGAGTTGTCCTGAAGCCACTCCTTAGATATCTTGGCTGTGAGCTTAGGGCAATTTTCCTGCTGAAAGATGTCTAAAGACGGGCACACATGGCTGGCCTTTCTCCAGATCGAGGAAGCCCGACCGTGGCGTGATGACACCATCGTGCTGCGGACGAGCTTACCCAATATGGTGCCGCAGCACTTTTGTGGCTGTCAGCCCATTTGATACTGTAATAGAAATATGGAATGGAGCTAGATCGAAGGAAGGCTGGACGGCTCAAATTTTCAAATCACATGGCACTTGATTGTGCTCGCATCTATGAAGAAATCGAGCACTCTGGAGCAGGTTGTCATCCAGGATGTCTCTGTATATTGCTGCAGTAATCTTCCTCTTTATCCTACCTAAGGCTATGTTTCCACATAGGCGATTAATTGCCTCACACGTTTAATTGTGAGGGTAATCGCAGGCGGGCGATTGTGTGTGATTGCTCACACGATCGGGCGCGATTGACCAGGCGATCTTCACCCGCAATTGTTTAAAAATAATCGACCCCATTCTAAAAAGAATAATCTCATTCGAGTTATTCTTTAGTTCCTGTCCGATTGAACGAAAATATCAAAATGAGTATGGCCACCTTAATGCTTAAAATGTAAATTCAGCTTTATATCGCCCGGGAAATTGATCTAAGAATTTATGGACATGTCCGTAAATTTTTGATCGATCACATTACTTTGGGTCCAAAGCAACAGCCGCCTGTGAGGGATTCAGAGGGATCACCAATCTATAGGTCAGGTCAGATACCCCAATCTCTGCTGTGGTCTTCACCTATAGACAAGCCCCCGCTTGAACAGGAGGCACGATACACCTAGCCGACTTTGGTTGCCCCCAGGACTTGACGCACAAGGTATCCCCCACCTGAGAGCTGAGTCCAGGTTCACAGCAGGGGTCATACACAGAGGATCAGTCAAACCAAACACAGTATCCAAGGGTTAATCAGAGGAGTAGTCCAGAGGCAAGCAGGAGTCATACACAGAGGATCAGTCCAACCAAACACGATATCCAGGGGTTAATCCAAAGAGTAGTCTGAAAGCAAGCAGTGATCATACACAATGTTATCTCTAGCGCTCACAAACTGATTGGTACAAGGAACCCAGTAGTTCAGGGAACTGATGCTATCACGGGCAGGGCAGCCATGCACCATCCAGGTTTATATAGGGGAGGAGATGCTAGAGGCTTATTTACAGGTGCAGTGCCACCTGTGTATGCATTTTATCTCTCCCCATGCCTGCAGAAGGTGGACACAAAAACCCGCCATGGATAAAGCAACTAAACCTGCGATGACAACAGGTGACAACACAATAATGTTGATGCAGTCCGCCTTGCTGCATGGCTGTGACGGAAGGAAAAGCGGGAGCACGTGTGTGCCTGCAGATGCTGGCCCCGGCGTCCCACGGCCCTGACACTTGCACACAAAGGGTACCCGGCCGTTTCTCTGCCCTGAGTGTCATCATGAGGGGCGATCTGCCGGGAGATCGGCAGAAATTCGCAATGTCTATTGCTGGCTTTATACATAAGGCTCTCATGTATGCAGCTACAAACTACTTTTGGTGCAATTGAACCATTAATCCCGCCTATAACTGTGCTGCCACTCAATGGGAGGTACACAGTATACAGTATGTCCAATAGATCTACAGTAGGTTGTGTACCGCTGCCCGTTTTCTCAGTTGTATGATGTTTGCTACAAACATTTTTACACATGCCTTGCCAATATGCAAACCACTGTCTGGAACAATTTGTTTTTGTAAGTCTCGGATAGAAACAATTTTACAAGAAAACAGTAAGCTTGATTGATAATTGTGCTCCATGTGAACAGAATGTACATACATCCAAAGTGCTTCATATAAGTGAGAGGCTGGTAGATCGAGCATTCCATAAGACCATAAAAGCAAGGTTCTGATCCCTTCTAAACTTCAAGCTGTGCCTCAGAAAAGTTGCTAAACATTCCATTAGAATAAATTTGTCTAGCTTCAAGTAATTATATTGATGGAGCCAAATCTGTTTTCCAGGCTAGAAAGATACAGCATCTGTCAGTTGTCAACATATGTGAGATGAATTCAGCAGTATGCTGCTGTATATTAGCAGATGGTTTGGCGAACAGTAAAGCCATTGGCGTAAATGTAGCCCAGTTGCTTGATCTTATATTGTGGCTATTGCTTGCTACAAAGGATCAATAATTTTGCTCAAGCCAGCGGTGGAATAAATTAGTATTATTTAAAGTATGTTATCTCTGTTTTCATGTAGAGCAGTGATTAACCAATTGTAACATGTTCTTTGGGGTTTTCACTATTCTTTTAGCTGTTGCTAAAATCGCCTACATGAAGTTATTCCACAGCCGTGAGAAAACAGCGGTCCATCAGCTTTAAGTATGCCTATGGTGAAGGAATGAATGAGTACCTACCTCACATTAAGGCCGATAGAATAACGAGTTTTACCATAAGTATCATAAAAATTCAGCCACTGTAATCTGTAATAGGTATGGCATGCTTGGCTGGACAACCTGTGGTAAAAACCTCCCTGTTGGTGATCACACCCAACACTAAATACTATATACTGCATGATAGTATATGTACTGCTGACAGCTGGGTCTTCACAGTGGAATATCCATTGACAAAAACCAAACCAACCAAGCCAAAACCTTATGTGTTTTTTTAGATACAAATATGTAAGGAAAAATGTAAAGTCTCCAGTCCCGGAACATTATTAAATACTTGCTTTAGAAAAGAAAATCATACATTATGAAAAAATGGCCAGAAGCACAGAGTGAAGCTATTACTTCTAGGTTACACACTTGTATTTTTAAAAAAAAAAATGTCAGGTAACTGGCACTTTCAGAACAGAACATGTTTGTATTTTGTTAATTACAGTGTTCCCAATGGGGCCTGGGTATGTCGCTGTTCGTATATCTAGCGGGCTACTTTTAGCATTTGTTGGTGTAGTTGGTCTCGGACATACTTCTTCATCCACAAGAGGGCAGCACAATACCTTTTTGTACAATCACATAATCTTATACTACTTGTTTGAAAAAAAACTAGATTTTTTCAAACAGATATAGGGCTTGTTTCCACTGGTGCGGTTTCGTGCGGAATTAACAGCGCCATGGAATCCGCACGAAACAGCATTGTATTTGTGCGTGTTTGGCGTGCGTATTAAGAAGCAAATTTTCTTATAAAACGCACCTCTAAATCCGCATCCTACGCGGTTTGACCGCATCCAATGATTTCCTATGGATGCGGCTGTGCGCGGATTTGGGACGCGGATGCGGTTGGGATGCGGTTTGAAACTCTGTAGGGTAGCGTTCACAACCGCCCTAAACCGCGTCCGCATCCGTCCGCGCACAACCGCACCAGTGGAAACTATATTGAGGTTTCCAATGGATGCGGTTGACTGCGGTTTCGGCGGCACGGTTACAAACGCCCGCAACCGCACGAAAACGCACCAGTGGAAACAAGCCCTTAGGCCTGCCTTCAAAAATGAATAAACTGCTTTTTTATTTTCTATAAGATTTCTTTGCCTCAAAAAGAAGGCAGACTCTTGGGTTTCCACTAGTACACATATGACTGTTTTCTGTTCTTAGAGCGGGAAGAGGAGAAGAGGTGGTAGACTTACGTGATAGGCGTATGCAAAAGCCAATCAGTGACCCAGATGGGGAGAGTCCCTCTCCTCCTCTAGTGTTGGTGGGGATCAGCAGATTGGTGAGTGCCTCTGCTCCCACTATTCCACCACAGAATGGGGGTGATTGTATAATATATATTGTGGCACATAACCTCAGAATAAGAACACATAACATTTGAATCAAAGGTTATGTGCCCCATAGATATCATCAGAGGCTTTGATGATATCTATGAGGCACATAACCTATGACAATGTAAATGACACAAAATGTGCATCATACTACAGTGTTCCCTAATGCTTGAAGTATCAATGATGAAGTATCATTTAAAAATAAAAAATGTATTCTAGCTATATAGAAAAGCTATCTAGCTATCTAGAAAATGCTTATACAAGTCAGTATAGACTGAAAATGTTCTGTGCGGCCCTTTAGTGGCGCTAAAGGGCCACTCTTGTGGCCCTCCATAGCAACTTAGTTGGCCACTACTGGTATACACAAACTAATATGAGACATTAACCTTCTGACATTAACATTCTGAGAGTCTCGTCTGTGGTGCACTTTTCTAAAGACGTTGTAATCTGCCTGGATTGTCTGCTCTCCCAGCCGACGTGGGCTGGACGGGAATGGAGGCACACCACTTTAGGTTGGATGGGGACCAGGGTTGTGACATCAGCACTCTAAACGTCATTGTTTGAGAGCCCATCTATACATGTATTGGCACCTTTACTCTCTAACTCCTCCTCTCTGACTTCACTCCACTCCACTAAATTCCTGCTGCAGAGATCCAAAAATGATTTGGCTACAGGAAGCAGTTTTAGGAATATAGGTTAGTACAGGAGGGAAGAAGGGACACCATCAATTTGCTCACCACAATTTGCTCTATAGTGACATAGAATCTTCTCCTGTGTCACCACCTGTGGAATAGAAAAGTTTGCTTCTGCTTTGATCTTGCCCCCAAAAGACAGGTTGCGCATGCCCAGTAAACTTCTGAAAGCATTCCTATAACACAAATGTTTTAGTATATATGATTACTAAAATCCCTTGATACATTTGTGGAAAATGTTCTGCTAAATGTAATGGTAAGTTTTTCTATCTAGAAAAGTGGTCAGCAACCTTTGTGATATCTGGGTCTGAGAACAGAAATTGAAACAACCAGGGAGTGGAAGGGACAGGACCAATATTGAATATCCCTTAACTAACCTCTGAGACTACCTGCAGTACAAATTTAACATAGTGCTTCCCTCATATTTACTACCCTTGTATATGCTTTTTCTGACCATCTCACTATACCTCTTCTGAAACCCACTGTACATGGTTCCGAGTCACCAGTTAACCCCTGAGCATACTACCCTCCAAGTTTCACACCTTAACTGAAAGTCTAACTAACCCCTGAGACCTGTAGCCCAATAAGCGACCATGAATAGGTATATTTCAGCTGTGCCTTCAAGTGACTCACTGGACATAAACTTCACACATTTCAATGAAAATTAGAAAAAATTGTGTTGTTGTAAAATGTGTAATCAGTAACCTGATCAATTCAAGCTGTATATTCAATTTCTTGAAGTGTTGAGCTTTAAAGTAAAACTCAGTTGGGAATCTGTCACCATGCAGTAGCCTCACTTTGCCACAAGATGTCCTCATTTTTCCAAATTGGCAGAGTTAACCTGCTCAGGACTTTTTATCTGACAGTTTCAGTTGTTACTTCTTCCTCCTGTTATCTGTGGCCCTTAGTTCAGGGGCCACAGATTTGCATAATTTTATAGCCAGGAGTTGGGGGCCTCTGATGTGGAATATGCATGTAAGTCCCAGGTCTAGTTTAATAAAATCTGGTCCTATTGTTAATAGTTAACGTTTCTACTACCTCATGTCCTGCAAATACTGGCCTAGGTCATGCATTAACTTAAGGTGGACATACAGGGGTCTATTTTTTTATCGATTCCTGAGCAATCGATCACCGTGCACGTCTGTGGTGATCGATTGTTTGGGAATCAATTGCGGCCAGTCTTAAAGAAGGGAGATCAAACAGGGAATCAACATGTTGGTAAACCCCTGTTCGATTGCCATTACTTTGGATGGGGACCTAGGATTTCCATCCAAAGTATCAAATGGGACCAATGAGCAAAGTGGTACGCATCGATTCACTGTTCAATTTATGAATGCTTGAGGGCAGTGTGGCGACGTCGCGATGAATGGTCAAGTGGGTATTGATCCATGTATGGGGACCCTTACTGCTTCCAGCCAAGATATAACATCACTGTCCATTTGTAAACCTACAGTCGCAGCCAAGGCATATAAACTAGAACTTCAAAGGGCATGTTTCCACTGTTGCGTTCTCCCGCGATTCCAGGCAGGCAGGGGTGTGTGGCAAAATGTCCTGTACCCCTTCCTGCCTGATCATGTCCATAGAGAGTGAATGGGGGTGGTTGCAAATCAATGGACGGAGACGCGGTATTTGACCGTGTCCATTTGTCTCTATGGCCACGGTCAGGGCAATTGGCGGCCCGTGATCCAAAACCCGGTAACCCACGTGGGGCTGTGGCAAAATGTTCTGTCCCAACCTCCTGCCTGATTATGGCCATAGAGAGTGAATGGCCGCGGTTAAAAATCAATGGATGGAGACGTGTTTTTTGACCGCATCCATTCATCTCTATGGCCAAGGTCAGTGGCGACTGGCCGCCCGCACCCCGCAATCCAAAACACGGTAACCCGCGCTCTAGATCTTGTGGAAACAAGCCCTAACTACAACATCAGAAGTGCTAACAGTACAGAACTGGAATCTAGAGCAATATAAATATGACAGGATGGGACACAATACAAGTGTGGAAAAAAAATAACTAAGGCTGAAGTTCATCTTTAACATGAAAAACCCTAACCAGTTTATTGCAGTGTGTCATAGTCCATTTTATATGTGTTCCCACCATTAGGGCTCAGTGCTAGGAATACAGGTTACTAAATCTAATAATACAAGCAAATGCACAATTTATTTCTTTATGTTATCATATGCACATCAGTACACGCTCATTAAAATGCACTTTACCAAATTTATTATGTGATTTAAAAGGACACATTATATTAGGTGCTTAATATCCTAGAAATTAGGGAGCTATCAAACAATCTGGAAATAAAGTGCATTGGATGGGGCAGGATGTCTAAAAAGATGAAGAATTTTGATCCACAATGCCAAAGCACCCTTAAGTGATGAACACATCTGCCAGTGATTGGAGAATTTTGGTAAATTATATTAGTTTGATGAGTGTGTGCAAATGTTGGAAAATCTCTGCAAGTGTTTGTCATTTTCTCTTAGCTCACCCTGCTTTAATGATAAATGCAGTCTGGAACGGAAGTCCTGTGTCTACATTCTAGTAGTTGTATATCTACAAGGAGAGATCTAAAGCCTGCCATACACCCACCGAGCGGCGGCTGATTTTGCTGCCGACTGATGGGCGTGCGCGCTCACCGCCGTCGGTCGGCGGCAAAATCGGCCGTCGATCGGGGGTGCCCACATGGCCGGACAGCTCGGCCGGCCAGAGAACAGACATGTCCGATATTCTCTAGCCGATGCCCGCAGTTGCCGTTACTTTCAATGAAGACCGGCGTCTTCATTAAAGGTAACGGCCGGCACACAAAGGGTGCCCGCCGATTCTGTCATCTCTGGAGAGCAGCGTGATGACATCACGCTGCTTTACAAAGCTGATCTAAGCAGCTCTGTTGGCACCCACTCGGTGTGTGTGTGTGGCAGGCTTAAGGCAGTGGTGGGCAACTGAGTTGATATGGAGGGCCACAAGTACATAACATTTTTTTTTAATTGTTAAATGACAAAACTTTCATTGATACTTCAAGCAATAGGGAACACTGTAGTATGGCAATGCACATTTTGTGTCATGTGTACATAAGGTTATGTGCCAATATTCTGAGGTTATGTTCCGCAATATATACTATACAATCATCCCCTGTTTATTGGTGGGATATTGGTAGCATAGGCACTCACCTGTCTGTGGATCTGCTGTGTCCTCGCCCGAGATCTGCATAATGTGGGATGAGGAGGAGAAGCAAAGTAAATGCTCAGGTGCTGATTTGCTTTCATATACACCAATCGGCATACAAGCCAGAGCCTGAGCGAGTCCCTTGCCTCTCTTCCCACTTTAAGAAGATCCCAGGTGAGGACGCATCAGTGGGAGATCGACAGACAGGTGAGTTCCTATGTATTAACAGTTAGGTTTCAGGGGCCACAAGTGGAGGACTGAAAGGGGGCTGCAGGTTGGGCATCTGGGATTTAAGGCTTGCAATCTCTGTCATCCACAGGCCTAGGTGCCCAACATGTGGCCCGTTTCCGGTTAGTTGGCGGCCAATTGCGGTCCACCGGTTGTGGCCCGTGACCTACATGGCATAAGTACTCACCTGTCACTCCCCCAATGGCGCGTCTTCGCCCAGGATCTTCTTGCAGCAGAAAGTGGAGAGGAGCGGGACTCACTTTGGCTCTGGCTGAGTACTTTGATTGGCGTATGTGGAATATGTGTATGTGGATCAGCAATCCAGATGGCACCTGAGCAAGTCCCTCACCTTGCCTCCTCTTCCTGCTCCAAGAAGATCCCAGGCAAGGACGCATAGAAATAGCGGACAGGTGAGCAACTATGCTTCCACTAAACCTCATTAACTTCAATATCTACTCCACATTGGGAAAACATGGGCATGCAATGTCACATTACATAGGCAAAGGTGACATGGGCATAAGTGACATAAGAAAAAGTGGCAAATAATGTTTTCAAGCTATTTCTGCTGTCGTTTTTCCATTAAACACACTACGCCCATATGAAGTTTGCTAAAGAGCATTTTGATGATCCAGAAGAGGATTGGAAGAATATCATATGGTCAGATGAAACCAGAGTAGAAAACTCAATTCAAATGCTGAGTTGCATAAAAAAGGCGGGTGGAAAAATCATGCTTTGGGGCTATTTTTCTGCAAAGGGACCAGGACGACTGATCCTTGTAAAGGTAAGAATGAATGGGGCCATGTATCATGAGATTTTCAGTGAAAACCTCCTTCCATCGGCAAGGTCATTGAAGATGTGGCTGGGTCTTTCAGCAAGACAATGATCCCAAACACACCGCTCGGGCAATGAAGGAGTGGCTCCGTAAGAAGCATTTCAAGGTCCTGGAGTGGCCTAGCCAGTCTTAAGATCTCAACCCCATAGAAAACCTTTGGAGGGAGTTGAAAGTTTGTGTTGCCCAGCGACAGCCCCAAAACATCACTGCTCTAGAGGAGATCTGCATGGAGGAATTGACCAACATACCAGCATCAGTGTGTGAAAACCTTGTGAAGACTTACAGAAAATGTTTGACCTCTGTCATTGCCAACAAAGGGGATATAACAAAGTAATGAAATGAACTTTTCATATTGACCAAGTACTTCTTTTCCACCATAATTTGCAAATAAATTCATTAGAAATCAGACAATGTGATTGCCTGGATTCTTTCCTCCATTCTGTCTCTCAAAGTTGAGGTGACCTATGATGAATATTACGCGCCTCTCTCTTCCTTTTATGTGGGAGAACTTGCACAATTGGTGGCTGACTAAATACTTTTTTTTGCAACATTGTATATACAAATAACATATACATGCTTTTTATGAACATATTAATCTACAGACATTTTTATTCTGTTCAGTTGTTGGAGAGAACTTGTTCATTTTAGACTTCATTTCCATATGTAGACATTTAATAGAAACACTTGGATTCCTTTTTTCATATACAGTGTTTATATAATTTGGAATGTTTCCAATCCACTTGGAATATTTTACATTTATTCTACTGCCGTGTTAAACTTGGCTGCAGCGTTGGTATGCAGCGTTGGAATTTCTTTTTCACTTTTCTTGTCCCAATGGTATCATTCCTTTTTTTTTTAGTTTTGAGTCTAGAAAAAAACAGCATATGCTCTAGTTATCCTGGAAGAGAGTGCCTTTAAGAGTATGGCTTCCATGTATTCCAGCATAATCATAAAAAAATTTAAGCTTATAAGGATTTGATGGGGTGACATCATAGTCTTATGGTGCATTTTAAAACATGTGAATATAAACAACTCCACTTGCATATTCCATTGCATTCTACTTTTTTTTTTCCATCCAGTGTTCATACAAAGACAGTGAATAAACTTAGATCACCGTGGCATGGCTAATGTCACTTCTTCTGGCACCAGAATTGCACAGTAAAGTAAAGATCAGCTGGATTTTCCCTTTTACTAAATTCATGATAAAACCTCTGCCTAGGTTATCTCCAGAGAGTTCAAATGCTTGGTTCCTAATTGATTTTAGGGTTTGGTCATCTTCTAGTGCAGGGGTGGACAAAGCTTTTGACTTGTGGGCCACAATGAGTTTTTAAATTTGATAGAGGAATTTGACGGAGAACTTGTAAGGGTCACCCGGTCCTAAAGGTCCCCACACATGCAACGAGCGGCGGCCAGAGAACGGATATGTTCATAAATCTCTAGCCAATACCATTAGTTTCAATGGGGACCGGTGACCCCATTGAAACTAACGGCCGGCACACAAAGGGTGCCCGCCGTTGCTGTGAGCTATGGAGAGCAGTGTGATGACATCTTCACATTGCTCTCCACAGCTCATCTGTCGGTCCCCACTCGATACGTGGGGGAGGATCTTAAGTCATCCCAGCCTGGGTGGAAAATTTAAACAGATTATATTGATAAATTGTCCATACCACTTATATAAATAGAATAATTAGGTTAAATAAAGGAAAAACATTTAAAAAAATAATAAATATATAAAAAAGAGGCTTTGGATAGTCGACTACAAAATTCTACTGCAGACATGGGCAAACGACGGCCTCTAGAGGGAGACCATATAAATCATCCACTAGGTATTATCTCCACTTATTGCAGGGAAGAAGCAGAAGTGAGCCAGAACATCTTGACCACGGTGACAAAGGGCCGTAATAATAGACATAAGCTAGGCATATACAGCTCGATATCTTAATAAACTTAGGCCCAATCAAGCGCTGTGCACATTCATGGAGCTCTGTTTTGCTTGAATCTATAAAACTTTTTTTTCTGTTCGATTTTCAAAACCTTGGACCATACGGGATGGCAGCCGCAGAAGCACTATGGCTCGATATGGGGCCAGCTAATTTGCAGCAGGGATCTGGTGAGTGCCTGACCCGGATATGGCCCCCGGGCCATAGTTTGTTCAAGTCTGTTCTAGTCTCTCCCCTTAACGTCCAAAAACTGGTGAGAAACTGAAAAAAAAACAGAAGCAAAGCTAAGGATAGAATTGGCTGAAGAAGGAGACAAAAGTTTATATCCAATATTTAAAGATTTCTGACTATGCTGGCAAATTCCAGCTTGGCTTTGGTTGCACTGTACGGTCACAGTACTCATTTTTCGTTTAATCCACCACTGCTATTCCAATATAACTCTGTAGTTAATGTGGATAGATTTTCATGTTTATACATATGGCTTCAATTCATGTGCAGCTTTGTCCTTGACTTAAGGCATTTGTTAGGCTGATTTGGCTGTCTACTACTGTAAACACTGGAGCTTGGGGTACATACAGGGGGAGAGAAGAGCCCATCTCCAGCTGCATCATATGTCCTGGTAGTAGCTGTCCACCAGTTTATATTCACTTTAAAAACACCAGTTTTAAATGAAATGATTTTGCACATTTTTAGTAATAACCTAACATTATAAATTACGTGTATTACAGAGTTTTTGTTTTTATGAAGTTTGCTGTTTTAACGCCTGATTTCTCTGCTTTTATTCAAGTATGAGAGATGATGAGCTAAAGCATGTTTTTACTTATGGAATTTTGTGGATCACAGAAGCCTGTTGTACATAATTTGTGATAACTTTAGGAGATGTCAGGCAGTTACCTCTCATAAAGGCTCCCATACACGGGTCGATTTTGCACTCGATTTTTGACCGATCGCCTAGCGCGTTCACGCCATCGATCGACAATTGATCGAGTTCTGCCCACCCTGAACAATCCACCAAACAAAATCAGAATCGACCAAAAATCCATTGAAGCGACAAGTCGCTTTTTTTTGGTCGATCGTTTGGTGTACCCACGTTGGTGGACCCATAGCTCCCTATGCAGCAGATCCGATTGATGTATCTTGTGGAATCGGCCATTTTGGAGATTGGCTCATGTACAAATCCACCACAAATCGGATTCCCAAGGTCCGATCAATCGCCGATTCCACGATCGCCTGGAATGATGGGATCGGGGATTGGTCGGTGACAAATCGACCCGTGTATGGCTACCTTAAGACTGAAGTGTAATACCTGGCTGATGGTCTGTCATACAGATCCCCTGTATACACTCATATCCTCCCTTCCTACTCCTTCATGATGTGAGGGGCTCCAAGGTTCTCTCAGTTGTTCTGTAGCTAGGTCATTTATACATGGCCTAATCTTTATATCCAGGGGTGCACATAAGTGGTACTCTGGTACTCAAAAGGGGCCAAAACTAGCTATGCGTACCTGCATTATTGTTACAAAGCTCGTATGCGTACTAACAACTTGGATGCACTCCGTGTCTGGGCGGCCCCAGTTAAAGGTTATATGTATACAATTTATATCACTTGGATAAACGCAGGGAAACATGAATAACAATGAAAGGTTGAAGTTGAAATTGTGAATGTAAATTACTAATCCAAAATAAAAGACTGGACTTCTAAGGGTGTTGGAGATCTGGGGGACGAAAGTCAGAGTAGGCATGCAAGGGTAAAATCTGACAAGAGAAAAGCACTGTGTGACAGCTGGAATATGAATATGACTATGAAAGGTTGACATTTGGACTGTTGGTAGTCTCAGGGGTTTGTAATTACCCAGAAAATGTCAGGGTGTCACTACTGAGGTATGAGATCTGGGGGTTCAACAGGTGTTGTACTGTGAGAGTTACATGTGACCCAAAGCAAGCTGGTGACCTGTGGATGGAGGCAGCTAATCGGAGGATCAATCAGGAACATTAAGGTCCATCTGCAGCAGAATCTACCATGAAGGAGGCTGACACAGAGGACAGTGAGGGAGACAGTGGGGAAGACCACCCTACATATGGGGTGAGTACCACACACCATCTCCTGGTACTCATCTGAGGAACTCACTAAAAAAGTAATGTGCACCCCTGTTTATATCCACTGACGACACTGTATGATATGTGCTGAATAGCAGATATTCCAAGCAGACATATTTTTTTGCCTATTTTTCCAGCTTGCTTAAAAGTATTTTACTTGGAAAACCCCTGTATAGCTATCCAGTCAACACTGCCTTCATGAAATTATATACAAAATAAACAATCCCAACATGTGAAGCCATGAGGTGCCAGGCCTGCCTAGTCAGGTTGGCATGCCCCCGCGATAATGGCCCCCAACCTACACTAAATTATGTGTGAGTAGTAGGAATTACTTTAATTGTGTTTTTGTTTTTTTCCCCCTGCTATTGGTGCGTAGGCCAAACACAGGAAAAAAGACCTAGTGAAGTTCCAGCTTTAGGTGGACAAAATTGCATGGGACACTTGCCCTCCTTGTGACCCCAGTGGGAAAGACGTAGTGTTCCAGCCTAAGACACATAGTCAAACTTGTGCTGTAAGAGCTCTGTAATACCAACAAAAATCAGCATCTTGTAATGATGCACAACACTGATGTCACGACACAGGAAGCAACCAGACAACGGAGGCGGCTGTTGGTTGTGTAAAACTTTTTTTTAAACAATGAGACCCGAGAGGATGGTGCATTCGACAGATCAGACAAGCTGGAGTCAGTAGTGGGATATCAGGCAGATAATAATCAGATAAGCAGGAGTCAGTAGTGGGATATCAGGCAAATGATGATCAGATAAGCAGGAGTCCGCAATGGGATATCAGGCAAATGATGATCAGATAAGCAGGAGTCAGTAGTGGGATATCAAACAGATGATCATCAGACAAGCTGGAGTCAGTAGTGGGATTTTAGGCAGAAGATGATCAGACAAGCAGGAGTGGGTAGTGGGATATCAGGCAGATAATGATCAGACAAGCAGGAGTCAGCAATGGGATATCAAACAGAGGATGATCAGACAAGCAGTAGTCAGCAATGGGAGATCAGGCGTGGGATCAGACAAGCAGAACTCAGTAGTAAAAGATCAGGCAACAGGGTTCCAACACGGGTCAATTGAACAGGAAGTGAATAAATAAAACCGCAGAAAGGTAGATCGAAAACTAAACGGACATGTCCGTAAATCCCAGTCGATCGCCAGGGTCCCCACCCAGTAAGGCAAAACTGTATACATTTCAGAGTGGCCTTTTATTGTGGGCAGTCTATGGCACACCTGTGCAATATTCATGCTGTCTAATCAGCACCTTGATATGCCACACTTGTGAGCTGGCTGTATCTTGGCAAAGGAGAAGTTCAATTCAAAGAAGGAGTTCAGCTCATGCAAAATGGGAGCAATACTGAAAGTGTTGCAGTTATATTTCTGCTCAGTGTAGTATTCTATGCTTCCTCACATCTTATATAGAAAGCTCCATTGGGAAGGGTCCACTTCCTAATCTTCTTCTAAATTATTCACCCAAGAATCATCTACTTTTTGGCAATACTGTGAAGGGTCCACTTCTCCCTAGTTATAGACTGTACTTGTCATTTATGCAAGTTTGTCACCTGAAAGCCTCATTTATTTCACAGAGCTATATAAGAGTAGTCACTTCATAAAGATATATAAAAATAAAACAAATAACTAAAAGCTAGCTTTAAATCCTAGTTTACTGCTAAATATGAGATTTTGAATTATTCTCAGCAGCAGGCAGGATTGTAAGTATAATTTTCTTTCTACTATTACAAGTTAAATTGCTTTGAAATGTCTTGTTGACCTATAACAAATACTTCCTGGGCTCTGGCACTGGAAATGTTGCAGACAAATGAAGTTTGCTTTCCTGCCACTAGAGAGCACTGTTCCTGAGAAGAAAGCATTGCTGTGGATGGAGTCACGTCACAGGAAAACGTATGAGATATATTTTACACATCCCAACAGACATAAACCAAGGAGTTCTGGAAAGCATTACTCGTAAAACAAGTGGCTGACAAGAGGCTTTTTTTTCAAAAATGCGTCTATGTAATCAGCATGCAATTATGTTTTTGTGTTTATGGGCATTACAGTGTTTTCTTCCAAACTAAATAGGTAGCAACTGTTACTTATCTGTTTGTGTATAATAACAAACCTAATGTAGACAGAACTCATAAAGGGACGCTTTGCTATTTAAATTTACATATGTCACTGGTGCCTGTGCAGAACACAAAAAAGTCCTTTTGTCTTGAATTTCTCTTGTAACATATCAGTGCACTTTCTGGCACACAAGTATACATGGTAACATTGTGTCTACAGTCACACAGCTGTATACCTGTAGAGTGGAGTGGGGTAGATCTTAGGCAATGGTGCCTGTGATTTCAAAGCTTTGAGATGTCACTGCTCTGCGGCTCACAGTTCTCCTAACTGGAGGCTCTGACAAAAGGAAGCAAAACCCTGTACATTTAAGGCTGGCATACACTGCTGCATCATCGATATCAGCCACTACCTTGGATGGGGACCCGCAGTCCAGGTAATTGAATTCAATTCAATCCAATTCAATCCATTTAAAGTAATGGAAAGGGTTTTCTAACATGTTGGAAACCTATTCGGCCGAGATTCTTCCCATCAAAAGAAGCCTGGATGGCTAAAATTTTGTACTATATTTAAACAAAACCGGACGCCATGAACAAATCTATTACAAAATTTGTGCTGTGTATGCCTAGCTTAAAAGGTGCCCATACACGGGTCGATACCTGTTCGATTGACCTGCAATCGATCGCAGCGTGGTCAATCATGGGTCAAACGAATGAGAATTAATGTGCACCCCTTTGAACATCAATTCCTATTCGATAAGGTCCCTGATGAACTCACAACACTGGCTGTGTGCTGTGGGGAGAGCCGGACAGGAGCCGGACAAGGAGGGGGGCCTTGATTGTGTAGTTTACACAGCCGTGCTAGGTTCTCCCTGCTACTTGTCAGATCGACCAGGATTTTACGGACATATCCCTTCCCGGTTTTACCAACCTTTAAAGGCATACAAGCTTCAAGCTTAATCGAGCACCATGAATGCGCATGTTGCTTGATTGTGCAGGAATGTTTCACAAAATCGAGCCATGTATGGACACCCTTAAGGCCCCCATACACCTAAGGAGCCACGGGCGATTTTGTGCTTGCACGCCTACAGCCGTTGCCCACATGGGGCGATAGATCGCCTCAAAGCTCGGTCGGCCAGAGATCGGATATGTCCAAAAATCTCTGGACGATGCCATTAGTTTGAATGAGGACCGGCGTCCCTGTTCAAACTAATGGCCGGCACACAAAGGGTGCCCGCTAAGAGCCGGGGTGCAGCGTGATGATAATTGCTGCACTCCACCACTCATTTGTCGGCCCTCACTCAGTACGTGTGTAAGGGGCCTTTACACTAAGACACAGGGCTAGCAAAAGTTTCCTGTAGTTTTACAACACATTCTGGTTTCTCCATCTTTTAAAAGTCACGGATAATCAATTCATAACAGAGAGACACTGGTTAAATTCTCCTAACAGTGGAACAGGCTTGAAATATTATTGTGCGTTCTGCATGTATGACGCTACAGATGATCAGTTGCTGCACACATACTACAGGAGATGATCAGTTGCTGCAGACATACTACAGGAGATGATCAGTTACTGCAGGCATACTACAGGAGATAGTTAGTTACTGCAGACATACTACAGGGAATGGTCAGTTACTGCAGACATACTACAGGAAATGGTCAGATACTGCAGACATACTACAGGAAATGGTCAGATACTGCAGACATACTACAGGGAATGGTCAGATACTACAGATATACTACAGGAAATGGTCAGTCACTGAAGACATACTAAATGAAGTGGTCAGTTACTGTTAACATACTGGTGGAGATGGTCAGCCACCTCAGACGTACTACAGGAGATGGTCATACACTGCATAAATACTACAGGAAAGGGTGAGTCATTGTACATATAGTAAAGGAGATGGTCAGAGACTGCAGGCATACCACAAGAGATAGTCAGAGACTGCAGTTATAGTACAGGAGGTAGTCAATCAGTGCAGGCATATTATAGGGAAATGACCCATTATTATCAACATACTGATGGGGATGGTCAATCAGTTAAAGGGGTCAAACAAAGGCATAGTCAGTCATCTTGTTATTTACTAGAGCCAGATGCATGGATGGAATATGACAAGTAGAAGTAAAGAGTTGCCTGAGGATTATATTTTAAACAGGCATCAACTAAGCAGGACTTTAGTCATTTGAATTGACCAGAATTTGGGAGAAAAACATTGGGAAGAGTTACTTGTTGTCCACCTATTCATCCTTTCAGGTACAGATATGTCTTGTTCATCATAGAGCTGATCCAGGTAATGCCATACACGGTTCTACTTTTTTTCATGATTGATCCATTGTAACACCACACAGTGTGTCGATGTAAAGCCCCCCATACACCACATAGTTGTTGGTAGGTCTCATGGAAATTGTATGGAGGAATCTAAAGGTGTATGGGGGGCTTAAAGGACACAAATTAATATAAATTCCTAGAAACCCATCAGATACATGAGCGATCTACTGAATTGTGCAGTGGAATCTTCTGGAGAACCCTCCATTTCTTAAGTCAGCCTACACAGTGAACTGTTTTACATTGGAAATAATCAAACGTTCTTAAAGTGTTTTGTAAACATTTTGAAATTACAGGCAAAACTGTCATTTTTAAATAAAATATTTTTTTTTTTTAAAGAAATGTGTTTTTTTGTGCTGGTTCTGGAAAGTCCATTTGGGCAAGCAGCATTAGGGTATACTTACACATGCGTAAAAAAAACATTCGCTTATGCCAGTGGTTCCCAAACTTTCCCTGCAGGGCCCCCTTCCCTAGATATTAACCCTTATTAATCAGATTAAGGGCAATTTCACACTAGATGTGTTTGCGTTTCAGTACTGTGTACTAGAACTAGTGTGAAATGACCCTCAAACTTTATTTGAAACACTTCATTTGATTTTCACCAATCATACAGATACATTCATCATTTACATAGAGAAACACACATACACTACGCTCATGCAGAGACATGAATCATTCACAGAAAGCTTTTAAAAACGATTGTAAGGAGCTTTGTAAAGTGCTGGAGACTCTTGCAGAGCTTCTCAATTGAAGTCAATGGGGTGGTTTAATGACCAAAGACCCTCTTCACCATACCTGTCTAGTATCCTGTTTTGGCCGAGAAAGACATTTTTTATGTGACTTTCCCGGCCAAATCCTGATTTTAATAAATCCCGGATTTTGAAATCGGGTTAAATTAGGAGGGAGGGTAGCGCTCCTAATTCCCACCCCTTTTACTAAGTTAGACCCCTACTAAATAGGAGGAAGGGGAGGTAAATCTCTTGATACTGGAATTGATGTCACTTGGAGAATCAGTCCAAACGCAGGAAGTGACGTCAGTAAGGGAAAATTTGACAGGTACAATGTACTGCCTGATTAAAGATGGCACATTTTCTGTTCTGTTAAACAACCTCATTGACTTCACACGACAATGTAAATGAGCCCTTAAGATAATTTTTGGGAGACATTCCTTGTTTAAAAGTTAAGATAGCTTAGTCCTATTTTAGTTGTTTGAAAAAGAAGACAGTGGAGCTATAACTGAACCATTTCCTACTTCTGGCATTGGTCTGTAATTACACCCTGAATAAACCTAGTCCGGGAATGTTTCTAAATCACAATCAGTGTCTGCTATGGCCATGGCTGACTAGAATGAATAAACAGAGTACCTGCAGATCCTATAGTGAGATAATACCAGCAGCCTATAGAGAAAGACTATATATATGTATGTATATATATATATATATATACACACACTTCTAGTTCATTCGCTTTTTTTTATTTAACTTTTCTTTTATAACCATGCAGATTTAAAACATGTAAATGCAATCTAAATGCACAGTGGTATGGGGGGTGGGGATCTGATGTGATGGATAGATTCCCTCTGGCTTCACAGGTCAGAGAGTCCCAGCTGTGCGCAGCAGTAATGGACAGTTGCAATGTACAGAGAACAGTTGCCATAGCAACCCTGCACCGGGGTCATGTGCATTGCTCTGCGCACGCAGCAGGAGAGCCGGATGATAAATAACATGCACAGAATATATACGGTGACTCCATACACAACATCAGATTTCTTTGGGGGTCATGCTAAAATGTTTGTCTAATAACTGTCTTAATTCACATACATATTCTTTGCTACCAGTTTATTAAAATTATGCTGTATATCACCCCCACCATGTTCATGTTACCTACAGGTTTAAAGATGAATAATTTCCATTACCCCTCAGCACAGCAAATAGCAGCTGGGACTTATCCAACATCTAACTGACCCACATTTTGGCAGAACTTGCTGTGTATAGACGGATCTGTAACTGAAAAGATCTACCTGTTCTCTTCCAGGGAACATAGAGTTCACATAATAGTCTCCATGACTCAGGCGTCAATTGACTGCAGAACAGCATCTGTGGATGAGACAAGGATAACAATTGTTCAAAGGTTTCCGAGATTTCCCAACACACAAAAATAGTCTAATAATGATGGAGAGTTTTAGGTTGCCACACTTCATTGGCTCCATGGCACCTAGTGAATGGAATACACTTATATTTCATGGAATATCGGCCAGGTCACTTGGACATTTTAGCCCAAATATACAGATTTTACTGTTTAGGTCTATAAAGTAGAAATGTTCTCATACAGTAAGGATGAAACAGAAAGTAATAAAAACTTTACAGACTTCCTAAACCTCCCCTGTTAAGTAATCACAACATATATATTGTATTTGAATTGTTAACCCTTTTCACTATATTTTGAAAAATTTTATGTGTCAACAGCTACTTTTATTATGATATACGGTATAACCTTTACATATTGTTGTAATCATTATTAATGATGGTTCATATGGGACACACCCTTCAATGTTTTTGTCACAAGACAACAGCTTCTTGTACTTTTATATGAATCACTGTCCATGTCACACCAACAGGATCACCCAATAAAAATGTTCTTCTTTAAAGGCAAATGACATTTTCAGATAGAACATGAAAATCTGAAATCGATGTTAAATTCAGCATTAAAGGGCTGTGGATATACTGTGACTTTTTAACTTAGGCTGAGGCTCCACTAGGGAGATTTTGGAGCAGCTGCGACGTGTTTTTTTTAGACCCCATTGTCCCCAGTGTGCCGTCTCCACAGTTGAGGATCTGTTAACCGCGTTTTCTGAGCCGCAACCCAAGCGCACGGCCCCCCCATACACGCATAGGTCATTTTCTACGCATAGACCTACGGATCGCAGCTGCCCACCTGGAGCGAGCTATTCATGTGGGTCAAATTGCAAATGGCCAGGTCTGTTTTTGTTCTGGTTGACCATGGTCCCTATCCAAAGTAATTGCCGGCACACAAAGGGTGCGCTCAAATTCTCTGCACGACCGGCTGCAGCACTATCATGCGTGTATGTGTAGCTTTAAGGTAGCCATACACAGCTCGATTTTGCGTTCGATTCCCAAATAATCTTTCACCCTGAACATTTGCGGCGACCGCTCGTTTGGTAATCAAACTTTGCCTGCCTTGAGTGATCGATCCCGCTCAAACGAAATGTCGATCAAACAGGGATCCAACATGTTGGTAAATCCCTGCTCATTTGCCATTACTTTGTATGGTGACCCTCGACCCTCTTATTGAAAGTATCGGTCAAGGATTGAGCACCCAAAGTGGTGCATAAATACACTGCAATCTTTTTTTTGTAAAACTGTATTTTAATGAATGAATATAAATGAAAAAATAACAATAGGAATAAAAACATAGGGATCCATCAAATGTCCATACATAACACAACGCAAAGCATGTGGTACAAAAATCATAACTCCTGAAACAGAGGATCCAAAATGCAAAATACAAATGGGTGGGGCTGACGGAGACATGCATAAAACAGAGAAAGTTCAAACTAAATTGAGGCTCGACTTAAAGTCTCGCAAGGTGATAACCCATAAACATCCTGAGCTTCCAGACAGCCCCCCATATAACCACAGCAAGGAAAGGGAGAAGAGACATAGAAGGGAGAAAGAGAAGCAGAAACAGAGAGGAAGAAAGAAAGAAAGAATTGGCCCCAAGAGACGACAGCCCACCAGACGAGGTCAACCCCCACACTAACCAGCTAGTTGTAGGTCATCCCACCTCTCCCATGTGTATTACACTTTTCAGCAGTGTCATAAATGCGGGCAGACAGCAATCGATTGTTTGACAATCGTTAGGGAATCAATGTGTGTGTCAGTGAGTCAGTGAATCCAGAATATTTGGAGTTTAAGTGATACCTATCATTGGCTGTGATGCATGATCTGGGGTTAACAGGTGACACCCAAACTTGTTTTGCATACTGGTGAACCCCTCACCCCAAAACTTTCCCAGGCTTTACACTCTCTAAACTGTAGCACACACCAATCTGTCCTAATTCTTTGCACAGGAATCTGTTCATATAATTATAGGAATATCCACACTCGCACTGGTAAATTTCAGGGAACAACTTTACTTCTCTTCTATAAAATATATACAGTCTACATAGAGTACAAGGTTACAAACACAATGCTGAGGCTCTAACCCAATTTAAGTGCAGTGGATGTCTTTGTGATAGTAAGTAGAGAATAATCTCTTATCCCAAGGCTCTGCCTAAAGAGGTAATCCTCCTCCCCCATAGGGAAATGACATGATGATCTTTGCAGTCTCTGTGACCTGGATGCTAGGCCTACCTCCCACATGGACATCCTGGACATAGCTATCAACTTTGGAAAAAAAACACTGGGGACATACAGGAAGTGAAGTCAGTGGTTTCACGTCCTGTATACTGATCTAGGTTATTCCGTGTTCCATGTACAGGAAGTGACGTCACTTTCGGTGCCGGGCTTACTTCTCGGGTGATCTTGCAGGGAGAGGGCATTACTCTCCCTGCTAATGTCCCACCCCGCTTGTGCTGATAATGTGGGGGGTGGGACATTAGCAGGAAGAATAAAGTCCTCTCCCTGCTAGATCAGCACAATTTGAAGAATCCAGGATTTCTTGAAATTGGGATTTGGCTGGGGAAGCCACATACAAAACGTGACTTTCCCGGCCAAAACGGGACAATCTGATCCTGGATGATGAAAAAGTAAGTCACACCTGGTGGTGGAAGCAGCAAAAGCCCCTCCTATGTATCATATTTATAACCATAATGACATGTTCAGCACTTCCTCTGTTACTGGGCCGAACCCCAACTGTAAACAAAAGTTAAGCATTAACTGTCTCATTGTCAAACTTACACGAGTTTCAAGTGACGTCCGTTTCACCCCAACTAAAGTCAATAAACAAGTAAGCTTATGAGCTTTCTCCCTAATGACTTATCCACTTATCCATTAGTTCTAAGATTATTAGCAGTCAGTCCCAAACTGTGTCTGTGCCGTCCTTCCCAAATGGCAGTTGAATTACCATGAGGAGGATAACAGGTTACATTTTTCCTATTTGTTCGACTACTAAACAGGGACTTCCTCAAAAGTTTCTGCATACATGGTCAGATTTCTTTGTCTGAACCTGACTGAGGATTTAAAATAAATACAGCCATTGCAGCGGAGTTAAAAGTAAAATGCAGCGATATGGCAAGAGAAATGTAAGCAGAGATGGCATTTCCTGTTCTCTGTTGGCGGCTTCGTCTTAACAACTCCCTGCATCGTACAGCTAAACAGACCATCTGCTGGGCTTGTCTCACTGCCACAACATTACAATTACAATGTACTTCTTTACAAGTGAACATATTCTTTCGTTTCTACCTCAATGACCACTGACACTCACCCCATGTCCTTCCAATGTCTTTCTTTCCGAGAATCCTTTAAAGCCTTGTATATGTTATATTCTCTTTCACGGCTGTATCTTTGCTCTTAGGAGCAGACTATACTTTTCCTAATAACAGTAGTTCCATATAATATTTTTTATAACAGATATGACTAATCTAAAATTAGGAAAATTGTAAGGCGCAGATCACCGTGCCCATTAACTTAATTAGAATGATCATTAGATGGGATGTGAACATGTGGTACATATTTTCCTCCATTAACCCCGAAAAGAAAGGTACAGAATGTTCTCCTGAATTGATAATCCCTGTGGTGCCAGCTTCTCTAACCAGCAGTGTGCTCTAGGCAAATGGGAGATTCTGGGCAAATGCCTGAAGCTACAGATTCCTTCAGGGATATGCCAAGAGCCATCCTAGTTTGACTTTACTATACCAGAGAATACACATATGGCAGGTTACTAGTCATTATACATGGTGGATACATTATCTTTATTTTCTAGCTTAATTGCACCTGGAAATTCTTCCAGAAATAAACCTCATGTCCTAGGGGGATGGTGTCACACATTTTACTGGACTTATTGTTGTCACCCTAGGCCAGTGGTTCCCAAACTTTCCTTTCCCTCCTTCTCTATTTAGGGACATTATCGAGCCCCCCATCCCCATTCAAACACAGGTTAAGAATGAGGGCCCGCGCCACCCTGAAACACCTTCGGGCCCCCTTCCTGTGTGGGAACCACTGCCCTAGGCTATTCACCCCAAATCGTGTAATAAAATGCAAAGTTGTTATTAACCCCTAACGGCCCTTTCTGCCTTTAAAAAACACATATAGTGTGAAAAGGCCCTAAGGGTTCTAACTAGAAAACATAGGTATGAATGCTGTAGGAATGAAATGCTTGTCTTGTTGCCTCAACGTCTCATGATAATAAATGAATACACAAAAAAAAAAAAAAACGTTTAATATTTTACAGTAGTGAAGTGGCTTCATGAAGTTGGTCATAGGAGTTTTTCTCCTTTCTGGAAGTTTTTTCTGTAGAATTAGGCTGGGTCTACACTATACCTGCCCAGCAACCGTGGGTGGGATTTATGTACACATCAGCGTGTGCGTGTCCATTGGCTGTTTGGGAACTGTTTCAGGGAGTACGGTATAGGGTGCCGTATTCGCTGAGTCTGCAAAAGCGCGTTCTATACTTAGGCTGGGTCTACACCATACTGCCCTAGCAACCGCGGGTGGCGTTATGGACGTCTCGCCGCGTGTGTTCATCTGCTGTTTCAGGGCATATAGGGCACGGTATTAGCCGTGTCCGCAATACCGCGTCCTATACTAATTAGCAAACTGTGCCCAGAAACACATCTGGAGCGGTTTGTGTGTGTCACGCACCGTGCCCATTGTTTACCAATGGGCTAGTGATGGGTCAGCTCTAAGAGCCGATGCTTGGTAGCGAACGACAGGAGCCGATGCCTGTCCAGCAGAGCCGAGGCTTCAATGGCTCCTGCTGGTCAGGCATTTTGATGGGCTCCCGTGGTTGCTGGGGAGGGC
>CM070034.1:125246329-125273840 GCA_036250615.1 Ptychadena robeensis | reverse complement strand
GTTCTTCACACAAACTCTGGACGAGCTGGGCTCGTCACAACCGCTAGGGAGGTTAATTGGTCTATATGACTACAGTGTGGGAAATAAGTATTTGATCCTTCTGATTTGATACATTTGCTCTCTGACAAAGAAACGATCAGTCTATAAATGTAATGGTATGTTTATTGTAGCTATGAGAGGCAAAGTAATAAAAAGCCCATACAAACCCAGCGCACTAAATATGAGATTGACATGCATTGTAATGCGTGAAATAAGTATTTCATCCCTTCACATAAGACTTGGTGACATTACACCAGAGATCCCACTTCTCTTTGAAGATGTTCTCCAAGTTAGTAATTTTTTGATGCTATTGGGCAACTCAAACGTGTTCGTCAAGCTAACTGCAGTATGGCAAAAGCTTAACCTCCTGGATGTTAAGCCCGAGTTAACTCGGGGTGAGGTTGTTTGCGAACAAAACTGACCCTGGGTTAACTGCGGGTATCACTTGTCCACCAATAGCCCCGGTGATTCTCTGCATCAGCGGACCCTTCTATCCTTCCAGGTTCACCTCCATGACGTCATATGTGACGGCGGTGGGGCAGGCGGTGCCATTGACCTCCATGTAATGGAGGTGATATCGCTTTTTTTGATATAGCACATCCCCGCTGATGTTTTCTGGGTCCGAAGGAGGGCGGATTACAATAAAATCTGCCACAAATGCCCTTGGCACACTTATTTTTTTTATAAAAGCACCCCACATACCACCCAGGAGGTTAATTAAAAGACTTGATCTAGGCCAGGCTCTGTCTAACTTCTCCCTTGTATGAGTTATTAAACATGTGAAGTATCTCACAAAAGTGAGTACACCCCTGACATTGTGGTAAATAGCTTGTGATGGTCTTTGTCAGTGTACTCCTCCATGAGCTGTTTGAGGATGACCTTCAGATGCTGCATAGGGCATAGGTCTGACAGAGGCATGCTTGGCCAGTCCAGCACCTTAAGTTTCTTTTAGCAAGGCAGGGGTCTTCTTAGAGGTGTGTTTGGGGTCCTTTATCATATTTAAATACAGCTCTGTGGCCCAGTTTATGAAGGGAGGGGATCATGGTACTATTGATTGGTGGACAGATAGCGAAAGAAGATGGCTAGCTTTAGACAAGTGTGAAGGTTAAGTGCTCAGGCATCACATCCGCCTATTGGATTTCGGGTTTTAGCCCAATAGACCTGTCATGGGGTCGTTATCTATTGCGGCACATTGTTTCCCCGGCCGCTGTCGGAGCGACTGCTTGTTTCCCAGGCTGCAGCAGCGACAGTGTAGATTTAGCCTAAGGGCTTGTCCCCACTTAGGTGATCTCCTGCGATTTATAATTGTATGAAAGGACGTGTTTAAAAACGGCATCTCAATTCACTGATCTTTAAACATGGCCATTCTCTATGGGGGGCGATCATTCAGGGTTGGGCAAGATTTCCTCTCCCATGCCCCCGCCGTGATTATAATCCTGGGAGATCGCCTACGTGGGCACAAGCCCCCTAGTTTAAAAAAGAAAAAAAAAACAACAAAAAGCAAAGGATGACCGTTCTGAATATTGTATCCATTCTCTTTCTAACAGGCAAGGAGTACTCGTACCCATGTTGGCTTTATCAGCAGTCCGTTTTGCTATGTAAAGAATGTGTCGTATAAATAATGTGGAATGTTTTGGAATTAGACTTGTTGGTTTACTTTTCAAACAAATGCACACAATATGCAGGAAAGGAAATTAACCCATTCCTCTATGTTCATGTGTTTTGTTCAATATAAATATACATTATTTTTTTTTCTTCTATTTAATTGCTGAATGATTTCTGAATTTGTAGTAGGGTCCAGGTTCTCATTGTCTGTCCTTGTGTCTGCAGCCTCAGATAACAGCCAGCGATTTCAAGAAACATGCTTCGCGTTTGCATTAACACCACAACAAGTCCAGCAAATCAGCAGCTCAATGTAAGTCTCTCTACCATCCCCCTCCCCCCTTCAACCCCCCTTTCCAGTGTTCTTTCCCATCCCCCATCGCACGCCTCTCACTTGGCAACTATGCTCGGCCTATTGAAATCTGTGTGATGAGAGCTAAAGTTACGTCTGTGGCTGATGGTGAATTACATTGGCACAAGTGTCTGAAGTGGGTGATCATGGACTGTTAGCAGCAAGTTCTGGTTTTATGGAACGTTGGCAACGTTTCCTTTTTTTGCTTTTGTATTTAAATAATCTAAACAGGAAATGTTTTATTTAAATCGGACAAGTTATTCATTTTGTAAATATGACTGGTGATGCTCATGGAATTATATGGGTGTTAGTAGCAGTGGATGCTAAAGGGTTATTTTGCAGTGACTTAAAGGGGACCTGTCATGTAACCTTATGATCTCCCCAGCACTTGTAGGATGCTCATTTGTAATTGTTCTGTAAAAGCAAAATAGTTTGTTGTGGGGACTTTATGAAATGTTGTTGAGGCGGGTGTACTTTTTAAAAAGATATTCATTCATTAATTAAGCTCAAAGCTTTCACAAATATCATGCATCTATCTTACTTTTTAAAACGGCTGTGACTAAAGCCTGAAATGAGAGTGAATAGGTAGCTATGTTTTTAAAACCCAGTTAAAGGCATTAAAAGTAAAAAATTAAATATATACATCAATAATTCTAGATTATTCCTTATTGATTATTTTATTGCTGCCCGGGTGGCACTTCTGACCAGACCCGGTGCCATTAAAAAATGTTGCTGATGTTCCTCATGGGTCTCCATTACCAAATAAGCGGCTACGAGCTGTACAAGTAAGTTTATTGGTGCCAGTTCCCCCACTCACTTTGTCAGTATAGACACTCGACCTCTGTGTAATATACATTTGGAGTAATCTAGCACATTGAATTTCAGTAAGTGTGGGACTTGTTGTGGGAACATTGGTGATATGGGTTGAAGATTACTATTCTAGGATTACTAGGAGACTATGAAATCTGTGTTAAGAAGTGTTTTTTTTTTTTTTTTTTTTCTAGGGATTTTTTTTCTTACTGCACCTTCTAAGGAATGGGTAGGGGGCCCAGGGATCTCTGTACTCTGGTTACATAGGGTGCAGATTAAGCGCCCACCAATAAACCCCCTCGCCTAAAACACAAGCCAGGTTGTGGGAATGAGGCCCACTCCCCTCGTTGCAGTACAGAATGAGGCCTTGTTTGGGGTGGTTCGGTACCACATGCTATGCGCCTTACAGAATAGGGGGAGCTCCAATTCTTATATGTTATAAATCTTATATTAAGGGCTCATTTACACCATGTGCACTGCAGTGGTAGTGTACCAGCAACACTTCTGTGTGCTCAGTATTGCAAAACGCCATGCACAAGCGTAAATGGTAAAACCGGTTTCCTATGGACCTCTGCCATGCGGTATGATGCCATGCAATGCAGCATGTATAATGTGAATAAGCCCTGAACAGTTTTATACCCACAGCTGTATTCCTTGGTTGTATGTGCTGGTAAAGCTTTTTTATCAATGGCATTAACAATGTATACTGGAATTGGGTTGTTCACTGCTGTGTTTATAATTTTCAGGGATATCTCCGGAACAAAATGTGACTTCACAGTTCAAGTGCAGCTCAGGTAGGGGCTTCTGCATTGTGTCTTGGGCATTGTGTTTTTATAGATTTGCTTGTAGATTCCTAATGATTTGTTTGTGTGTTTCTCTCAGGTTCTGCCTTTCAGAAACCAGTTGCCCCCAAGAAGACCATTTTCCGCCAAACCTGTGTGTAAAAGTAAATGGGAAACCCTGTAATTTACCAGTAAGTTGTCTTGTTTGATATCCTATTTAGTGACAGTTAGGATTGTATGCTGTGTTTTGTAGTCCTGTATCAAATTACTTCATCCTCAACCAAGACCTAAATCTCTGTTCTTTCAGGGTTACCTTCCACCAACCAAAAATGGGGTAGAACCAAAGCGACCAAGCCGACCAATCAATATTACCTCACTCGTACGTCTTTCTACAACTGTCCCAAACACTATAGTTGTGTCGTGGACTGCAGAAATCGGACGTGTAAGTTTGATATAATGGCTTTGACGTGATTTTCTTGTATGGGGGTGTCCGCAGGTGAATCGTGATATCATAATATTCCAGTAAATGCCAAAGGCAACGTGCGTAGTGCATGGATTTCTTCTAGTCTGTATTACCACATGCTAAAGGTGTACAGAGTGGTATTGTGCCATACATGTTTATGCTGTTGTGCAAAATAGACATTTTATATATAAAGTATACTTTGGGGGTGTGAGTTGTATTAACCATTTAAAGTATCCTGCAAGAACTATGGGCACCCCTGGTCTTGTAAGTTGTGATAAGCAGCATAGGCAATATTTGGTGAATTATTCTCCAAATATTCTAAGCCTCACTTAAAATGACACAGGGGGGAATCAAAATGGCCCAGGAGAGTCGGAGGGGGGATCATCATTTTAGTAACCCCTTCTAAACCTCCAGTGTCATTTTGATTGCCCACTCTGTTCCCCCTGCCAGGCTTCCACCAAGCTTCTTCGAGCAGGATCGATTGAAGACTGGATGGCTCAAATTTTTTATAGATTCAAGCACAAACAAACTCCGTGAATGCGCACGACGCTCGATTGCACTCAAATCTATTAAGCAATTGAGCCGTGTATGCCCAGCTTAAGCTTTCACAAAGAGTACTATCCACCTGGTTTGTTGTGGGACAATAAACATATTCTTTTCTGTATTTCTGACCTCGGCAGAATTTTTCTCTGGCTGTTTACCTGGTCAAGCAGCTGTCATCGGCAATCCTTTTGCAGAGGCTACGGGCGAAAGGGATCCGCAACCCTGACCATTCCAGAGCGCTCAGTAAGATTTCTTCCTCTGTATCTGTTGGTGCCCTTAGAACATTTAGTCCATTTACTTTGTAAACACATTTGCCTTCTGCGGACACAAACAACCATATACTGTGGCTTGTAAAATGTGGTATGTTTGCAGACAAATTTTTGTAGCATCAATATAATTTGTAGCCTGTGTATGTGTGCATGAGTTGCCGATGTGTTGTATATAAAATATTTGTGTATTCTTGCAGTTAAGGAGAAGCTCACGGCTGATCCAGACAGTGAAATTGCTACAACAAGTTTACGAGTTTCACTCCTGTGTCCGGTAAATATCCAACACTTTCTTGATTTGTCAAAATTCTTATTAAAAATTATTTATTTTTACAACTATTGCTGTCACTGACTATTGATAAAACAAAAATGATTGTGGATTTTTTTTGGAGGTTTAACATAATACAAGAGCGAGAAATCTGCACAATTTTTTTTGTTTAAATTTTTGTTTTTCTTTCCCCTCCCAGTTAGGAAAGATGCGCTTGACCATCCCCTGCCGCTCCCTCACCTGTTCTCATCTTCAGTGCTTCGATGCAACTTTGTATATACAGATGAATGAAAAGAAGCCCACCTGGGTGTGTCCTGTGTGTGACAAAAAAGCACCATATGAGCATTTAATAATAGATGGGTGAGTTTTAGATTTTTTTTATTTCCTTACTGGAATGTACAGTAGAAAGTGCCCTAAACATTTTTCTTCCTTCTATGCCCTTTCTACACATTTTTGTGGATGATTTTGAGTTTTCCTTGCTTGCCGACATCTTTACAAGCACCTTTTTTTATGATATTTCTTTGTTACATACTGATCATTTCATGCCTGTTTAAAGTGGCCATACACGAGCCAAAAATCGAGAAAACACCTTTGTTTGAGCAGGATCGCTCGATCCCGCAAGGGACACGGATAGGGCTTGTTTCCACTAGTGTGGATCCGTGTGGTGCTATCCGCGCGGCTGCAGTTGCTCCTGACCGCACCCGTAGGCAAAGCATTGGCTCCACTTGTGCGGTTCTGCACACCCATGCCTGGACAAGGGGCATGCCCAAAGTTGGCATCCTATTGCACGGACGTCAGCGTGCATCTGCATGCCGAACAACTTGGGGTGCACTAGTGGAAACAAGCCTATAAGGTGGTGGAGCCCATCACAGCTGCTACTGGGGGTGGGGAGGGGGTTGGGTCATCATGCGTTCCTGTCAGCAGCTTCCAGCTCGTGTTGTGAGGTATTTACGGCTTAACACCGGGTGTGTACTGGGTCCCCATCGAATAGGAATCGCTGTGCAAAGTGGTCACGTTGCCACGCTGTGATCGACCGGTGTCGACCCATGTATGGCTAGCCTTTAGTTCATGGTTTCACTGAGATGGAAATCTCTGTGGACTGCAGTGTTTTATACTGTCTCTATAGTGTTTTGCTGCTATTAACCTCCCTTGAGACGAACCCCGTTCTTGTCTTAATCGCGGCAGCATTTCCGGGGTTTCGGCACCGCCCCGATCGTGCCACAGACCCCCATGTTAAAAACGGTGCGGTATGGGTGGGCCACTAGGGAGGTAAACCTAATTATGTGTATGTTATAGTGGCTAAATGTGGGGTTTGGCACTCAGTTGGCTTCTTTTTGTCATTTTAAGTTCCTAATTGCATGTCATCTATAGGTTGTCTTCTTTTCTTTTTCTTTTTTTGTAAAGAACCTCTATATAAAAATCTGCCAGCTTTTTCAGTCATTAAATTGTGTTGGTTGTGAATCTAAATTAGGCTATGTTTATGTTTTAGCCTGTTTATGGAAATCCTAAAGTGCTGTACAGACTGTGATGAGATCCAGTTCAAGGAAGATGGGTCCTGGTCAACTATGCGGTCAAAGAAAGATGTACAGGAAGTAACAAATTCTTGTAATGGAGTTGACAGTGAGTATTTATTTACACTGGGTGTTGTCATATGACCTCCCTATTCGCTGAAGTCCTAGTAGTAGGGTTTCTTATCTAAAACATTGTAATGCTTGACGCCGCCAATGTGGGACAGGAAACAGAAACCGGCTCTTTAACATGGTGTAGGTCTGTGGTGTCACCGATTATGTTGAAAAGCGATGGGCGAGTCCGCTGTGACTCAGAATCACCGCAGGCTCGCCAAAGAGATGGGGAAGTATTCCAGCTCGGGGTGAGTTTTTGTTTAGGTGAACCGTCAGGGGGGTTAAAAGAAGTTGCCCTGCAATTCTTTGTGGGGCATTTAATACAAATAAAAGCTTGTTTCCAAGTTACAAAAGGGTAATTGTGGAAAGGGGGGTGGAGAGGCAATGAGCACCGAAGGTCAGTCGGGTCCAATGTCTCTCCCGTTTATTTCTCTCTGCCAAAAAGGCAAAGACAAGCGGACTTTAAGTGTGGCCAACCAACCCTCAGATATTTACCTCGTGTAGAGGTTTTAGGTTCTAGTACACAATTTTTTTTTTTTTACAAAAAAAGATCATATCACACGAGGATATATTAGCATAGGCATTGTCTTATGATCGCATGTCAAATAAAGAAGAAATGTGTTTAAAAGTTTTTGAAATGTGTTTAAAAAGTTTGAGTGTTCCGAGGTTTCCTCCGTGTCAGACACGGAGGAAACCTCGGAACACTCAAACTTGTACAACATGTGGACTTTGCTCCCGTGACACCGTACAGGAGCCTTTAAATTACCTCGAAAACCCAATTTCTACTAAACAGGTGGTCCTGCCTTCTGGCTGACAGTGGCCCCTTGTTCCTCCTGGTGTCGTGCTCTCCCTGTTTTTGGGCAAACCCCAAGTACAATATACCCTCCACAACTCTGTTCCACTTTGATGGATCCAGCCACGCCTCCTGATGAAAATCGCTGTTTGAAACTCGCGTCGAGGTAGTGGATCTTGTCACCAGCTTTGTGGTTATCGAAAGTCAACAGAGAATATTGTATTGATCAATCGATGCTCACACAGCCCCAGGATACTTCCTGGATCATGTGAGAACTTAAATAAAAGACAACAAAGACTTTTAAACACATTTCTTCTTTATTTGACATGCGATCATAAGACAATGCCTATGCTAATATATCCTTGTGTGATATGATCTTTTTTTTATTTTTTATTTTTTTTATTTATATGTGTATTAGAACCTAAAACCTCTACACGAGGTAAATATCTGAGGCTTGGTTGGCCACACTTAAAGTCCCCTTGTGTTTGCCTTTTTGGCAGAGAGAAATAAACGGGAGAGACGTTGGACCCGACTGACCTTCGGTGCTCATTGCCTCTCCACCCCCCTTTCCACAATTATTTGAATTGGGATGGTGGCCCTTCCAAGTTAAGGTGCTAGTGGTAAGCTCCTCTTTTTTACAAGTTACAAAAGGGTGCATGTTCTGAGGGTGTTGGATCATCCTTGCTAAGAACGGTGCATTCTCCCAGCTCATATTTTAAAATGGATTGATTTGGTCTTCCTATGATTTGGGTATGTATTTGATGTCGGGCTGCCAGGGCTTTTTTCTTTTCCAGAATCTTGATTGGTATATTTTTGCCAGTGAAATTCATTAAGTGTCCTGTAACTATGGAAAAAATGGCTCGAAGATATACTTTGAACATAACTTAAGTTCAGGTTCTAGTCTGGTGGTGGTTGATTTTTATTTTATACGTTTTGGATATGAAGTTTGGGAGAAGTGTTGGTGGTGAAGGACAGAAGTGGATGACCAGTTCTAGACTGCCGCACACTGCCACTGCTTTTAATTCTACAGTGGTCTGTGACATGCATGCAGGCATTGCCACTGGTGGAAGGACATTGCAAAGTAACTGAAGCTCTCTTGCAAATTAAACAAATGTCATTTTAATCTTCCACTCATGTAAGCACCTCCTAGACACATGATGTTGGCACTTTGTTTTGGTGCTGGCTATTGTGTGTGTGTGTGTGTGTGTGTGTGTGTGTTACCAGTACCTTACACTTAATGTCACCATCCATGCCCCAACCGATTTGGACGCGAATCAAGGCGCATCATTTTAGGTGCCCAGTTCCCAGTCAATCCTTTGGATGGGGACCAGGATTTACAGACGTGTCCGTTACCTGTTCCACAGACCTGTCAGAAAGGCATCCACTTTCCCTCCAGCTTACCCTATAATGCCCTCTCACCCCACATTTCTAAGTTTGAGCATATGGGTTTGCTGGCGGCGAAACGCTGTATACTGAAACACTGGATATCAGACTCTATCCCCACTATGGTGCAGGCGTACTTAACGAAGATTATGTATAATTAAAGGTTTGACACTTTGCAGCACTTAGACACTCACACACTGAGGTTTTTAAAACTTGGACCCCTTCATAGAGCGACACAGATTGCTGCATTTATGAAAGATTTCTATGACACTGCCTGGTACCATACTGAAAAGCTACATGGCACTTTGGGAGCCTTGGTTGTGGGACAACACTGAGCGCAGTGAATGTGCACTTGATTTGTGCTCGAATGTATCAAAAATCTAGCTGGATGGACACCTTTTTATGTTGTTTTATGTGCAGTCAAAAATGTACTTGTGTATGCATCTGCACTTTGTTTGTTTTGGCGGAGTGTGTGCCTTTTTTGTCATTTTCATAATGTAATGTCTTTTTTCAGTGAACATTTTAGGTTTACTTGTGTGCTTTTTTTCCTCACTGCATGTTTGGCCCACGTTCTTTTTTGGTTTTCTTACTTTTGCAAATAGAAAAAAAAAAGTTACTGCAAATCTGTATTGTTTTCGTAGTTCTGTACTTGATTTCACTAAGTGTTTGATTGTGTTTTGAATATTTCAGATGGGTGCATCAGCAGTACAGTGGAGCATCAGGTGTCCTCGCACCAACCATCTAGCAGAAATAAGAAAGTTGAAGTGATTGATCTGACAGTGGACAGCTCTTCAGACGAAGAGGAGGAGGAACCCTGTTCTAAAAGAAGTTGTCCATCAATAACGCCTGCTTCGCCTATCGGCAACAAGAGGTAAGTGTTAAAGATCTAGATATATTTAAGAAAATTCAAACTAAATTTAACACCCTTTCAACAGCAAAGCAGGACAGAAGCTACTGTGTCCCTGTATTTACTGTACTTTAGTACTTATAGTGCGAAGGTGCTGCCAACCGTGGCTGTGGCACTAGGCTTAACCATAGCGGTGGAGAAGCTGTTGGGAAGATCCACCCATGAGCAGTTCTTCCCTCTGCCACTGCTTTGTCAGCAAGCAGCTGAAGCTTGTGTATGTGAGATGAGCTCAAACAGGTGGATCTTCCTTCTTCTGTGTATGCGAGCTTGGCAGCGAGAGTTTTTCATATGTATTCATATGCAGAAACAGGAGTTATGGGGTTACTGACGCTTTTCCTTCTTCTCTAGTATGTTGACTCTGCCACTCCAAGCTTCTCCTATATCTCGAACTCCCAGTTTGCCAGCTGTGGATTCAACATATATGAACACCCCTCTGATCCAGGACTACAGGCATCCCTTCCATATGACGCCTATGCCGTATGACCAGCTTGGTAGGAAGTGTATATTTTACATATATGATCCTTTTTTCCCTTAAGTGTTTTTAGTATTTACAGCAGATGTCTTTGTAGTAACTTATTGTATCTTCATAATTTAGATAAGTGGGTTTTTGCAAATGATTTACGATCATAAGTTTAAGATGTATAAAACACATTTCAATTTCACAAATGGTGTTGGGCAAATAGTATACAATCTTACTTGTCTCGATTAGTTTCGGGGAAGACCTATTTGATTTTGAGTAGATTGGTTTAAAATGTACCGATTGTCCACAGTTCAATTTTAACATCCATAGCGCTTAAATATAATCAATCGTACAATGTGAACATGCAGTGATTTAGGATCGATTAAGTTTATTTTGAATCGATGATACATTAAAATCGTACAGTGTATGGCCAGCTTTAAGAGTGCTCTGTGGCTGAAACCCTCTGCCATAGTGATATCCTTTAACATGGCTCTGAATGATAGACATGCTTTAAGTGTTTAGCTAAATTTATAAGTAGACTTTTTAAATATTTCTTTTTAATCACTTTTTGGATTTTTAAAAACTTTTACAGGATTGGACTTCTTTCAGTTTATGTCTGGAGATAACCAAGTGAGTATAATAAACATTATCATTTTTGGCATCATATTTGTCTCTGATAGTGGGGTCAGCATAATGGCTAATGTGGTTTCAAGTAACACAAGAGAAATCTTGTGTTGAATGGTTTTATTATGAGGTTGGTAATAAGAGAATTTGCTTTTTCTAGTTACTTCTTAATGTGGGGAGAAGGGGCAAAGCAGGTATGTTTTGGGTTCAAACCATGAGCCCCCTCCCCCTACATCTTTAGCTCACACCATACAATTTCCTTTAGATCTACCTATGTAGTGTAGTGACCTCCCTGATAGAATACATAGTGATTGGAAGGTTTAGAAAGGTCCTCATATTCCATGGTTTCTGTAGAACAAAATTTGGACAGAAATTGTATGGTAAGGTGTATGGGGGGCCTTTACCCAACTTTGGATAGTGCTGTGGTTTATTTTTGTAAAATAAGTTTAAGTTTGTTTTAAAGATATTTTTTTTAATTTACTTTTTTTTTTTTTTTTTTTTTTTTTTTTTTTTTTTTTTTTTTTTTTTTTTTTTTTTTTTTTTTTTTTTTTTTTTTGCTTTGTGTGTGCTTTCATTCTTAGCAACAGGCTTTGATTAATGTGTCCCCCTTCCTTCAGCATTACAACACATCCCTTCTGGCTGCAGCAGCAGCTGCTGCCTCTGAAGAGCCGGACCTTCTTCATTCATCGCGATTCTTCCCATACACCTCTTCTCAAATCTTCCTTGACCAGCTAAGTGCGGGGGCAAGTGCAACTCTGCCTACAACAAATGGAAGCAACAGTGGGAGCAACAGCAGTTTAATATCTTCGAACAGCCTCCGAGACAGCCACAGTGCAGCTAGCCGGGGGCCAGCAGACAGCTCGTCTCTGTACAGCATAATCCCAGATGTTATTTCTTTGGACTGATCAACTGATGAGCTCACACGAGGAAGGATTTGGACCTCCACTTGTTACCCTATTCCTATTTTATTATTTTTTTTTTTTTAAAGGAAATGTTTAACAGACATGTACAGAGAACAGAACTATATTTTCAGTTTTACTTTTGTATATATAAACCGGAAAAATAACTCCTCCCCTAACAAAACATGGACATGAACCCACCTCCTCCTCCTGCACTTCTTCCTTTTTCATTTCCAACTGGATACTGGAGACTGACTCTTGTTCTGGAGACCTCCCCTACCCATCAGTTGGTTTCTTTTTTTATTTCTGGCGTATAAGCATTACCCATTGCTGAACCCTTTAGAGCAGACACAGTATTGGTTTGGCTTCCCTTCTGCATATCAAATGCTTATGTCAATCAGTTTTTCAGTCTTCATTCCCAAACCTCCACAGCAACAATCTCTTGTCTGATTTCGTTTCTGCCCTTTTTGATAAGTATTTATTGGATCTTGTGGAACTCTGTAGCAGTACACATGAGAATCCTGACATTGCTCTTCTAGGTGGTGCCTGGAGAGGATTGGGGTGGGTTAATGGCATCATTGTTTGCTGCCAAATGAACATTTCAAAACAAAGCACTTCTGTTCCCATCAGCACTGAAAGCTAGCATCCAGGGTTGGAGGTTATTTGATGGCCCAGTGTGATCCATCTAGAAATGTAGAGATCAGGGGTTGTGACATGGAGCAGAGACTCATCCATTGCATGGTCTGGTTATGTTTTGGCTTTTTTGATCTGACATTTTAGGCTACAAAATTGGGTACGTGCAAAGTAAATTTCTTGAAACTGGTGATCAGAGTCTTAGTAGCTTAAAAACATTTGGCTTTTGCTGCTTTTTCCTGCAAACAACGATAATATACATGTTTGTTGAAGAGCTAGGGTGAGCTGATGAGGGGAGTAACCTCTCCATTTGTAAATTGTTGATCTTCATCAGACGGTGGACAGGCTGTGCAGGAGTCAGCAGGGAGGGCCAAGAATGTACAGAATCCTTAAGGGAATCTTCTACCTAGCTTGTTGGGTCAGTTTCATGAGCGTGGAATGGATTTTATTTTAATATATGGAGCGCAGGGTAAGGGTCTAAAGTACTTGAGAGGGATTTATATTTTCTCCCAACATGTGCAGCATGTAAAGATTGGTGTATTGGATAGGAGTCCGTTACCTTTTGTACGTTAGACATTTTTTGTTTTTATTTATTTTTAAATGTCAATGTTTGCCCATGTGGTTTTAGACTTATTTTTGATGGAAGTTTCATATACATCATACTTGTATTTTAAAAGAATACCAACATCTAAAACAGATCTGCCAGCCTGCGGAGTAGTCACCTTAAAAAAAAAACAAAAAAAAAACAACAAACAAAAAAAAAACCATGCACATCTCACTTGGGCCCACCCCCCAAAAAAAAACCAAATTCTAACCGGAGTTCCAGGAGGCACGCATGTGCTTTTATGTGCCTCATCTCAGGCTGCTGTGTTGATAACTAATTATTCATTACAGTAATGGACTGTATATGTGGGTCGAGAGGGATTCAAGATCCCTGGTTCTTTTTTTGGATAGAGGAGCTCCCTGTGAAGATTTTACAAGCAAGATACTAAGTACATGCTACGCCTATCTTTGCATGTACTGGCCAGTAGAGAATTTTGAAATGGACACCGGTCTGGTTCAAGTAACATGGCAATAATGACTGAAACTAAACCTTTTTATAATCCTTCTTAAAGTTTTTTGTTTTCATTGTTACTTATGACATAGCTACACATCAGTGGTAGTTGTACTGCTAGCAAACAAATCTATTCAGTTCATGCTATTAAACTAAATTAGGGAATATTTAGCCCTCAGACAGGTGCTCTGCAGTTGAGTTATAATATTCTATGAAGAGTCTTGGGGCAGCTTGAAATCTGTGAGGGGGGGGGGGGGGGGGGGGGGTGGTGATAGTTGGGTACCATGGGTCTGTGCATTGAAACCCTACTGCCGATATATCCATCACTTATCTGTTACATGAAAAGGTGATGGTATAATGTTGTGTTTCAAACATTTGTTTACTTTTAATCCATGTTGCTGTCAGGGCTGTGGAGTCGTAGAAATTTTTGGGTACCTGGAGTCGGAGTCGGCAAAAAATTAACCAACTCCTAATAAATTTAAATGGGAATTTTTTAATTTAAAAAAAAAAATAGAAAAAAATGTACTTCAAATGTCGCAATTAACAAACAGTCATAAACAAGAATATTAACAAACAGTCTGCTATATGAATAAATAATGCAGTGCCGTGCATAACATTACAGCACCCACTGTGACCTTAGCATTATACAGGCCCCCACACACACAATTAGAGTGGGGCAGAAAGATCAGCTCAGGTGAGCTCCAGAACTGAGAGGATGACGTCATCATCTGCTCTCCAGAGTGACAGCATCAGACGGCACCCTTTGTGTGCTGGCCAATAGTGGAGACCGGCATCTCATTGAAAAGCTGACAAATAACGGCATCTGCCAGAGATAATTAGACAGTCCGTCCTCTGCCGGGAGCTTGGGCGTCAGCGATCTGTCACCCCATGGGGCACCCCGATCGGCGAAGTGTGCACGCCATCGGTCGGGGACAGGCAAAAAATGGCCGCCATGGTGCGTTTATGGCAGCTTAACTCTCGCTGAAATAAATAAGAAGTAAATGTTTGTTGCCGGAATAGAGAGCTTGTATAAGGGAAGGAATGGATCGCCAATAGCAAGACTGAAGCTGTAAAGCAATTTGGAAAAAACCGCTGGTGATCAGTGAGGCGACAAAAACTAGATGTTAGCTTAACTTTAAACATGATATGGGGTTCAAAGGGAAATCATAATAATTTTGAATGACCCCTTCATTCGCCTCTTTTGGAGCCTTCCACTGCCCTAATCTCAGACAGAAGAAGATCAGAATACTAAAAGCTTGGCACACATGGGTAGATCTTAACAAGATTTGAGTACAATAAACTTGCGCACTCACGGTATTGTACTCTAATCTGTTTACAAACCTACCCATGTGTGCCTTCCTTCGGGCGGGATCAATTGTTCCGGCTAAAAGGAACTTGATTGAACGGGGTTCCAACATGTTGAAAAGACCCCATTCAATCTCCAATACTTTGCATGGAGACATGAGTCTTCATGGAAAGTATTGTAACAGCTGCAGCTCCTGCCTCCTCCACAGCCGTCGGCTGTCAGTGTGAAGGGGGCGGAGCCAGCACTCCTCACTCGGAAGCTGTATGAGACAGGCTGCTTCTCCCAAGCTTGTGGCGTGTTGTAAATCACACACTGCGAGCTGGGGATAATGGGTCCCTATTGAACAGGAATCGATATGCCCATGTGGTGCACATTGATTTCCATTGAATTGATACCCGATCAATCACAGCGTGGTGCCTAGCTTATGAAAAAAGCAGCAGCATCTTCTGCCTGACTCCCTTTCTCTGCTCTAATTGTTGTAAATCGCACACTGCGAGCTGGGGATAACGGGTCCCCATTGAACAGGAATCTATGTGCCCATGTGGTGCACATTGATCGGGGATCAATTGAACGGAAATCAATCACAGCGTGGTGCCTAACTCCCTTTCTCTGCTTTAATTGGCCATTACAGTGTTGGTTTCCTGGCCAGTAGTTCTGTGGTTAGTGTATGTCGCCTTCCTTTCCTTCAATGGATGGATACAATACATTAGCATATTAAATACAGAGGAGTCGGAGTCGGAACAATCTGAATCTGAGGAGTCGGAGTTGGGAAATCTTTCGACCGACTCCACAGCCCTGATTGCTGTTTTATGTACTTTTGGCTAGTCTTCACAAAGTTGGAGTTTTTTTTAAAAGCAATTGCAGGAATATGGACATATAATGTGAAAAAATCTGTATGTTGCTGAGCTGGATGGAAGATCTTGTCCAAGACTAGGTGTGTGCCCTTGTCAGTGACTTGAAGGCCGGGAGATGCTCTTCTGCTCACTTGTCCTAAATCTCTTTAACCTGACATGCTTTGACCAGCGTGTGTCACTTAGTGCATGTGTTTTAGTGTGACATGGTTTATAAAACAAAGACTGGACATGGACTTTGTGATGATTCTTGTCGGACGAGTTTTTAAAAAAAAATTCCTATTGGGGGGGGGGGGGGGGGGGGGGGGGTCTCGTTTTGTAAGCACAAAGTATAATCTTTCAGAAGGGTCCTCTCCAATGTGCATACAGCTTGTAATAGTTGTAAATGATGCAATACTATTACATACATTAAGCTTAAGTCCTAAAGATCTGTCTAGATTTGTTTTCCAGTTGCTTTTCAAAATACAAGCCAATGGCTATAATCTTTCTGTATTCAGAAAGGTGTAACTTTTGTCAGTGATGCCGAGACTTGCTTTCATCCTTTGTTCTGTGTAAGTGACTTTGTTGAAGGTTTTCTCCATTTTATTGCCACTCATAGCCATTTTATTAGCTTCATAATGCATACATAGTCTGTCTGTCTGTCATTGGGATTCCATACCAGTGTGATTCTTCTTTTTGGACACAGATCTCCAGTCATGCCATCTAGTGGGGAAGGTTGGGTACTACAGCTAGTAACCTTTTCATACAAAAATATTCCGCTTTGTCCAATAACTTTTTAAAGAAGATCTTAAAAGAGCACTTGTAAGCTGCGACTGCTAACCTGAGTCTAAAAATACTTGTGGTCTGGTTGATGAGCTGCTCCTCAGCCCTTAAACGTTACAGAATTGCTAAGGCCAGATGTCCACTACTGTAAAGACGATTGCCAACTTGTGTGCAGTTTGCCAGCAGCTTAGGACGTGCTCCCGCTGATGCATTGATTTAGCATACCAAAGACGTGGAAAAACAGCACCGATGCTGTTCTGTGTCTTGGAGACATGCCCATTGATCTTCAATGGACTTGTCTCTGGCGGCACCGTGCAGTACTGCAATGAAGATGTGACATTTCATAGCTTCAAAACCGCACCACGGGCACACAGCTCAGATAACGCAGAGTGGGCACTTTCTCTTCAGCAGAATGGGAAATGTCCTCTCTACAGAGTTAGGGTTTGTGTCCACTGCAGTTATGCTGCTGATCTGTTCAGCTTATTGCTGCACATCTTATGTTGCAGTTGGCTGCACGCTTGTTTCAGGGGTGTTACTGAAGCCAGCAGATTGATGGACTTTCATTATGGGAAAACTTTTCAGCTTTTTTAATAGTTGTGAAGTTTGCACATATAAGGGACTCGCTAGTAGGGCATAGGGTGGTCAAAAGTTTCTGGTCACCTGAAGACAAGGGTAGAGCTGTGATACCCAAGTTGTAATGCTTTTACTTTTTAGGCAGTGGCTATGCTTGTTGTGGAACACAAGTGGTATTTCTACAAGCACACTTTAAAGCACACAGTAGAACCTGGATAATGTATGTTCCTCATGTATAATCAGATTAATGGTAAACACAGCAATTGTGAGTAGACAAGAATTTGTGATATCCTAGAAAGCTGTTACATGTTTTTACTACTGAGGTTTTGTCGAATATCTTTCCGGTTTTACTCCCTGGTCTCCATTTAGAATTGTCACACCCTAAAGTACATGATTACTGCTGAGCATCTGCTCTAGGGAGGGAATTGGTGGGAACATGGAGTGCTCTGTATCAGATCTAGAAGAAATGTGCTGTGTTTGTGATTTTTCTTTTAACGTATAAGCATCCTTTTTTGCTAGAATCGCAAATTTGGTCGGCTTGTTGGTGCATCTTGCCAGTCATCGTGGTAGCAAATGGGCCATTTTCAGGGTGGTGCATTAAACCTGTAGGGAAGGCTGGACCCTAGAAGTTTAGGTTTTAGCAACCTAATATGATTCCACTTAAATCTGTCAAACTAAAGATTATTCAGTTGGACAGACTAATGTACAGGAAAGATTTTTACTGTGGTAGGCTAAGGGCCCCCATACACCTTTTTAGATTTCTCTGTCAGATTTCCTTTAGACCTCTTTTTTGTTTTACCAAAACCATGTAATATGAGGGACTTTCTAAGCAATCAAGTCTACCTGTGTTCCATCGCAGTGGACCCTATACTACATAGTTGTTGGTTGATCTAATTGATCTCTGCCAGAGAGATCTAAAGGTGTATGGCCAGCTTAAGCTTTAGGCAAAAATGGGGCCTGATAGTGCTCTCTTGCATTCTCCACCTTATGTTGGCACATATGCATTACTTTAAATATTATTAAACTCTTTTGGGGGATTAGTAACTTTGCTAATCCCCAATACAATTAAGATACTTACATTTTAAAAAACAAAACTGGTTTACTATTAGGGGAATCTCTTGTTATCTAGTCACTTTAATATACAGCTTTAGAGTTATATTTATGACCAGTTTACCTAAAGACACCCAAAGCCAAAACATTAGGCTCATTCGGATGTGATGGTGTATGTGTGCTGTAGATTTACACAGTGCATTTCAAGCTTGTTAGGATCCATTTTGCAAGTTAAACTGTATTGAAGCACTATAGTGTGCCCATGTACCCTAGGATATGTGTAAGGGGTCCTGTGTTCTCCTGAGCATTAGAAGCACCACACTGAAAAGTACCCATGTGCCACCCTTTGTGGCAAATGCTGATGTTTATGACGCCAGAACTTGTCGCTGGTTTCCTTGAACCGAACCTGTAACTCATTGCCTTAAAGATGTGTTCATATGGCATGCCAGACCAGCTGAAAACCTGTATTATAGGCCAATGTCAGTTTGTATAAAGTACCAAGTGAAAATATTTATTACTTGCATTGGAAAAATTGTTTACCTATTGAATGTTATCTGTTTCTGTAGAAGTCTTTAGATGTAATAAAAAGCATTCTGATGTCTTGTTGTGTTACATTCCTCTAATGTTGTGTTGTGTTGACCTAAAGCTTTCATATAGTAATTTTTGCCGAATTAATTTCAGCTTTTTGATGTTGGTATTCAGTGAGGGGGGGTTGTAGTTGGTATACACATACAATTTCCCCTTACCAGTAAATTCAAGCAAAACTCCTTTTTGGCAGATCAGTGGTGGCCTCCCTGTGTATAATTGTTTTCTTAAAAGTGTCACGAATCATAGGCTACTATTGCTGATCTGTGCTTCTATATATGTGAGTTGGCAATCCTTGCTTTCATGTTGCTTGCTGAGTAAATATATATATATATATATATATATATATATATATATATATGTGATCCAATTCTTCTCTTTTACAGCATGTGTCTAGGATTTTGTATCAAAGTATCAGCAATGCAAAAACTGAAGGGCAGCAATGGCAGCTCATTTTTTATTTTTAAACTCTAAACAAAGTGCAGGTATGCTGATCATTTCTAAAGCCATACCAAACCCATACACCTTTAGATCACTCCATACAATTTTCTTTAGATCTACCAAAAAAAACAATGTAGGGCCAGGTCCTCCCTGATAGAAACATAGTAATTGGAAGGTTTAGAAAGGTCCTCGGAATACATGGTTTTGATAGAAAAGTGGATTGTACAGAAATTGTATTGTAACATTATAAGGTGTAGGGGGGCCTTTTTTATAGACTATAAAGGTTTAATGACAGATTACATGGACTGACAGTGTACTGCACCCCACAAAAGAGCATTTTGTAGTGTTCCTCTTAAATGTACTGTATATAAGTTCATGTTTTAAAGTGGCTTTACAGTTATGATAAAAAAAAGGAAATCCTCTGCTTTACAATCAATTATACATTTTAAATATTTAATAGGCCTAAGTGCTGACTCCTGTTTAACCTCTGTGTAATCATGATGGTTTCCTTCCCTTGTTCTCCATACAGGTATGAATCTGTCCAGTGTAAGACCTTCCATAAATGCAGATTATGGCTGCGGCAAGGTGTTGTATTTCAAACTATTGCCATGATTGTTGCTTTGGTACTCTTGACAACTCTGCACCTTGATTTAAGCATTGAGCTGGCTCTTCACTGGAGTCAGACGTTTCAAAACAGCTTTGTGTTGCTGGAGCATGTAGTCTGCCCTAGGGAGAGCATTAGTATGATGTAACACTTTCTTTATTGAAAGAAAGGGGTGGGCCAGAGACAATTTGGCTCTATATGAATTGCTGCAGTATTTCTTGCACATTGTAATGCTAGCTATACACCTGTCTATTTATTTATTCTCTCTGTTTGATCGACCGCAACGATTGATCATTGAGGTCAATCTACCAAGGACTCTCCCAACAATAACCACTTTCCATTTCTTCCTGAAAGCCAAGCATGTGCCATTGAATGGTGATTACAAATTTTTGTCTCTGGTAGGCTTGGCTGGATTTAACTTTTTGGGGAGAACAGCAGGAAATGATTGTTGTTTCTGGTGACACATATTATACAACACTCTTCTAAATTCATGTGGTCAGTTCAAATGCCTTCACCAGTATGAGCCTACCACATGCACAGGAAATCTCATTTTGGGGGTGATGGTTAGTGTAATGAACATCCTCCCCTGCTGTGGTTTTTCTTGTCATTGTTGGGTTATTCAGAAAAAGCATGCAGTAGCTGTTAACTGAAAGTAACAGGTAATTGAAATTAATTAGGATTTACAGAGCCTACTAAATGTAGGGGGTTTTAATTTATGGACAGGGGATAAGAAATGCTAGGTCTGACTGGAGCAAATAGACATCTCCCTAAAGCAGACCTATGACCCCACTGCACCACAGAAGCGCAATACCTTTGGATTTACCTGCAATAAGTAAATCCAAAATGCTCCTTGTCGCCCCTCCTCTCTATCTTCGAGCACCTTCCACTTCTCTGAGAGCAGTGACAGCTGAGGACATATCTGATCATACTATCGCATTCAAACTACACACTTTCTTTATTGAAAAACATTATACAGTACTCATGATACCGCTCTAATTCAGAGAACAAACGGGTAAGTAGAATTTTTTGTATTGTAGAGTGCAATGTTACCCTCATGTTGGCTCAGAGGTAAGTCAAAACTTACTTTTTATACACAAGTCCGCTTTAGGTCTAAAGCCCCCCCCCCCATACACCTTTACATTCCGCCATACAATTTCCATCAGATCTACCAACAACTATGTAGTATAGTGACCTCCCTGATAGAATACACAGTGATTGGAAGGTGTAGAAAGGTCCTCATATTACATGGTTTTGGTAGAAGAAAAGTTGGTTGTACAGAAATTGCATGGGGGGCTTTACATGGTTTCGGTAGGAGAAAAGTTGATTGTACAGAAATTGCATGGTAATTGTATGGGGGGCTTAAGATTAGTCAATACAAATAATACTACCAGATAAGTAGCAATGCCCTGTGTTTGCTGATTACTACACATCCTAGGTAACTTCTCGTTCTATTAATAACCCCAAATCTTTGATTTCTCAAATGCTTTTTATTATAATTTCAAGCAATAGCAAAGTACAACATTAATCCGAAAGATACGTAACCAAATGAAAAACAAGGGCTGGGATACAAATATCGGATATACTGATAATTGGTCGCTGTGCCTATCCTCAGTTGTGGACATCTAATGCAATAAAAACAAAGGATAAAAATAAATAACCTAAACCTGCAGGTGCACAAGGTGTCTGCAGTATTCAGGGGTTAATAGTCTGGTACTGGAAGTGTTATCTTCCGGACAAAGGCGTCATATTTCACCATCCCATCAGGGGTCACTTCAGCATCTTTGAGAAGATCGTTAACTGTAAATAGATAAATTCATGAATATCTCCTGTAAACGAATAATTGTAATTGTGAAATCAGAACTATTTGCTGTGATCATTCTACACCCATGAGCAATGCGTGCCAGGGCACGTACGATACTCTTATTCATTTTACAACTTTCTCTGTTGGCATTCCAAACAAGTATTGTATTTTTCGGACCATTTGATGCAACACACCATAAAATGCAGTATTCACTCTGTATTCCTCCACCCAAAAGGCCAGTGCCAGGAGGAATGTGTCTATACACTAGCATGTATCCATTCTCTGAACACACTGACCAACTTATGAAGAGACATACTTTACAATCTGGCACTGAAAAACTTGCTCATGATCAGCTATTTTTATAATGGAGGCGATATGAGTCGGTGTCACATAAATGTATTTATTGTAATGCAGAATGTTAATGTAAATACACAACTCATGCTATTTATTTAAAATGTCTCTCTCCATAAGTTGGTCCGTGTGTTCAGAGAGTTCAGAGAATGGGTACTGCAAGTGCTAATGCAGATATTTTCTTGGCAGTGGCTTTTTGGCTTGGCTAGAGAGAATGGAACACATTTCTACCTCCTGGGAGGCAGAGCTTTTGCTCCCAGGATGGTTGGGGCTGGAAAAAAAATATATTTTCTACATATTCAGAGCATAAGACGCAGCGACACTTTTCCATTGATTTTAATGGTAAAAAAGTGCATCTTATAGTCTAAAAAAATAGGGTATATAGCTGTGGTGCATGAAGCAGCTAGTGGCGGTATGAAGGAGAATATTACAGACTTTAGTGACAGCTCTGAGTCTTAAGAGGTTGTTGGGTATAGCTATGCCACTGCTCAATATAGAAATGAGTTAACCTAGACATACACAGTTCGATTCTCCGTTCAATCAATGAAAGATCGATCGTTGTACATGTCCACGATCATCGATTGAACGTAAAATAAAATAAAAAAACAACTTCCTTTGAGCAGGGTAGGTTAATCCCGCTGAAAAATGGTTGATCAAGCCGGGAACAGACATGTCCGTAAATCCCAGTCGATTGTGGAGGTAGAGCTGAAATCAGGGCTCCCCCCTCACTGTGCAGAACAGACTGTGTTTGGCTCTGTCCCCTTGCCTGTGTCTCTGCCTGTCAGCTGAGACACAAGCAAGGGGGCGGAGCCAAACACAGACTGCTCTACCCAGTGTGGCGGGAGCCATCCTGTGTCTAGATCCCCGTTCTGCCGAGTGCTGACAGGCCGCAGACGAAAGCTGCTCAATGGGAATTTTGAGGTTTTTTTTTTTCTCAAGTCCTCACTGAATGGGAATAGATGTGCAAAGTGGTACACATTGATTCCCGTTCAATCCAGCCATGATCAAGCATAGCATTGTAAAGTCACCATGCTGTATTCGATTGCAGGTTTATCACACGGCTAGTGACCCATGTATGCCTAGCCTTACGGCAGGTGAGGCATATTGAATTAAATAGAACTATCCTACTGCTGGCCAGCTTGGTATTTTGACCTCCATATGGCTTTTTTAATACATTATGGCAATTATGTTCGAAAATGTTTCAAATTTACAAAATCACTGCTCTTAAGCTGCCCATTCACGGCTCGATTTTCTGTCTGTTCGATCATGTGTTGAAAAACACATAATGCGTTTGATTCACGACTGATCAATTCCTTTCCTTCATTTTGTGTACATGCTCCATAATACTGTCGGATACAATCCTGTCAGATACTTGTTGTCCGATCACTGCTCAATAGATTTTTGTTCGATTTGGATCGCATTTGGTCGATTGGTTCAGCTTAAAAGGAATCCCTTTAACGCACCATTTCTAAGAAAAGGAATCAATTGACACTGTGTGGTGATCGAATTTAAATTTTCCCTATGCAGCTGCCTTTTCGATCGATGGATTTTGTGGAATCGGCCATTGACCATCGACCACATATCGGATTCCCAAGGTGGTGTTCCATGGATTCCCAATCAATCGGCGACAAATAGACCTGTGTATGGCTACCTTAAGATCGATTGTGCAAAAGTTGACCTGAGTATGGCTAGTTTACCATTCATTCATAGATCCATACTTCTGGGTCCGCCCTGATCACGTCACTGGTGACATGAATAGGGCGGTGGTAGGCGGCGCCTTAATAGAGAGGCGTCGCTTTTTCCCAGGACAATTACGGGGTCACCGGTGATCTCGTGCTCGGGACTTCCCAAAGAGCAACAAATCGCAGCATTTAATATGCTCCGTCACGATTGCCCGTGGCGCACATTTTAAAAAAGCATGCTCAATGCTCAGGAGGTTAAACAAATACATTTCCATGTTCCATTTAACTTTACCTTCTTCGGGCGTTAATTTCTCACCCATCTGGGTAAGTTTGGCCTTGAGCTCGGCCAACGGGATCACTCCCTTCTTTTGGTGATCAGCCATCAATAAGGCTACCAGGATCTCATTCTCTGGATCTTCCTGCTTTTGCTGGCGGTACATGATGGTTAGAAATGTAGAGAACTCCACCTCCCCATTTTTAGCTGTAGGATACAAGGAAATAACAGTAACAAATTGTAACGTAAGGCCACATTCTGTAAGGGTGGGGGGGTCTCATTTGATTGTGAGAATGTTGCTGAAAAGGAGACACATTTTGGGGGTTGAAATACAATAGTACTCATATAATGCTTACACATAATTCCATTATTGTTATTTGACATATTCCAGTTTTGCCCAGTGTTTCCCCAAAAACAAGACGGTGTCGTAGGTCCCAAGATGCCCTACGTCTTGTTTTCGTTGGAAGAAGAATACGGCACTGTGGTATCAGGGTGGGGGGATCACTTAAAATGACACGGGGGTTCAAAATGGCCCAGGAGACTCAGAGGGGGGGGGGTTACCATTTAAGTAACCCCTTGTGATCCTCATGTGTCATTTTGATTGCCCCCTCTGATCCCCCCTGTCCAGAGTAACAGTACCGTATCTTTGAAGGGATGCCTTACATTTGGAGGATGCCTAATCTGCACTGATCTCGGGGCTCGATGGATTATAGGTTCCAACAAGGACTCAGAAGAAGGAAATGCTCAGCCCTGGCACGCGGCACACAAAATGTAAATATCTACATGTCCTGGTCATTAGTGATGATCGCGAATATTCGGATTCCGAATATTAATCGCGAATATCGTCAATTCGTAAATTTGCGAAGATGGTGAATATATTGCCGAATATTAGCAATTCCGGATATTCTGAATTTTTTATCCATTACACTTCCCTCTCAATGTGAGTGGACGAATGGGAAGGCTGCAACAAGAGCTTAGCAACACCATCAACAGTTTTTTAAATGAATATTGGGGTATTGCGAAAATCGTCACTTTTAAAATTTGCATAAAAATTCGCCCCATGTTAAACATATATTGCGCGCGCGCAATTTGCAATAAAACGGCCGATATTCGCAATAACAAAAAAAAACCGAATATTGCCGAATGCGAATATTTTCCGAATGTCTTCCATAAAATTTGCGGCATGCCGCGAATACGAATGTTGCCTATGCCGCTCATCACTACTGGTCATGCGCAGAAGCATAGGAATTTTCCACACACTACTGCGCAGGTCCATAGAGTTTACCTGCGGCAATGTTCCAGTTTACATTCAGGTGCCAGCCAGATGAGAGAGATGATGGAGTCCTTCAGCTTAGCCCTGGATGAGGGACATCAGCCCAGAATATATACCATCGCTGGACATGGTTACAACTGTTCCCAGATTTATGTGAAAAGACAGATTTGCATAAAAGTATTTTTAAATGTATTTTTTTATTTAAAGACCCGGAGGACCTCTTTACTCATTTCATAAGGTGGGGGGTTATAATAATTTTTCATATTTCAAAATTTTTACTTGAAATTTGTAGTACATTTTTTGACCATTTCTACATAAAATAAGAATACTGAATTAAAGGCTATGGTGTACCAATTTTGTGAAGCTGAAGATGGCGACTGACTTCGCTGGGGGTGGGGCAAGTCCCTAGGCAGCGCATAACAGTCAGCAGGTCCTCAGCGGGAATCTTGCCTTTTCCCTTTTTATCATACAGAGAGAAACATTCCTTGAATTCTGTGTTGGAGACAAATAGAGAAAACATATCAGAGTGGCTGTTATAATGATTAGTGTATAAGAGTTAGGGGTTTTCAGTAAAGTCCTTTTTACACTTTCAAAAGTAATAGTGCCGCCATAAAGCAGACACTGCAAATCTTTAAAACATCAGGTCCTAGGTCTCCCTTATCTATATTTCACAGAAAAATCAACCTTTAAATCTAGGAACACACGGCTCGATTTAAGCATACAATCGATGTAAGATTAGATGAAGTACCTCAATTTTGGTATTTTATTGATTGTACCGTGTGCGCTATAGGGTCATACAATCGTAGTACAATATCGATGTAGAAAACTTTGATTATTGACTAAAATCGTCTATGTCATTGATGCCCTACAAACAGTAAACTATCACTTCATCGAATACAATTGTACGATGAAAATGAAAAAGTAGTACGATTATGGTACAATTCGACAATAATTTTCCAACTAGTCCGATCACTTTTCAATTGATGTAAAGCTCTTCATCGAACTAAAATCGCCGATTGTACCATGTGTCCGCGCTACGATTTTGATACAATCATTGTAAATTTTCATTGATTTACATCGATTGTACGCTTAAATCGAGCCGTGTGTTCCTAGCTTAAAGCGGACCTACCACATTGTAGGTCACTTTGCACTATCAGCATCAGGCTGCCAATAGATAGGGCAATCACTGTCCAAAAAGAAAAAAAATAAATCTTACAGCAGGAAAGACGAGTTTTTCCAAGGTAGCACCTCCCATGCTGTGACGTTGCGCCGCGGCGCCGAGGTCGCTTGTTAGAGCTGAGAATGCTGGGAAACATCAGCTGTGAGTGGGGTCCCATAATGCATTGCTCTGACATCACTATCACAGCGATTCAGCCCTGTGTCTTGTGTGCTCTCCCTCCCCCTCCCCTCTCTGTCTCGAGTTCATGAAGGTGTCATCTGTGAGGTGATTGTGGAGGAAGTGTAGAGGAGACATTGCTGGGACTGGCAACTGTAACCCAACCCACTTATTTTATCGTAAAGTGCCGACATGGCAATATAACTGAATACACAACCTCTTAAAAGGCCCCCCACACTACGTGTCGTATTCCCACGTTCCGCACGATCGATTTCCTGGCGCGTGCACCGAAACGATCGTGCCGGAATCGCAATGCAGCCCACCACTGGTCCGATCCGATCATGTCCTCTCGTTCAGGGGCTCAGAATCGGGATCCACGGAGAACCAACTTTTGGTCTTTCTCATCCGATTCGGCCCGGATCAGGGGGAGTTGCCCATTGGGTGAAGGTGGAACGGAGGTGGAATCGCACACGAATTGTGCCGGAATCAGCTCGACAAGGTGTATGCTGCGATGGATTCCTGTTTAATTGCCAATTGACTCACACTGCGATTCCCTGGCAGTAATCGCCGGAATCGATTGGATGATGATCGATTGGCATGGAAATCCACTGTGTAGGGCTAGCTTTACTAACTTTCTGTTGTGGGGTGGGCTCAAAGGGTTACAGTCTGCCCAATATGCGTTTGCTATGTCCTAGGCCCAACTTTGCGCTCATTTCATCGTCAGAGCAACTCCATGCCCCCCACTCGCGGGGATCAATCTTCCACAAATCGAATGCGCCACCTTCAATTGGCCAAAATCTTAATTTAACAAACTACAGACATGCCACCAAGGGTGCGCGGCTGAATTCGCGGCACGACACCGGTCGGGCATATTACCCACCGTTGACTGCTGAGATAATCGGCCCGGCCGGGTGGTCCAAGTGATATCCTGAGCCCAATCGGGGGTTGGTCCGGGGATGTAGGGATGTGGAGTGGCTCATGAGTGAGTGGAGACCGGGATTTCTGAGTCTCATCTCCCCTCACTCGCTGGTGGGCGGCATGTATGGAGTTGCTTGTGAGGTCTATATCACACCCCTATCCACATCCCTGGCAAACATCCTTCACATCCCAGGAGAGGGGGGG
>CM070034.1:125235553-125246304 GCA_036250615.1 Ptychadena robeensis | reverse complement strand
GGGGGGGGGGGGTGAGTCTCCTTTACTCTCTCCCCAGACAGCGCGCGGTTATGGCAGAAGACATCTGGGCATCGGAAAATCATTTCTGATGCCCACATGCCGCCCCGACATGATGCTGCCCTGGGCAATCGCACCGGTTGCCCATGCCTAAAACCATCACTGGGCCCGGCATTGAGACGACTTTAGATGGTTTTAGGGACAATAATAATAATCTTCAATTCTTTCTATCTCAGTGTTTGTTTCTATATAAGAAGTTCTGATTTTTCTGATCAGATGTATTGTTCTGGATCTGGTTTATATATACATAAAAAATATCTATTACATGTCCATTGCTGCTCAGGTATAAATACAGTACATATGCTGTAACTTTATGACATAATATGCAAGGGGTGCACATAAGTGGTACTCTGGTACTTATAAGGGGTCAAAAACTAGCTGTGCGTACCTGCATTATTGTTACACAGCTCATATGCGTACTAACAACTTGGAGGCGCTCCGTGTCTGGGCGGCCGCAGCTAAATGTTAAATGTATACAACTTATGTCACTTGGTTAACTGCAGGGAAACATGAATAACTATGAAAGGTTGCAGTTAGGAGTGTCACATTGGGAATGTAAATTAATAATCCCCCAGAAAAGGTTGGACTTCTAAGGGTGTTGGAGATCTGGGGGACGTCAGGAAGTCAGAGTAGGCATATGTAAGGGTAAAATCTGACCAGAGAAAAGCTGGAATGTGACTATGAAAGGATGACATTTGGACTGCTGGTAGTCTCAGCAGTTAGTTACTAAGCCTGAGGTATGAGGGGGTTCCACCATGTTGTATTGTGAGAGTTACATGTGACCCAAAGCCAGCTGCTGACCTGTGGATGGAGACAGCTAATCGGAGGCTCAATCAGGAACAGGGAGGTCCATCTGCAGCAGAATCTACCATGCAGGAGGCTGACACAGAGGACAGTGAGGGAGACAGTGAGAAAGACCACCCTACATATAGGGTGAGAATCATCTCCTGGTACTCATCCGAGGAATTGACTACTAAAGTTGAGTGCAACTTTATCACACATCCATTGCTGCTCAGGTAAGTACAGTACATATGCTGTAACTATTTGACATAAGAATGTACCGTAGCTCTGTTTTGGCTGTAATGAGTTTAAACAATATGAAACATGTTCAGCATTAGTTGTGAGATCAACACACACACTACACCCACTCCATAGTCATGACTTACTTTGAATGTCATCCTGAGACAGGAACTTGGTCTGCAGAAAGCACAATGATGACTTTAGTTTAATGTGAAACACTCAGAAGAATGAATGTTCTCCAAATAAGAGGACATCTTACCATGTCACCTCCTGAGGCTGTAGCTGCTGCTTCCTGTTTTGTGTCAGATGCTGAAGTCCAGACAGGAAGACTGAAAACATCCTCCTCTGATGGTTGTATTGTCATGGAGACTCGGGGTCAGATTCCAGCACCTGTAGGTTCTTATTACCGTCATAAAAGAGCGGTCACATTACACTCCCATATTCTCATAAAGTATTTATAGGCGGCAGGCTGATACCGGCCTCTCGTACAACTGTCATTCCTGTCTTCTCATAAATTCAGTTCATCAATACCTTGTTATTTGCATTACAGAGGTCGATCTTCCTATCCAGAGCCACTGGGTCACCCATTCCATCGACCAGCAATCGATCACAGCATGGTGACCATTCTGCACTTTACTTCGGGTCAATTAAACGGGAATCAATGTGCACCACTTTGCATATCGATTTCTGTTCGATGGAGTCCTTGGTCCTGTGTATACCTGGTGTTGTGAGCTGAAAATACCTCACAACACGGGCTGGAAGCTGCTGACAGGCACCTCAGAGAGACAGACAGGATGGCTTCCAGTAGTAGCTGTGCTGGCTCCGCCCCCTTGCCTGTGTCTCAGCTGACAGGCAGAGCTGACACAGGCAAGAGGGTAGAACCCAGCACAGCTGCTATTGTCAGAGACCCACGATCAACCGCGATTTACAGACATGTCGGTTCCCAGTTCGATCAACCTATTTCAAAGGTATTTTTTCTCGATCTTACTTTTGATCGACGGTTGCAAATGCGCAGCGTGATCAAACATTCATTGATCGAATGGAAATCAATCCGTGTATGGCCACCTAATGGCAGAGCAATTAAATGAGGCTTATCTAGTTCAGACAGAAGATAAATGTGTTAGCCCCTCCATACACCTTTAGATCACGCAATACAGTTTCAATTGGATCTACAACAACTATGTAGTGCCGGGTCCTCCCTGATAGAATACATAGTGATTGGAAGTTTAGAAAGGTCCTCATATTACATGGTTTTGGTAGAAGAAAAGTTGCTTGTACAGAAATTGTATGGTAAGATTGTAAGGTGTATAGATAGCACATTGTTAAACCACAGCTCTGCATGTCTATTTACTTTCGGTTTTGTCAATTGAAAGACATTGTATCTGGCGCCCCTCGGTGGCTGTTCTTGTTACTGCAGCCTTTACCTGAAAGGCTGGAAGCTACACAGAAGTAAAGATGGCGACTTCCACAGTATGGTAAGTAAGTATATTTTTTTAGGTTTTGGAGCAACGTTGAGACATTGGGACAGATTAGGTGTAAGAAAAAAAGTTATTACATTTTTGGGGTTTCTTTTGAGTATAGGTGCTCTTTAAGGCAGAATTTAATTATATTGAGTGATATAAAGGTGTATGGGGGGGCTGAACACATCCTTTTCGCCACGGCGGCTTCAGAGGTGGCCAGAGAGAAGAGCGACGGAGGAAACGCACAAACCTACTCCGATGTGTGCCGAGATGCTAACGTGATGACGTCATCACGTTAGCATCCCGTTGCATTATGGGGCCCCTTCAATCAGCCGGGCACCCTTTGTGTGCTGGGCACAAGCTGCATGAAGACACCGTCTTCATTGCAGCTTATGGCATCGGCTTGCATCGGCCAGAGAAGATCGGACATGTCTGTTCTCTGGCCGGCAGAGCAGTGGGGCGTCAGGGATCTGTCGCCCCATGTGGGCACATGCCGATAAGCGGACGATTTTTAACCGGACGAGCGCGCACGTCCGTCGGTCAGGTTAAAAATCGGCTGCTTATCGGCATGTGTATGCCTAGCATTACAGGTAAGATTTTTTTTTATCTCTGACATAATAATGGGGATGGTCAGCTAGGGACAAAAGTTTGTCTGGGGGGTTTAGTTGCGCTTTAACTTAGTAAGGCACAATTCACACAGTTGGTTTCAAGGCGGCTGTCAACTGTCAAATACTGACAACCAGTCAAAAATCATCATAGCCAACTGCCTTGAAAACATGGCGGATGTAATGAACACACCAGGGGAGAGAGGGTTAACTGCAAGAGGCACATCTGCAAAGCGAACCACACTGAAAAAAAGTTTTCTACATATCAAACTGTTTTCGTGCAATTTACTTTCGAATTTCCCACTGCCTCCCCTACGTGATGACATCACTTCACTCTGTGGGGGGCAGGGTGGCATTCGCCTGAAGCAGCCTCCTTGTCACATCGGAGCCACCGGGACAGCGCAAAACTAAGTATGCTCCAATCTCGGCCTGACGGCACCATCTCGTCCATTACAGTACTAACAGGACAGCGCTGGACGTGATGGTGCCGGGGGGGGGGGGGGGGGGGGGGGGGGGGGGGGGGGGGGGGGGGGGGGGCTAATAGATGAACTTATTTTACAATAGCTAAGCCACATGTTCCTAACATGGTGCAGCTACAAGCAGCGCAGGTTTAATATACTGCAAAGCCTCAGGTACACACAGAACCTGACATCCTTTTTATCTAATGTATACTAAAATTTGTTTTTTAACCTCATTCTAGGATTGGAACAAACCTTTGTATGTGACAGTAAAGTCCCAGAGATTGGCCATCTCATGTGGGTTGTTCACCCCAATTTTTTTATATATAAAAAAATCAATTTTTTACGTCGATTGTTTTTAAATCGATTTCTTTTACCTGAATCAAACCAAAAGTAATGGCAATGGTACATAAACTGGATCAAGCAGTGATTGTGACGTGCTATTTCAATCGATTTGTATCAGATGCTACTTTGGAGCATGTGCATTAGGAAAGAAACAGATCGGTTTTGATTCGATACCACAGCAGTTTGTTTAATCAATATTATATCATATTTTTTTCACCCATTCCCCCTTTCTTTTACCCCTCCACTTCTGGGTTCTTTCTGTCACTTTTCAACCACTTTCTACACACTCACACACCTACCTAATCTAATACACCATCAATCAGTGGCGGCAAGCCCCATACTTACCTCTCCTTTATAGTGATGCAATTTATACTATATTCTTTACAGTCCGTGACCCCAGACTATCTAGTCTAGGACTACACCACACCAGAGTCTACAAACTCTCAGGACTCTACATAGGACCCGATATATTAACCTAGCATACACCCCGTGTATTCTATGTAGTGCCGCGTGCTGTTTGGGGGTTCCTCCACCAAACTCACATCCGTGCTGGGCTGACCAGAGTTCTCCATTTTGGCTGCATCATGGTGAAACAACACATTTAAAGGTTACCACTTGTTACTTTGGACATGATGTTATACATGTGTTACATTCTTTCATCCTTATTCCTGATTATTCGTAGATGTATAACAAACAACCTCCTGAAGAAGCATTTTCATGCGAAACGCATCGAGAATGATATTCATACAGAATTATTCTGGCAAATTTTGAAACAGCTGCACACTGTAGATATATGTGTGTTGTATCAATATAGTCAATCTATAGGGACTGGTGTCCCATATGTGTATACCTTTATTTACTATGTCTTCGTACTTTGTGTTACACTTACTTCTGATCTATACTTTTGTGAAATCCCCTTGCTGCCCGTGATCCCTTTGGCTTTTTTTCAGGTCCCCCTGCGCCAAGCGCATTCCTTTGGCGGGGAGCCGATCTACATTACTTGTCTGCAGCAGCGTCTGTTCTCACGGCGTTTTGCCGATCCGCCGGCCGATTTACGACACTACGTTGACCTTCCGGCCGTCGGATCGGCAGAACACCGTAAGAACAGCATACCCTTAGACTTAGGGCTTGTTTCCATTATATGTCGGGACCCCCTCCCCTAACTGTATTGCTTGGCGGGGATCCTGGCGGAGCACATAGATTTTACCTGCTCAACGCACTCGACTACGTTGAGCCTTGCACCGGTGGAGTGGCTCGGCGCAGTGAAGACACAGCATCCGCCAAGCAGGTAAGTCTATGTACTACGTCAGGATCCCCGCCAAGCAGTGGAAACAAGCCCTTAGGGTGGGTAGTACTCATGTATTTTTTGTGGATGTATTGTTGGGATGTGGCATCTTTAACTTAATGATTGGGAGGATCACATAAACTGATCAATCAAGCAAAAGTTGACACGTGTAAGGCTAGCTTTAGTCTATGTTGGAGGCAGTAGGAAACAATTACTGATCCCTTCCAGTATGGTGGGGTGGCTATACCACTGCTGTTCGTTAGGCTTACTAATAGACCACTGGGGTCCATGTTGTTAAAGATTTGGTTGTTTTGCCCAGGCATGGGCTTATATACTTACTTAAGCTGAGCATAGACGTCGATTTTCTGTACGATGTCTGTGAGATTGATCACCGGAATTGATCGATCACAAATCGATGCATGCACAAAGTGATCAATCGATCGATTTGACACTAAATAGCATGTAATATCAATCAAGCAGGAATCGGACCTGTCTGTAAAATGTAGTTGATCACTCAGGATTCGCGGAACGTTAATGGAGACATGCGATCATTCCTATCGATCGATCTATTGGCGTCCAACCCACATTACATACTTTCTGATTAGAACTGCTGCGAGCTGGAGATCGCACGATCAGTGATCGATCAGTAATTAAAGACGTCATATGGTGCAGTGTGTGATCGATTCTGTAAATGGAATCGATTCCGAAATTGCATGCACAGACATTTTTTAGGATTGATCGATAGGAAATCCAAACGTCTATGCCCAGCTTTAGCCCTGATAGACTTCTGATGTGTTTGTTTCCTTTAACCCTTTGTGTACTGCCTCTCAAAGTACTCCTCTGCCCATTAGTGATGTAGGGGATGCAGCAGATAGGTAAAGACATCTAAAACACCTGAAATTTAGGTTGTTTACACGGACAACCATAAGATGCTCCTGTTGTAAATTAATCCCTCCCTGAAGAAGCCCACGCGGGTGAAACATGTCGGAGGTGGAACTACAGTTAATCCTGTTTATCGCCCTAATATACCATATATATTAATGGCTTGGTTCATGGTTTTAATGCAATTTGGGGTCATCCTTATGTGTGTTTATGGCTCTGGCCCTTGACATTGTTGTATTATACTTATCGCTCTTTAGATGCATGTACATTAAAAACCCTATACTCCAGGGCTGATCACTTGGCTGGGGGATATATCCGTCTCTCCCATGGTCCAAGTAAGAATGACCTGTTACTGCAATATTTAACCAAAGGACCACAGATGTTTATGGTCACACAGATCTATAGACTGACCAGTGTAACCCTTCCCGTTGCCAGCTTTCTACAATAACTTTCTTTAGTAAAAACTCTTTGTCATTGCTGCAAAAGGTAGTTGTGCTGATGCATCTACTGGAACAGCTGTCCTGTAGGACCTAAATGACCTGAAGTGGAGTCCAGCTAACCTAGACATGGGGGTTTACCTGAAATGTGATGCTGTCTTTGGTTCCCCACTTTCCAGGCTGCAATATCATGAGGGTAGTAAGCTGGGTGATTTTCAGGCATTGCTTCAGGGATTGTCCTCTTTCAAAACTAATTCTGCCAGGCCAAGTTTGGGAATAATCTCCATTGTAGGTCTTTAGGGTGTATCCAAAATGTTCTCTCTATCCTGGTTTCACCCTGAAGATGGAAGATGACACCCTACCCCAGGGCTACATCCATGTGGGCCTTTATATCTGCCATAGACTACAAAAGATTTACTATCCTGCTATGTGGCTTTAAAAACTAACTTCCATTTTCATTTTCTGCTGTCTGGAGCACCAGCTGCGGCATTTACATTTTTTTTTATTATTTTGGTCAGTCTCAAATTATGTACTGTATTTTCCAGACTATAAGATGCACCCAAAGTTTTAAAGAGAAAATTAGGGGGGGGGGGGGGGGGGGGGGGGAGAGACACAGCCATTCAGATATCAAGTGACTATACAGAACGTTCCAGCAAATTGTCCAGCACTGGACCATGCAGTATTCACTCTGTATTCCTCCAGCCAAAAGGCCAGTGCCAGGAGGGAGGTCTTCACTGCAGCAGAGTGTCAGGGGTGAAACTTTAGCATGTGTCTATACACTAGCATTACCCATTCTCTGAGCACACTGACTGACACATTTTACAATCTGGCACTGAACAACTTACATATGGGAGGAGATGAGTCTTTGTCACAAAACATATTTATTGCAATGTAGAATATTAATGTAAATACACAAATCCTGCCATCTAATAGTAAAATGTGTCTCTCCATAAGTTGGTCTGTGTTTTCAGAGAACTGTAGCTGCTAGTGGCAGTGCCTTTTTGGCTTGGCTAGAGGGAATGGAATACATTTCCGCCTCCTGGGATGCATAGCTATTGCTCCCAGGATGGTTGGGACTAAAAAAATATAGATTTTTACATATTTGGACCATGAGACGCAAGGACACTTTCCCATTGATTTAAATGGTAAAAAAGTGTGTCCTATAGTCCGAAAAATACAGTAACTAAACCAGGAGAATTTGGCTAGTACACTGGAGTTATAAACAATAATCAAAGTAGATTATTGTTAATGTTAAAGCAGACAGGCTGCAATGAAATCTGCAAAACTGAACCTGGAAATACTGCCTGGTCGTGCAATGCGACATGTGTAAATACCAAAACTGGCCAAACGATGGTTGAAGAATCATTCTTTGGAGTAATGAAGCAAAATTAGAGCCGGCCACAAAAGCAGCATTTTTTCATTTTAAATAATGTTCTACAGCAAAATGAAAATATAGATTTTATTTTGAAATATATATTCATGTACATTGCATATATGTAGCGATGCAGTTGTCTGCTGGAAGACTTTGTGAATCCTGTCTTACAGTACGTACAGTACGTATTTCTCATCGTCATGGAATATACAGAGTTATGTTAGCTACACCCCTCTGTAGGATTTGTGCAGTATTTTATTTCACAGCAACAGGACGCCATAGACGGAACCACTCTACCTTTCTGCATCTCTTGGGGGACCCAGCAGTCTGAGGTTCCCACTAAAATTCCACTGCCACTAAGATAAAGGTAACCATACACGGGTCCATTTGTCATCGATCGATTCCCGGTGATTGTGGAATCGGCGATTGATCGGATATGGATGGAACACCACCACCAGATTTGGACATGAGCCGATCTCCTAAATGGCCGATTCCACAAAATCCATCCAATGGAAAGCTGCTGCATAGGTAGCTATGGGTCCACCAATGTACTTCGATTGCCAAACAATCAACCACAAAAACCCAACATGTCGGTTCAATGTCCGATCCGATTTTTAGTAGATTTTGTTTGGTCAAGCATTCAGGTTGGAGAGAACTCGATTGATTGCTGTGAACGCGTGCGGTGATCGATCGTCCAAAAATAGACCCATGTATGTAAGCCTTTAGAAGCAGAGTGTCACTCAGGGGCGGGCAAACTTTTTGACTCGGAGGCCACATTGGCTTCTTAGATTTGATAAAGAGGCCAGACCAAAAGCCTGTAATGGTGTGACAATTCCATGCATCGCCAGCATCACTAATGATCACAACTGCATCACCCCTAAGCTAACGTTTAGACATCATTACGTGCATTCATTGCAGAGAACAAATGGAGGGGAGCATCTTTTCGTGACAAAGGACCGGAAAAGAAAGCTTTACAGGCCGGATCCGGCCCCCAGGCCTTAGTTTGCCCACCCCTGGCCTAACTTATCTCACTTCAGTCTTTATAAAATAAAAGAAGGAAACAGTAGCAAGAGTGCGACACCAACCATGCCATGGCACATTTACTGAGCTGCACTATATGATCAAAAATGTGTGGCTACCGAAATGTCACACAAATCTGAGCTTAATGGACATAAAATAACGGGGCTCTCGCTGAAAGCTTAACACAGGATTTGTCTTAAACTAAATTTGTGAGGCCAAGGCCCTGCAGTGGGTGTTCTAGATCCTCACATGGTGTTCAGTAGGTCAGGGTTTTTGTATGGACCACACAACACTTATCAGATGATGTGATGGAATCCACCTTGAGCTCAGTGGTGCACTCATGTTGTAAGGGTATGTTTCCACATCCATCGGGACCCCCTCCGCTAAGCATATTGCTTGGTGGGAGGTCCAGATGGAGCACATTTACTTACCTGCACGGTGGATGCTGTGTTCTTACGGTGCTGAGCCGTTCCACCGATGCAGGGCTGAACGCAGTGGAGTACATTTAACCTCTGCATCGGCGCATGTCTGAACACAGCATCCGCCCAGCCAGTAAGTGAATGTGCTCCCGACGGATGTGGAAACCCCCCTAACGCATAAACAATTTCCCAGACTGTTGCCACAAAGCTGAAGTGCACAGTAGTAGTGTGTCCACACTACAGTACCATTTGTTAGAAAGAGCCCAGACTTTTTTTGCCCATTTAGTGAAACTCAGATACGTCACAGCCCCTACCCCAGAGATATAAAAGAAGGCGTCAACTAATAACACAGAACCCAAGTCAGTTTCGTGTATAACCCTTACAGAGACATTTTAAAAATTCCTTTCAGCAAAATTCACTTAACATGTTCTAAACTGAAACATCCGATAAAAGATTTAAATAGACTAATACAAAATAAAATATATTAAACCACTCTACTATCATTTGAAGAAAGGAACAAGGGTTTCCTATACTTCACCCCTTCTACTGGGTGACACAAGACTGACTAAGAGGTCTACATTTAGGTCCGCTCTTAAGAACCAGAACAAACCACTAATGGTGCAAGCTGTTAATGTGCAATGTATAGAAGGCCCACGGCTCTGGAATGTATATCACCCCCGGGTATTTCTTGCGTAGTATCTTATCATTCCACAGCCATATGATCCAAACCGCAATAAGGATCAAAGTAGCTGAAAAGGAAAGCATTAAGAAGAGGCCATTGCTGTCCAGAAGGAAGCCCTTCCGCTTCTGGTGTAGAATCAGGGCCAGCATGGCAAAGAATGTGAAGATGAAGATGATGAATATCTGGCCCTCAGTCACCAGGTACCTGCAAGACAAATGACTGCTTAGAAAACAGAACCAAATAAAAAAACAGTTTACACCATAAAATCAAATGTGTCTGTGTCTCACTATATACAGTGGAAATAAAAAGTCTACACACCCCTGGTAACATATCAGGTTCCTGTGCTGTACAAAAATGAGACTAAAATAAATAATTTAAGAACTTTTTCTACCATTAATGTGACGTATAAACTGTACCACCCAAATGAAAAACAAACTGAAATATTTTAGGTGCACATTTAATGCTACAAAAATTAACCCTCCCCCATTTTCTTCTTTTTTAAAACCTCATGTAGATTACTAATAGGTCCTATCGCTCAGTCCTGCAACACTATTGTATGGTTGAAGGTTGAATTAGGCCTGTTTATCTGGCCATGAAGTCATACAAGTTTTTCTATATTTGGGTCTCTGGGTGTTAAACTTATTCTTTATTGAAGCACCTTTTGATTGTATTACAGCATTCAGTCTTTTTGGGTATGAGTCTATCAGCA
>CM070034.1:125219771-125232200 GCA_036250615.1 Ptychadena robeensis | reverse complement strand
GGGGGGGGGGGGGGGGAGGAAGGAGGGTGGCAGGTTGCTGTCAGAAATGTTAGATTACCTGACATAATCCTAAAAATGTCATCTTATCTAAACCCTTGCAGTATGGATAAAAGGCATAATCTCATTCTTACCACATAGAATGGCCCAGGTATTCGTCATAATAATACAGCAGCTCAAAGGAGTCAACCTGTCACAAAACAGAAGTGAATAGAGATATAAAAGGTCCAAATCAATTAGCCGTAAGCTTTGCAAGATCTGTGTGTGGTACTCAGGCCATTAACTATGAAAAGTAACAGAACTCCCAGAACAAGTGATTTTATGTCATAGCATAATAACAATGTTTGTATCAAGTTCAGAAACTTTTCTGATTAGATACACTTGCATTGTATCTTTATGCTTGAATGGCACTCCCTGCACTACGTCATTTACTGGTCTTCTCACAGGATATAAGCAAGGGAGCTAATGGCTCTAGGCAAGTTTGTTCTTTCTAGTTTATATTTACAATCAAACATCCAGTCCTTCGCTCAATACAGGGATATGGAGGTCCCCATTCACCTTAATATCTTACCATACATTTTCTATACAATCATCTTTTCTACCAAAACCATGTAATATGAGGATCTTTCCAAACCTTCCAATCACTATGTATTCTATCAGGGAGGACCCGGCACTACATAGTTGTTGGTAGATCTAATGGAAATTGTATGGAGTGATATAAAGGTGTATGGGGGGCTTAAAATATGCTTAAATCTTTTTTTTTTTGTAATGTAACTTTTCAAAATGTATCATTAATAAATCAAAACCAAGATTTATTAAGGTATAGGACAGGTTGGTATACATTTTTTTCTAATATTTTCATGGCGCAAAAGCTGGGTGTAGCCATTACCAATGACAATGACCATTAAAATGGGGGCTATAAAAAAGAGAGAATGTAGACAAAATCACATATCAAATCAAAATAAATTATTGAACTAAAAGGGTTTCAGATGCTTTAAAACAGACAAGCTACAGAGTTGCATTTCACTTTTTAATTCTCTTGCTAGTGAAATATAAAACTTTTAGATATAACATACATTTTTTTATTTTTAATTGTATTAAATTAACATAATGGCATGAAGGCCCTGATACCCTAATCTCAATTGTATATTAACATAATGGCACAAAGGCCTCCCTTAAACCCAAATCTGAATATATCTCCCCTCCTCACCAGGGTGGGCGGTTGAAGCTTCTGCATGATTGGATTGTCCCGCACAGATAGGTGAAGCTGGTATCCACTGAAGATCAATCTGTGATTTACAGAGTCTCCTACTAGATGGATGCTGGCCCCCATCACAAAGGTCATGATGCTGATGTAAATCACAGAATTCGGGAGAGTCTTCGGAGATCTTTCAATCAGCTGCAAGAGAAATTGGGAAGACACCAGATAAAGTTACAGAATCATAAAGAAAGTATATCTGATGGATTACAAAGAAGGGTTACGATCGATAAAACCCGACCAATGTTAGTAGTTGATTGGCATGAAATCTGTGCAGGTCCACATGGTACGACAGATAAATTTCGATTGAAATTGGTGAAATTTTCAATTGAAAAGTGATCGGACAAGTAGAATTTTTTTTTATTGGTCTGGGAACATTAGGCAAGTGTTTGGTGGTTTCCCGACCGAATTCGTGCAGATGATGCCTATTAGCATATTAAAACTTCCGGTGCCGGCATGTTGCAGCTGGTGACTAGATTGTGAAAATAATATAAGAAATAACCATTTGCAATTTTTTTTAATTGCTGTTAACATTGTAATATAATTATTTAGTAATGGTTTACATTTTGTTAGTTTCTAAAATACTGTTGTTGTTATTAACTACCCCTGGACATAATTTCTAACCTTTACCAATGACATGCATTGCCACCTATTTATACACGAACCTATCAGCTCCTTTTCATACCCCCCTACATCACTTCCCATTGTAAAGAACATTGTCTGATAGAATTATCGATTATTTTCTATGACATTTCTATGACATCTGTATCTGGTTACATCCTCTAAGCTTACAATTCATTTCACTTTGAATCAGATAATGGAAAACAACGTAGCTTATGTCTACCTCATTTTACCTTTAGAAGCAACAATGGAGTAATGATGTTATAAGCCATGTGGAAATAATCTCCTGCGCTGGGCTTATTTAAAGGGAACCAGTCCAAGGGAAGGATGATCTGTAGAGAGAACAAGAGATGGAAGGTTAGCGCTTAGCACCGCTTGTGGGTATTGCTGTAAATAAACTCAAATAAGAACAATGAATAGCCTATAACAATATGAATATTCTGATACATAGCACATTCATATTTAGTCTGTAAAAATGTTTACCTAAGGCCTGTAGAAAAGACATGCAGATAAATAATATTTCCCTGTGTCACAGATATTAAACATTCAATATAACCTGAGCTGTAAATGTCTTTATAATACAGGAATGAACCGGTCAGCGATATATACTTACAATGTGATGATTATTAATAAGCTAACACACAGCATGTCTTTTGTGTCCTATTACGCAGGGCAGCAGAGGAAACATGATTTTCCTCTGCTGCTTTTATACTGACTAGGTCTTGCAAACACGGAATGTTCTTCATCTCCAAAAATGAACATCATGCTGAGAGCATGACCCAAAAGAAAGTAGAGGAGAATGTTTTCAAGCAAATCCTGCAGCTATACATCTCGTGCTTTTGTTCCTCTGGTTATGTACAAGATAGGGACTGTAGGTATAAGCTGAATTTGTATGTAGGTTCCTTTCTACACACAGCTGACTGGGAAGCACAGAGACACCCCTCCTCCCCTCCAGGTTCCTTTCTAAACACAGCTGACTGGGAAGCACAGAGACACCCCTCCTCCCCTCCAGGCTCCATTCTACACACCGCTGACTGGGAAGCACAGAGACCCCCCCCCCCCCCCCCCCCCCCCCGTTTGTTACCCAGGGTCTTCCTGTACAGTAAAATACATAGAACTGTATCCTTTTTTATTACACATATAACGATTGCTGCAGAAAACAGAAGAGCTTTGACCTCCAGCTCGGGACAGACCTCTGGTAATGACAATCAGCCAATCACACAAGAAATAAATTAGATTCCTGTTGGTGTTCAGTATAGAGACTGTACAGAACACTCCCAGAGATACTTAGTGCTAATACAAAAGAAAATTTCATCGTTGGCTTCAGATTAAAACTGCAGTTCTTTAACTAGGACCTATTATAAGATAGTTTACTAAACAAATATATTGCTCAGTATAAGCAGATTGCAGAGCTATTATTTGACCAGTCCCCATTCAAACTAATGACATCGGCCAGAGATTTATGGACATGTCTGTTCTCTGGCCGACCAAGCTTTGGGGCGACAGGGATCCTTCCCCATAGAAGACTACAGATTTTGGGTGGGATAGTTGTTGAAAGATCAAGTTATCAATATACAACCATATACACATGGCCGGGACAAGGTCCACCAACAACAGAGGCTGAGCTGCCCAAGTGCGCCCCCCCCCCGAAATGATAGAAATAGATATAAATAAAGTGCAAAGTAACCACATAATTTTAATGTTAACAAACATAATCCTGTCAACAACGCAGAATAAAAACTAGAAAAAGTGAGTGCAGAATTCCAAGTGCAAAACAGATACAAGTTTAAATTACAGTGCAATTTTTCTTGTTGATTCTAATCACTAAAGGAGGGTTCCTTTTTCAGATAACTCCTATTAGCTGGTTAACGCGGTGGACTCTGTCAGTGTCCAGAAGTCTGCTACTCGTAAGTGAGAATATGGGACAGTAGGGGTGCATTTACAGTGTTTGAACATGAGGACAGACCACCACAATCCCCTGCACCCAGAAATAACACGGACCAGTGACCCGTATCTGGTTTATCTCCACGAAAGGGACAATTACCATCTTTGCTGTGGCACATCCCAGTATCACCAATATACTTAAGTGGCACAGATTCTACAACCCTGGTGCCTGTGTTCCCCAATACCCATCACAGAGATCAGCCCTCTGCTACATCTTCCATCAAACTGCCACCCGCGTTTACAGTGGCTGCAGTGTGATATCTGGGTGAGGAAATGCCGCTCCTGGCTGCAAGAAGACTTCATTATGAGAAGGTTTTTCTATGGTGCTGCAGCTGTATACAATGAATGGGTGTCACATTCTGCGCCCTCCATATTTCTCACAGAAAGTGTCATGTCCAAGTTCCAAGTGCCTGTCTGCTGCTATCATTTTTGTAGTGAATAGGGTGAGGGTAGTAGTTACGGTACATACGGTCAATTATAATATATGTGGCATGGGGATCACAGACCGGACCACCGGGGTGCGACCTGGAAGCATGTTGATGGGGAAACTACAGACAGTAACCCCGGGGTGCTACCTGACAGGATACGTGCATGGGGAACTACAGACAAAACACATCCTGGCAGCCACCTGACAGGATATGTGCACGGGGAACTCCAGAAAAGGGGACACCCTGGGGTGCCACCTGAACAGGATATGTGCATGTGGAACTCGAACAGGACACCCCAGGGTGACACCTGATGGATATGTGCATGGGAACTACAGAACAGTACACCTGGGGGGCCACCTGACAGTATATGTGCATGTGGAACTACAGACAGGGCACCCCGGAGGTGCCACCTGACAGGATATGTTGCATGGAGAACTAAAGTCAGGACACCCTGGGGTTCCACCTGACTGGATATATGCATGGAGCTTTCAGACCAGGACACCCTGGTGCTACCATGGGATATGTGCCTGGAGAAACTACAGACAGCGGACCCTGGGTGCCACCTGACAGAATAATGTGCCTGGGGAAACTACAGACAGGACACCCTGGGGTGCACCTGACAGAATAGTGTGCATGGGGGGAACGTACAGACAGGACACCTCTGGGGCGGTGCCACCTGGGACAGGATTATGTGCATGGGGAAACTATCAGGACAGGAAGACCTTGGGGCTTGCCACCTGGGCAGGATATGTGCACGGGGCGAAACTACAGACAGGACACCTGTGTGTGCCATCTGAACAGTATATGTGCACGGGGAACTACAGAAAAGGACACCTTGGGGTGTACAACTGCGACAGGCATGTATGGGCGGATTGGGGAAACTAGTTGCAGGGCACCCTGGGGTGGCCACCTGAATGGGATAAAATTTGGGCGTTTGTTACACTAGGGCCAAGTTAGCGGAGCCTCTGTCAAGTGTGAGTCATCGCACCACTAAAGGCGTTGGAGTCGACATTGTTGGGGACATCATCACTACTGACGCAAAACAGAGAAGCCACAGGTGGTCCAACAATGAACAACCTTTTTAAGTTCTCTGTAACATTAACAGTAAACATGACAGTAAACCAAAACATAGGCTATTACCTTGGAATGTGTGGGCTGGTCAATTCATTCGCAAATACAGGAAGAGGTGGGGGCACAGCTTAAACCGTCACCAGCGCAGGGACACACATAATGACTTTCAGGGCAGCGTGCGCGAAGATTGATTGGACGCAATAGGTCCCCAGAGCAACTAGCGACCCCCCTCCCACTCAACAAGGGCTTTCCTGCTAGGCCACCAAACAAAGCGTGCCCGCTCCTCACCAATTTTCTTGCGTTTTCAGGACTTTTTAAAAATGTGCCAAAGTCTTAATGGGTTTGTGCTGGGGAGAGAGTTCCAGTAGGGATGCACACCCTAGAGAAGTCTAAGATTAGGTCCTGTAGTTGTTTGTGGGATTTTATGGAGCCCCCCCCCATATGTATTTACCTGCTTTTCTTCTGCTCCTCTACCCAAGCGTACCAGCCTTGCTTGCCACAGGAAGTGGAGGAGAGGATGAGAGCCGCCTCCTTGCTGATGATTGGTTGACACATGCGCCAATCAGTCAAGGCTGACAGCTCTCCTCTGCAGAAAAGAACGTCCAGCGCGAAGAAGCGCATAGCGCAATTATGGGCAGAGCAGAGGCAGAGCAGAGCTGCAGAGTGGATACTTGTCTTTACATGCTGAGCTGATGCTGATGGCACTGGCAGTAAGGGCACGAGCGGACTGTGACATAGGCGCTCATGGGCGCTGCTCAGGGGGTTAAACTTGTCCTAGTTTAACCCCCTGAGCAGCGCCCAGACTGAGCAGCGCTCAGAGGCAAGAGCCTCTTCTGCCTCTGTGTCGGCCCGGCCCTGCATATACATGTCAGTTATTCATCCGAGACAGTCACAATGCATTGCCACAACCAGTGATAATCATGTGTTTGGCAGCAGGGTGTTAGACCTTTGCAGAAATGTCGCTGCTTAACAAGGACCTGCTCTGCAGCTACTGGCAGATGGCATGGGCCTGACTAAAGCTGTAGCTTTAGAAAAGAAAACTAATTTAGCTGATTTAAACTGAGAGGTCGATTAGGGTTTAGCAGCAACAAAGCTTGCCTTGGTCCCTCCCAGGCACATATTAATTATATATACCATTAGCTCCATTTAAACCTCTAAATATGGATTATGTTTGTATACCAAACAAAAAGGATAAACAAGTCAGGCTTCTTATAGTTATCATCTCGCAATGCAGATGTTTCCATTCATCTTAATACATTTTCGAAATTGAGAAAAAAGCTATAAATTGTATGTCAGCTCCTACAAAACGTAACGTTAAACTACATGAAAGGTACACCTGACCTCATTTTACCAAATAAACAAGGTACAAAGCATCTTCTGACAGCTGGCTGGTATAAAAGCAGCAACTTGGTAACTTAAAGGTAACCCACACCACATAACCCAGTGCCCAGAGCACATAGCCTCATGTTACCTGAATAGTATAATGTGACATGAAGGCAAACCTTTAACAACTTAAGCCTCCTGCCATCACCACCTCTTAAGAAGATGAACTTTCCTTCCGGGTTCAGACTTGACTTATTTCCATTGTGCTGGTGTTACAGTATTTAAAACCTCTATCCAGCATCATGGATTGGACTAGGTAGCCACACATTGATAAAAGGTAAATAGAAAGATTACATTACAAACTGCATTTCATTAGAGCAGTAACCAGCACAATGTAGGGGGTGGTGCATACTTACAAATAGACAAGACAATAAGAGATTGGTTTGCACAAAACATATGTCATTTAACTGTGTGCTAAACTGGAGCATGGATGTATTCCCATCTGGGTGGCATAAAAAGTGGAAAAGAACAAGGAAATCTGGTGGTAGGGAGAAATATTTGTATACTGTATAACTGTGCTAGAAAAGCAAATGTGCAGAGATCTGTTCTGCAAAAGCAGATGAAGAGGTCAGTTCTGGAGAAGCATGTGCAGAGGTCAGTAAGAGATAATCATGTGCAGAGGTCAGTTCTGGAAAAGCAGATGAAGAGGTCACTTCTGGAGAAGCATGTGCAGTGGTCAGTAAGAGATAATCATGTGCAGAGGTCAGTTCTGGAAAAGCAGATGAAGAGGTCAGTTCTGGAAAAGCATGTGCAGTGGTCAGTAAGAGATAATCATGTGCAGAGGTCAGTAAGGGAAAGGCAGATGAAGAGGTCAGTTCTGGATAGGCAGATGAAGAGGTCCGTTCTGGAGAAGCAGATGAAGAGGTCAGTTCTGGAGAAACAAATATAGAGGTCAGTTTTGGAGAAGAAGATGAAGAGGTCAGTGCTGGAGAAGAATGTACGGAGGTCAGTGCAGGAGAAGGTCACAGAGGGAGAAGCATGTGCAGAGGTCAGTGCAGGAGAAGTAAATCAAGAGGTCAGTTCCGGTGAAGTATGCGTGGAGGTCAGTGCAGGAGAAGTAAGGCTGGGTTTCCTCTGCGTCAAAATCCCTCTGTTTGACGTACGTCAAATGGAAGGATGTTGACGTAGACCATTGTGATCCATGATACTGTCTCCACATGCGTTGGTCTGCTAATTTGTGCCCCATTGCGTCAATGTAGACTACTATGTTGATTTTGACGCATCGGTCAGTAATGCAAGGGGGGTACGCCAATGTACCCATAGCCAATGCATTGAATACGTTACCGATGGATGGGCATCCGTCAGTAACTGACTATTTTCCCCATTAAAAAAAAAAGTTACATAAGCCCTGACGGATGCTTAAAGCGTGCCCCCAACGCATCAAGGGTGCGTTGACGGAGGTACCTTGACGGACTGAAAAATGTAGTGGAAACCTAGCCTAAATAAAAAGTTCAATGCGGGAGAAACATGTGCAGAGGTCAGTGCGGGAGAAGTAAATCAAGAGGTCAGTTTGGGAGAAAGATGTGAAGAGGTCAGTTTAGGAGAAGCATGTGTAGAGGTTAGTCTAGGAAAACATGTGCAAGGGTCAGTGCGGGAGAAGTAAAACAAGTGGTCAGTGTGGGAGAAGCATGTGCAGAGGTTAGTGCGGGAGAAGCAGTTGAAGAGGTCAAGTCAGTAGAAGTATGTGCAGAAGTCAGTGCGGGAGAAGCATGTGCAGAGGTTAGTGCCGGAGAAGCAGTTGAAGAGGTCAGTTCAGGAGAAGTATGTGTTGAGGTAAGTGTGGAAGAACTAGTTGAAGAGTGTGGGAGAGCCAGGTGGGAAGGTGCGGAGGTCAGTGCTGAAGAACCAATAGGAAAGACTCAAAAATTAGCAGTGTAAGGAAGCTAACTGCCGGAAGCAAAGAGACTTGGCTTACCTGCTGAGTCTCCTTACTGCTGGCAGTTCTCTTTCTCGCACTCAACATACTCGCCCCAGATGCGGAGTATGAGTAGGGTGCTAAAAAGATGCTAGGTATGACACTTGATCAAATATAAGCCTAGGGTAAAAATGCATATTCACAAAGGTGATCATTAAACAGGGAACATTCCCCATGCATTCTTAAATCTACAATCCCCCATTTATAGGAATAATCTCTCCTACCACACCTTCCTATATTTCCCTACTTCTATCACAACACCCCTTAACTAATTGCACCCCTCTTTTTCAGAGAAGTATTCAGGAGATATTCCTGTCATGTTTTGATGGAAATGATCCATTCCTCTAGAACGTGCCCCAGTCACAGGTACTTGAGTTTCTGTATGGCACAATCAGAGCACTTGAAAGATGATTGTTTGTTTTAAGTAACAGCCATCAGCACAAAGAACGTCTATACTTGGATTTAAAGAAATCACTCTCTACGCAATGTGGAAATTTTTTTCGCCAGCAACTTGATGCCACTTGTCTTAGAATGATTTGACTCCCTCACCATGACAATGGGCCTTCCAAAATCCAGGAGCCAGTTCTGCAATGTGAAATAGAACCAGAGGTCCAGGTGAAAGCGGGAATTTCTTGAGCTGTCATCTTGTTGTACTGCACCGAACCTAATAAACCCAACAAAGAGAAGAGAAGTAAACATGTGTTTCTAGGCAACTGGTCACATGACACCAAACTACCTGTGAAACATACATACATATTAACAATGAAAAAGTATGCGATTGCCCTCTCAACCCTTGGTCCATCTGTGCTTCATATTTTCCCAAATATATATATATTCTTTATCATAACAAACCTATATCACAGTTCTTCTATTAACGTAAGCCTAAAAAGAATATGAAAGGGATATATACCCATCAGTTACTTTTAGCTGAGATTTCCCTTGCTGTCTGGGAGACACAACAGGAAGTGACAGGCAAACTTTCCTAAAGCCCCCCATACACCTTTCAATCACCCTGTGCCTCCCTGATGGCTTGGAAAGGTCCTCATATTACATGGTTTTGGCAGAAGAAAAAAATGATTGTACAGAAATTGTACGGAATGTTTGTAAGGTGTGTGCTGAGAATAAAAGATTTGTCTGACCTCCCTATAGTGACGACCCCGGAGGGCTCATCACTTCCTATGTGACAGTGGTCACCGAGATACAGGCAGCAATAAAAACCTGACAGAGTCCCACCTTCCTTGTTGAAGACTGAATTATAAAGTTTTTACAGATACGGGAAGTATGAGTGAGTGAGAGGTCAGATGTGCAGAGTGATGTTCCTCAGGGTGGGTGGGGGTCCCATCACCCCAGAAATGAGACATGTAGTTGTGGTCCCTGGAAGGTCCTATGTGCATGCACGATGACAGGTTCACTATAGTGTGTGAGGTGAGCTGTTCTCTACTATACGGAGAACTACCATACAATGGGGGGCATACGTGCCAGCCATGCCCATACTGAGATAATCCCCCAGCACCCAGCTGTACATCACCCATGAGTACCATCCCTCGGGGTACCTGGCCGGTGATCCGGACAAATGTTGCCGCCTCCGTACTGCGCTCTGCATCCCTGCCCTGTGAGTGCCCACTGCGCGCCCGAGTTCACAGGACTGGCACAGAAGCACCGGAGCACCGCCTCAACCAATCACAGGGGGGGCAGGGGGTGGGGCAAGGCTTAGCTCGGCTAGGACTAGAACTAGAGTCACGTGTATGCTTATAAAGAAGGGTCAGTCTGGACGTGAGCGCGAAATTAAGAGTGCGCGTTCACGGTGGCATGCTGTAGCAGTGATGCAGAGAGCCATGGCTGCCTTGATAATGAAGACAGTCTCGGGGGCGGAGGACGGTGGCACGGGGCTGGCACGGAGAGGCGTGTGTACCCGCCCAGTTTTATGTAAACACACCCTACCCCTCCTCCTTAGGTCAGTCTCTACACCCGGAACTCCAGCGCTGCTTGTTGTTTCCGGGAGAACTGACAGGAAGTGGGAATCTGCGGACTTCCTGTAGTCGCGGCCCCGGGAATGGCCCTAGAGGGGCTGTCAGCTTACGTGTATAAGGCAGCGGCGGAGGGCCGGGTGCTGACCCTAGCGGCTCTGCTCCTCAACCGGACGGAGTCAGAGATCCGCACACTGCTCGGCTCAGTCACCCAGCATGGCGGACAACGCTCTACTCCGCTCATCATCGCCGCCCGAAACGGGCACAGCAAGGTGGTGCGACTGCTGCTGGAGCACTATCGGGTGGATACCCAGCAGACCGGCACCGTGCGATTCGATGGGTAAGAGGGAGGGGGTACTGATGGTCTGGGGTGGGCTGGCAGGTGTACACAGGTGGGTGATGAGTGATAAGAGCGGTCGGTGCCGACCCATACACACTGCTGCAGGGAAGTTCTGTCTGCTCTCTTCTCTGATGGCATGGACAGAACACAGACATTATTCCTTTTATTCCTCAGGAGACGTTCTGATGACAGAACACAGTGTTGTCACATCACCTCCAGCTTGGTGTAGAGCTATTTTCTATTTAGGAACAATATCAAGCCCCCTCCCTATTCAAACACAGGTTAAGAATAAGGGCCAGAACCCCCCTGGAATACCTTTACGCTGCCCCCCAGTTTGGAAACCACTGATGTAGAGAAATTGCCCATAAGGTATTGTGTGGCCCCTGTGTAACCCCAATATAGTCATTAATGTGCCCAATACCTTCCTCCAATTCTTACCTGTTGAAGTTTTGTTTAGTACAAGTGTCCTCATTCCTCACAGTGATAGTGTAGCTGGAGGCAGCTTGTGTACCTGACCTGTGTATGTCCTCTGTCCACCTGGCTGAACTGGTTTGCTAATGGCCTGAACAAAATGGCTGCCAAAGTTCCTTGCTCCTGTTGGTGACACTTTGTTCTCACCGAGCACCTTTTGAATACTTTAAATGTAAAATACAAGTCAGCATTGAAATGATGGTGTGTATTGAACAGCCTGGTCCTGGCGAGGTATGGCTGCTGCATGTACCGGACTCTTCTGGTCTCCGGCTGTGTTGCTTATACTGGTAATAATGTCCCTATCTGGTTGGGCTGACCACTGTAGCCGCTAGGTCATCTGTCCCACATAGAAATAACACATGGTGATGGGTGATGTAACACAATTCTAGGTATAAAGGGAAGAACGATTCTTCTTAACCACTCAGTAATGTCAGCATTTCAGGTCTATCCGGTGGAGGGTGGACATGAATACTGTCACAAGAAGGAGGGAACCATCTAGAGGTGGTCAAGAATGGTTTTACTATAAATTATGCCGGAAGACTGCACTTTCTGGCTCAGAGCCATGGAGAGAATGTTGTATTATACACTCATGCTCATCTCTATGCTATCAACCAACTGAAGAGCACAACTAAAGTCAGGTCCTCTTGGTTGTCAGCAGGGAGGTGTTTTAACTGTGTAATCTGATAATCGGTTGCTTGACACAGGTTCACATACACACCTTAAATAAAATATCACTGAGAACAAGCTTCTCAGACAGCAGCGCATTACCTAGGTTAAGCTGTGCATAGACTGATTGACCAGGATTCTGCTGCGTGTCAGATCCCTTGGTGATCCGACATGCTGGTAAATTCCAAGCCGATCCCATCCAAAGTACTGGCCGGCACACAAGGGGTGCTCGGCCGATTCTCTGCACTAGCGGCCGTGCGTGATGGCTTCATCGCGGCCAGCCGGTCAGCTGCGCAGTCGACAGGAAAACGACCTGTCTATGCCCATCTTAACATATGCAGTGAACCCTTTGGGGGGGGGGGGGGGGG
>CM070034.1:125206943-125219730 GCA_036250615.1 Ptychadena robeensis | reverse complement strand
GTAAAAGCTCGGTGGTGCACAAAATATATTGAATAATTTTTTTGTATTTGATCTCTGCAGTTATGTCATCGATGGAGCGACAGCCCTCTGGTGTGCGGCTGGGGCAGGGCACTATGAAGTTGTCAAACTGTTAGTTGGCCATGGAGCTAATGTGAACCATACAACCGTAACCAATTCAACCCCACTACGGGCTGCCTGCTTTGATGGCAGACTTGACATTGTCCGTTTCTTGGTAGAAAACAATGCAAACATCAGTATTGCCAACAAATACGATAACACGTGCCTAATGATTGCTGCATATAAGGGCCACACGGACGTCGTCCGCTACCTTTTGGAGCAGAATGCTGACCCTAATGCCAGAGCTCATTGTGGAGCCACAGCTCTGCACTTTGCTGCTGAAGCTGGACACTTGGACATTGTGCGAGAGCTTGTTAAGTGGAAGGCAGCCATGGTTGTAAATGGGCACGGGATGACGCCTCTTAAAGTGGCAGCAGAAAGTTGCAAGGCAGAAGTTGTGGAGCTTCTTCTTGCACATTCTGATTGTGATGTTAAAAGCAGAGTGGAAGCGCTGGAGCTTTTGGGAGCCTCCTTTGCCAACGACAGAGAAAACTATAACATCACGAAGACTTATCAATACTTGTACCTGGCGATGCTGGAACGTTTCAGAGATCCTGACAACATCCTCACCAAGGAGGTTCTTCCCCCTATCCCAGCCTACAGCATGAGAATGGAATGTCGCACCCCACGTGAGTTGGATGCCATTCGCCATGATGCAGATGCATTACACATGGAAGGGCTTATTGTACGTGAACGAATACTTGGCTCTGATAACATTGATGTGTCACACCCAATAATATATCGAGGTGCAGTGTATGCTGATAACATGGAATTTGAGCAGTGCATTAAGCTCTGGCTGCATGCACTACAGTTGCGTCAGAAAGGTAATCGCAACACGCATAAAGATTTGCTAAGGTTCGCTCAGGTCTTCTCCCAGATGATTCACTTAAATGAGCCGGTTAAGGCACATGATGTGGAAAGTGTGTTGCGATGTAGTGTCCTGGAGATTGAACGTGGGATTACTAGAATTCAGAATCCACAAGAGCCTGATGCTCTCTCTGCACTGGAAAACCATGAATGCAACCTTTGTACTTTTCTCTACCTCGTCTGTATTTCCACCAAGACCCAGTGCTCTGAGGAAGAGCAGTCCCGTATTAATAAGCAGATCTATCGCCTGGTGCACCTTGACCCTCGAACTCGAGAGGGAAGCAGCCTTCTCCATCTTTCAGTCGACTGCAGCACGCCTGTCGATGATTTCCACACTAATGATGTTTGTAGTTTTCCCAGTGCTGCTGTAGCCAAGTTGCTTATAGACTGTGGTGCTAATGTTAATGCCACAGACAATGCAGGGAACACCCCTCTGCACTTGATTGTACAGTACAACCGTCCGATCAGTGACTTTCTCACATTGCATTCGATTATTATAGGCTTGGTAGAGGCCGGTGCTCATACAGACATGACTAACAAAGAAAAGAAAACCCCGCTGGACAGGAGCACTACAGGCGTGGCGGAGATCCTACTAAAAACCCAGATGAAGCTCAGCCTGAAGTGCCTGGCCGCTCGAGCCGTGCGATTGCACAATATTAAATACCAGAATCAGATTCCCAGAACACTTGAGGAATTTGTGGAATTTCATTAAATGTCCGTGTGGAGAGAATCCGCGTTTTAATGTGTATGTTATTTTCTCCAAGGTTGGATGTAGTCCATTCCTACATTTGTTTGTGTTCAGTGGCAGAGCATGGGGATGACACAACAAGAAGTCTCCTTTCCTCCAACGTACTGTCTTCCTGGGCAGCATACAGGACTAATGCAGATTCACATTGAACAACCGACGCCATCGATGTCTCTTGGACATGAAATAAGGTGCTGAATTTGGAGTGCGGTGCTTCTGTCGGGACAGGAGATCTCATCGGAGTTTATATTCAGTCATATTTTTTTTAACAAAGCTTTTGCACTTTTTTAAGTTGAAATGTTTTGGGTACTTTCATGTTCTCATTAGAGTATACATAAATGTTTGACTTCAACCAGAAGAAATATGAATGTCTTGGTGGAAGGGGAGAACAAAAGTGTTTTAGCCAGATGGGTCCAAATCAATCTTTAAATGCCAGATTGTAGGCCAGGAATGTTTGGGATTCATAGTCGCGGACCTTCATTTAATCTATGCTGGGGTATTTTATATTCTTGAAATGTGTGAAAATCCTGGCCCCTAAGGACTAGAGTTGGGACCCTCCTTATTCAGTCTTCTCATCCCCTTTAGGTTTTGGTTTCTCTGATTACAGAAATTATTTCAAGTGTATGTATAAGCCCAAACTCCTACGTTTGTTTTGGATAGAGTAGGGTTAGAATGCCTCGTAGGGTTTTTTTTTTATTTTATTGGGGGATTTGTTTCCTTTTTTGAGCTTGGGACTTTTTTTTCTCCTAAGAAAAGTTTGTGAAAGAAAAACTTTTATTCTCCACAGAACATAAGAAAAAGGCAAATCTTCTCCACGAGAAACACACTGTAAAAACCTAACTCTAAAGCTAGTCATACACGTATAGATTCCCCTTCGATCATTGATCGTTCGTAACTTGCGAACAATCGGTCGGGGAGTTGATCCCTGGCCAATACTTTTGATTGGGGATTAAGGGTCTCCATCCAAAGCAAGGCTATGTTCCCACATAGACGATAAATGGCCTCTCAATTTTCATCGCGGGCAGGTGATCACACGTAATTGACCAGGCGATGGATGCGATCAACGCCGATTTCTGCATGCAACTAAATGCCCGAGGCGAATAATTGCCCATGTGGTAACATTATGGGGATCAAGCAAGAAATGAGTCACTTGTCAGATCCCTGTTAGATTTGCTTCTTGTTCGATTTCGACCTTTTTGGGTCGATTGTGCAAGGTGGGTGCATTGACGAATGAACGCTGTGCACATAGATCGTTCAGGAATGGGCCACAGTATCAATATGTGTATGGCTAGCTTTACCTCTCCTTTATTCTTAACCACAAATTTAAAACTGACATTTTTTGGTACAGTTCAAAGAGTATTAATATATAGCTACCACTCAGATTCCAGCTTTTAAATATACTGAAAAAGTTTAATAATTGCTCCTGTTAAATGCAGTAGTCATCTTCTGCCAATTGTGCCATTGATTGGTGCTAGGTATTTCCAGCAAGCCACATGCTTAAAACATTACATTTGTTTTCTGCATTTTTGTTTTTAAATCCCAGACTGGGTCCTAAAATTTGCTTTTTCTTCTGTTGCTATCTTTTTTAGAACAGTTTTGTAATGCAAACTAATTGCTCTTCCAGCCAGAGGCCAAAATAACATACATGCTTTCTGAAGTTCCCTTCACCCACAGCAACCTGCGTCTCACGTAATGCACGTCATTTAAAGATCAAATCAGTCCTTTAACACTTCTTAATTTTAACCTGCTTTAATGTTTTTACATAAGATAGGCAATGACAAATCATGCAGCTATTGTGATGGTGCTGTAAAAACAAACTCCTGTTTTTACTCTGAGGTTAGGGACCCAGAAAACTGGAAGAACGAAATAATTTTAACGAAAGACTTGTTACAGGTTGCCCTAGTCTATGCATACAGTCTCACATTTCTCACTCAGTATTTCAGAACTTGATACCTGCATCTGGGTTCTGATCCTTATCTGAAATGGTTTTGCAGTGCACATTTCACTGTCCTTATAATGGTCTGAAGGTCTGTGCTTGTCACATCTACAGATCCCTGCTCACCATCCTAAAAGTCAGCAGCGATCTGTAGTTTGAAGAAGGTGCCATCAGATGTCCGTGTAGGTTTACGTGTTCACATAATAACTCATTGGGCTTCACACTTGGGTGAGGGCATCCTATGGGATTACTACCTATTGGGTAGAAATCATTATTGCACAAATACACAAACCTTATTTAATTTAATGACATAGTTTACTAAATGTTGTTAGTAGCATGGTGACTTTACATGAATACGTGTCTAATCACAATATACTTTCCAACTGTTCCATGGTGAAATGTATTTTACCTTTTAGGAGGGATAAGACTTTTTTCTGGCAGCCATTTCAATTTATAATAATGTGATTGGGAAGGAGGCATGTCTGTGAGGTAATGGTGTGAGGAGTTCTCTTTTATGAAAGAAAAAACAAACTTGTAATGGGCTTTGGGTAATATTTATCCTCCAACAAGATACTTATATAAATGTAATAGAAAAATATGGTGTTCCTTGTACTAGGATTGCCCCATTGTACTGAAAATATATGTGACTTTGATTACATCATTTTTGCAGTTTTAAATCAAACTCCACTTTTGTCCATTTTCTACGTCTTGGTTTCTTCATCGCAAATGTCTGCCAGATACATGTTTAAGATGGACTCATTGATTCCAAACCCATTCCATGCAAATACCTGCCACATAATCTCAGCATTGTAGTAACAGAACTGATACAAAAAGGTCATGAGCCAATCCTGTGAGCAATGTATAACATTTCCAGGGACATTCTGTACACCTAAGAGTGGATGTAATACTTCCAGCCACGATGACTGTAGGGATGAGAGTTTGAGGCACAGCCAAATCCAACTTTTCCCGTCTTCACTGCTTCTTTTTTCAGTTCTTGCATAATGTTTTCCTGGACTGCAGATCATTATTGTATACTTCTAAGGCTATGCTTCCACGGTGATTAGGTATACGCTGATATCCCCTGCATTAATCGCATGCCTTGACGGGGATGTCGGCGCATCCCATACATATTTATGACTTCTGGCCCGCCTGTTACCAAGGCGTTCATTGGGTCTGCCAGCTGATGTGGGGCAGTACATCAACCGTACTGCATAAGGGAAGGGAGTCATGCATATCTATGGGATACGCCGACATCCCTGTCAAGGAATGTGATTAATGCAGGGGATATCAGGGTATTCCTAACCCCTGTGGAAACATAGACATGTTTTGACATAATAGGGCTGCAAGCAGAATATTTTAGAGTACTTTCTATTATCCATAGGCCAATCTTCGCCCATTCCAATGTTCCTGTAATTATTGTGATCTCTGGGCGTTATGGCTTTTGTATTATTTTAGTAGAAAAGTTAGCAACAGAAGCAAGGTGATTGTACTAATTAATGACAGATAATGGCTGTAATGAGAACATTAAGGCTGGAGCTCAGCTGAATAATCCAAATACCAGTCACTCCCTGTTATCCCTAAAGCCCCCCATAGACAGGCAGACTCCTCCATGCAACTTCTGTACAACCAACTTTTCTTCTACCAAAACCATGTAATAGGAGGACCTTTCTACACCTTCCAATCACTATGTATTCTATCAGGGAGGTCACTATACTACATAGTTGTTGGTAAGTCTCATGAAAGTTGTATGGAGGAGTCTGCCTGTCTATGGGGGGCTTTACTCAACCAGATCATGACCTGGCCATAAAAAAGGAATTCGGTTTAAACTTGTCAAACAGTGCTGTGCATTCATTGTACTTCATTGTAGTTGTGCCTTTAGTGATATGGGGTTAACTATTGAGATATATAAAGTAATTTATATTGACTCTCCAACAATCAGAACCTATACTTGTCTGAAATCTACCAATCCCCAAAGGTGCTGGATAACTGGTAATCTACTGTACACAGTCTCGGTATACTGATCCCTTCATGCATTTCCTGATCAGTGAATAGAAATCCTATTTGTATTGCAAAATATTTATCACCATTTTGGTTTATTGTTATGTTTCTAAATCCTGATCCCTGGCAGATCATTGTGTTTCCTGTCCAGTAGTCATTGTATGTATGTATGTTTATATGTGTATACAATACAATACCCAGTGAAGCCTACACATTGCTGTCAATACAAGAGCCATATTCTATTTGATATGTTTTGTAAACCACTAAATATCTGACAATTTAATGGCAATGATTTCTGTCTTCAGTCCTCTGGAAGTGTGGGGGGTATCTGGCAGTCGAAGTGCCTTATTCTCTTACAACCAAGATTGATGCAACATGGCTTCTATTCTAATGTAAAATACTTCTTAATGCTGCACACTTCTACATGGTAGGGGAATCCTGGAATGTCTTTACTTCTCAGGTACAAGGGCTGGTGGCTGACCGTGGAAAATGTGGATGAGAAAAAAAAAGCTGGCAAGCTTGAAGTATGAAGTTGTTTCAATCTTGCGCATTCCTAGTTCTTTTAGTGATTTCTGACCCGAACTCCACTATTGCTTTTTTTAGTTCAGTAGCCCTAGCTGTTTTTATTGCTACTGAATCCCAGCAACATATTGTAAAGTTATGTTCAGAGGACACACAAATTTTGTACACCAGCCTATTCCATGTTTCTATTCATTACCATATTTATCACACCATAATACGCACCCATTTTTTAGAGCAGGAAAACCAGAAAAAAAAAACATTTGAAGTCTTCAAATCAATTGGGGATAATTTTCTGCAGTACCAAATTTCAGCCACAAGATTCAGCCACGTCATCTTTCTCACACATAGGTGAAAAGGGGGCCGAGGGGGAAGGGGCGTGCAGATATGTGCACTCACGCTGAAGAGATAGATGGGAGCGTTCAGCGGCACACCGCTGATGTATACAGAACTGACAGCTCCTCCACCTCAGCGGCTAATCTTCTTGCCAGGAGAGTGAAGGCCGAGTGGTCATGCATTAGGACCATAAGATGCAGGCACTTCTACCACCACCCCCCTCCGATTTCTGAGGCCATAAAGTGCATCTTATGGTCTGAAAAATATGGTACATTAATGGCCAGTTGTCCATACAAGAATTACACAATCTTGTGCTGTAGTAAGAAGTAGAGATGTTAAGATATCCAGAATTATCATGAATTACATGCAGAGCCAATCGAACTATGCAGCTTCTCTGCTCTATTAGCTCAACTTTTGTCTGCATGTCATTTGTATATTGATGAGATCCTGAAATTACATCTCTAGCAACAAGTAGCCAAATCTAACAGAGGACCATAACACACAGAGCCAACGAATCCTTCTATGGATTTCTGTATTTGCCATTTTTAAAGATTATGTAATATCAAAAGTTTGTTTCAGACCGGTATTTTATGTGGAAATGAGTTCAACTAAAATAAAATACCAAAGATGTGGATTCTGCTAGTCTACATCTATTAGAAATTAACTACATTCTGAAAGAAAGCAGTGTAATCCAACTTCATATATAATTAAGGCGGCTTAAATGAGTGAACATGAGCCCAAAGTGTGTGCACCCTGTTTTTAGAGAAGTACAGTATAGATGAGGGATGTGGCTGTGGCTGCATCTCATCTGACAGCCCAGGAGAGCTGGCGGGAAGCCAAGGTGCGACCACGGGTCACGCATTCGGACCATAAGGCGCAGGCACTATTTCCCCCCGATTTTGGAAGTGATTTGTGGTCCGAAAAATATGGTATTTTCAAAGGTCACAGTAGATTCGTCCCACCTATCCAATGCAAACAACCGGGTGCTATTTGTGATTGGTGAATGAAACCCGGCTCAAGGCTTTTTTGTTAACTTTGAAAATAAAGAGGTCAGTGATGGCTTGTTTTAAAGCTTTTCTTACCACTTAAGGGCTGGTGTTGATTATCTTTTTAAACATTGCATATGCTATGAAACACAAATATATGTATATCTAATGAAATGGAAGGTTAGATTTCCTCTTCCAGTGCACTGCAGAGAATGTTCTGTATAATATCATGTGAATGTCCATACCCAGGGCACTGATGTACTATTAGATATGAGCTGGCATCTCGTAGCATGATCCACGTACCTGTTTACTGGGGATTAGTGTGGATTGTAAGTAAGCTGCATGCATCGTAGTGCTTGGAGGTGGATTGAGGTTGGCAGTGGGTGTTATATTAGCCGAATGCATTTTTACACACATAACACTTCCCTATAGTGCAGTGGTTTCCAAACTGGGGGGCACAAAGGTATTCCAAGGGGCGCTGGCCCTCATTCTTAACCTGTGTTTGAATAGGGAGGGGGGCTTGATAATGTTTCTAAATAGAAAAGAGGAAAGTTTGGGGACCATTGCTATAGTGCATAACTCATAAATTCATCTCTAACATAGTCACTTAATTTTTAGATGTGCTGTGATAATTTGCAACCACAGAGGCATATAAAAAACCTTGAGTAATGTACTTCAATACAATGGGAACTTGTGGAAAGACCACAAGTTCCATCCCACAAATATGCCGATCACAAATAACTGCTGGTATCAGCCATAGACACAAGTACATTGAATTCTTTCCTCTGCTCTACTAACTTAACCTGGTATTCTAATCCTCTGCCTGACTATTCCACTCCTTAAAGATGGTGCCTGGAGGTACCAGCTCTGTCTCTAAATATCAACAGTATAAATTCCAGATTGCCTACAATTAGATGCTACTGCACATACTGTATGTACCTTAACATCATATTTGTATTAATATCTGTTCAACAAACTTTTGGAGATGTTCACATAAAATTTATTTTTGACCTATTGTCTGTCATTTGCTATTGTGTATCCTTTAGAAATATGAGAGAAATACAGTCAAAGGGCTTGTCCCCACTTCCAAACGTGTCCCCACGTATCGTGGCACAGTGATCGCTTGCACATTTGGGTGTACTTTTCTGTAGGTGATTGGGGCAGACAGGACTGTGCCCGATCGCTCCCAAAGAGAATGAATGGGGGCACATTTAAAAATGGTGTCTCGATTATTAAACATGCCCCCATTCATGTCTATGGGCGTGATCAGGGGTGACCTTAACCAAAATCATGGATGTGGGGATAAGGACTATCAAATACATGGCAGCGATCACCCACGATTGTCACAACGAGATTTAAATCGCGTTACGGGTGATCACTCAAGTGGGGACAAGCATAAATTGTTGCCAGTACTCATGCATGGCATTACACACAGAGAGTAAAGGTAGCGATACACAGGTCAATATTTCCATTCAATGGAACAAAATGTCGATCAAATGGGAATCGATTCCTGCTCACCTTTTAAGATCGACCAAAAGGGATCGATATCGAACAGATAATCCATTGGAAAGCGATTGGACATGTTGGTTAGTTTTTGTTGAATGAACAAGTATCTGACAAGTTTTATATCTTTCTTGCTACAGCTTTCTGGCAACTCAGAAAGATTGGGGACAGACCTAAAAGCCTTCGAGGGATTACCCATAGTGTAAAGGATCGTAAAATGTCACCAGAAATAAACTTGTGCTCTTCTCAAGCAAATATCTAGCATATCAAGCAACATGCACGTTCACTGCGCTCGTTTGTGCTCTAATCAATAAACAAATCTAGCCATGGATGGCTTTCTTCAACAGGTCAGTCGAGCAGGCAACATAAGGCTATGTTTGCACTTAGGCGATTAATCGTCTGCGCTCAAGATCGTCAGGCAATTTTCACCATTAGAAAAAAAAACACCTCCATAGAGAATAAATGGATGCAATTTTTGATCGCCCCCATGCCGGATCGCAAATCGCCTCCATTCATATCTATGGGCACGATCAGAGGAAAATAATCATGGCCGCCGGCAATCAAAAGGCGGGGAGCAAATCGTAACTGCGCGCTTCTCTTATCAATGGGGACAAGTCTATTCAAAATAGTGAAGGCAATTGAAGACGATTCCGCAGGCGAGCACCAGGCGATTAATCACCTAAATAAGAACATAGCCTTAATCCTGCATGAAAGTCATTCTTTTGGATGGGGACTAGGGTCCCAATCTGAAGGATTGACCAGGAATCGGACACATAAAATGGTGGTCCTTGGTTTCCGTCCAATCGACTGGCGCCCGAGCACAGCATGACGTCACCGCGTGGCACTCGAATGGGTCATCTATTGAGCGCCGGTTGGGACATGGATGGACACCATTAGGGTTGGTTAGACGGATAGCACAGTGACCAAACTTTCAAACTATCATGGATTATACAGCAGAGGAAACAGTATGGTGTCTCTCTTCCCCCATCACACTTCACAGAACAGATCTATGTGTACAACTCTCATTTGTTGTCTTGTACTACTGGAGGGGGGGGGGGGGCACTGTTGCTCCAGAATTTTCTGAAGTAAACTGCAAGCATTGGTAGGTGACTGGTAGCAAAGGTCAAAGACAGCTTATTACCAATCTTAAGAATACAGGGTATAGCATGCTGACCGTATGTAGCAAGTAAGTGATCAGCAGATCTGCAATGCATGTGTTGGAGTGAAAACTGTCTATTTCATGCCCACTGTGTTCCATTCGAAATACAATATTTTTGTTAAAAAAAAAAATAAATGTTCATGGGACAAGTTTTAAAGTCATCGATTTTTATAGTTCTTGAAACTTCTTGAGATTTCCAATTTTTTATGAAAACATATTTGCAGTTGTAGTTTATAAAGACCCTCTTTTTATCATATAAATGTATTATTTGTATTCTTATTCCCAATTACTATAAACATTCTTGATATCAACTTTCAAAAGCCATATGCCTTATGTTTCGTGGTTTGCCAGCCTGGTAATAGCTGCTTTCAAATTATCCGAGGAAAGGATGAGATTAGTGAAAATCAAATCAAGAAATGTTACAGTTTACCGTGTCTTTGTAAATCAAAAAATCAATCCACAAACAATCTTATCCAATCACACCGCACAGGAAGAGTTCTGCCATCTTCTACCCTGGCCAGGTTACAGTGGCATGCTGATAATAAAACAATACAAAAAAATCAAACAACTAGAACACGACAACTGGTCATTTTAGACACAGGGTCCAGGGAAACAGATAGTAGTCTCCACCTATCGGCAGTGACGAGTTGGTTGATCCCTGAGCAGAACCTGTCAGAGCTTGCAAGTTCAGTCTTTGGCTGAAAGTTCAGTGAACATCAGATCAATAATAATAGCAATAAATAGAGGCCAAGGTGGAAGTGGAAGCTCGTTCATCCTGTTCCCTGAGGTAGCCTCTGGTGGAAAAGTCAGAGCTACCGGCTCAGTCTTGTGCAAGAAGGCATCTGTCCATTAGTCTTCTATAGTCAGATCTCTAGCCAGCTTCTCCCTCTGGCCCCTAAAGGTTGGAATATATAGGCACATGTGCAGGCAGCGGCTGACAGCTCAACCTTCCTCGCCTCACTCCATAACTTCGTCCTCTTCCTCTCTTTCGTGGTGGCTGCGTTTAAAGAATCCCAGCTGCGTACCAGAAAAGACAAGACATTACTATATATTATCTTAAAGAAAACATACATCTAGCCTGTAAAATGAATATCCCCCCCACTCCCCCCTCTTGGGTGTTTTGGGCAACCCGGTGTTCCCCTCTGCTTTCACTGAGCCTGCTGCCTTCTATGATATACAGGGATTTAGCTTCTTTCCAAGCCTAAGGGGTCAATGGCATTTGCCGTCATCCGCCTTCTTCTGCTTCCTTCAGATCCTTCATTCATCCGCCATTTCTTATTCCCTTTTCTCAAGAAGTGCATTGACTATCCTATCAACCTATCTGACTTTGAGCGGAGTTGCTCAACCAACTAGTGCTCTGGCGGCTTAATATCCTCCCTTTATGGGCAACTTTCTTCCTCATCTGCCTTCGTTAAGCTGCCCTATATGCTCGCTTGGGAACTTGACCTCGGCCAATCGCTTGATGCAGATGACTGGATCCAAATTTGTCAAAACGTTGCCAGCTGTTCTCGTAATGTAACGTCTCTCAAAATCTTGTTTCAAGTTTTAATGCGTTGGTACCTCACCCTGATCCGCATTGCTAAGTTGTCGCCCTCTACATCTCCTAACTGCTTCCAGAGATGCCCTTTTGCGGGGACCCTTCTCCATGTGTGGTGGGACTGCCCTAGGGTGCGCAAACTATGGATAAGGAGCTACAACCTCTTGCACACACTTGTGCACACCCCTCTGCCTAAAAATCCTTGGGAAGCCCTGCTCAATAGGTGCCTGCCTCAACTGCACCGTTGGGCTAGAAACACATATGACGCCAGTTTAGCAGCCGCTCAGCTAGTGATCATGAGGTCCTGGAAGCAACCAACCCCCATGAACACTTCCTGAAAATTTGGTCTACCTAGATTGAGTACCTGCAGTCTAAAGACCTTCCCTTAGGTGTTGTGCGTTTCTAATGGTCCCGAGTCCCCACTTCCTTTTACCCTGACCTTTCCTCCCTCCCCTTCTTTCCCCCTCCCTCTCTGCTCGCCTCTTTTCTACTAATTTCTTTACTTTTTCTACACTGTCTGTTCCTTGTGACAAACCATTCTGCCGATGGTCGTTTCACATGCGCTTTTATGTTCCCCATTCTTTGATAATTTGTACTGTGTACTTTGAAAATTAATAGCATTTCTCGTAACAGAAAATATACATTTAGAATGACAGGTGTTGGCCTTGTTAGGGTCCCCATACACCATCTGTCAGATTTCCTTTAGATATCCTTTTGTTTTACCAAAACCATGTAATATGAGTGACTTTCTAAACAATCAAGTCTACCTGTGTTCAATCACAGAGGACCCTATACTACTTAGTTGCTGCTTGATCTAAAGGATATCTGACAGAGCGATCTGAAGGTGTACGGCCAGCTTAAAGCAGGGTACAGATGTAGATATTCGAGCCGTCCGATGTACCCTGCAGCAGCGTGATGATGCCATCATGCTGCTGTCAGATATTGGAGAAGTTCTGCCTCTCCCTGGCTCCTTCTCCTCAGCCGAGCTTTGCCTGGAGAGCCAGGCAAAGCATCAGAAATCGCCGTATTAACCTCCCTGGCGGTTCACTGAGGTCCAGATTTCTGTACCAAAAGTGATACAGTG
>CM070034.1:125196798-125206843 GCA_036250615.1 Ptychadena robeensis | reverse complement strand
GCTTTAGAGGTACAGAAATTTTTTTTTTTTTTATAAGTTTACACTTCTTTTCTTTTGATTGAATAAAACATTTATAAAACATTTATCCAATCCAATCAAAATAAAAAACAAATGAAAAAAAAAATATTTCTGTACCTTTAAATCTCCCGCCCGGCGCGTGACGTCATCAGGACACCAGTGCCGATCACGGAAATAGCCGGAGACATCTGGCTATTTTCGGAGACAGATCCCACTAGCAGAAACGCTCAGCGGGAGCGTTTCTGCTAGTAGGATCTACTTTTGAACTGGATTATAGAAAGACATTTCTATAATCCAGTCCAAAAGTAAAAAAAAAAAAGATTTAAAAAACGTTTCTTTAAGACCGGGTCCCGCCTCCGTGACGTCACACGTCACTCCGGGACTCAGAAGAAGCCGCGACGGTGAAGTGGACCGTGGCAGCCAGACCAGGTGAGCTCCCACGCTGTTGCCACGCACGTATCGATAGTTGCTGGGTCCCTTTGCCCGAACTGGGTTCGGGCATATCGCTAGGGAGGTTAATGGTCATGTGCTATAGGGCTGTTTTAGAGCGGAACAGCTTTTTCGAAAACAGCTATAGGGGCAGATTATATGGGTCAGATTGATGGCCGTGAGCACGCACGGCGCTCGAATCGGCCATCGATTTGACCCATATCTCCACATCTGTACCCTGCTTTAGGGTAAAGGTTTAATATAGGTTTTTGTCTTTTGCATGTAAAATAAATGATCTTTAATAAAATTGTGAGCCTTATCACCATTGTTTATTATGGGTTTTCTTATCTAGGGAATATATACTATAATTCATAGAGCATGTTTTTTTTACAAATATACTTGGGATATAAAGAGAAACAGAGCAGCCTGCATAAGCATACATTTATTATAATTGGTGCAAAGGCCCCCATACACCTAAAAATCTAACCATACAATTTCTGTACAGTCAACTTCTTATTCTACCAAAACCATGTAATATAAGGACCTTTCTACACCTTCCAATCACTATGTATTCTATCAGGGAGGCCACTATACTACACAGTTGTTGGTAGATCTAATGGACATTGTATAGAGTGATCTAAAGGTGTATGGGGGGGGCTTAAGTATGACTGTAAAATATATGTCAACATATATCAAAGTTCAATACCTTCCAAAGAGCCAAGACTAGTAGAGCCAATAGCAGCAGCCCTCCTATTGTACTACTGATTATGATCCATATGGGAACTTCCCAATCTTCCGGCTTGGAAATTTCCAGTATGACCTAGAGCATAGACAGAAATATTTATTTAAAGATATCACAAGAGTATATAATAAAACATGTGCACCGTGTAGATGTGCACAACAGACAACTATGACATTTGGACTGTAGGTGGCAGCAGAGCTCTGTGTTATTAAAAAGACCCCATCCTGCCCCCTATAGGTCAACAATAAGAGCCAATTACAACAAACAATTGCTATAACCATGCTTTATGTTTGTAGCTGAGCATACCAGACGGTACTTTTAAAAACCATCCAATTAAGAAAGTTTACTGCTTAGTTATCTACCCTAAAATTGTGAAATGGACAATCTCATTTGCCTGCTGTATTACAACTCAGACAGTATTTGTTTTAATTTAGACATTTAGTGTTTAATGTAAAGAAAAAAATTACTTTTACTGTGATTGTGAGGATGGATGTAAAAACAGAACAAGTATAAGGTACTTATGGATAGTGATGAGCGGCATAGGCAATATTCGAATTTGCGATATTTCGCAAATAATTTTACTAATACTCGATTCTATATTCGCTGCGCGCGACTGTACAATTATAATCGCCTCGTAATGACCTTTAAAACACATGTGCTATTTATATATAATATATATTCGCAATCCATGCCCATAAGCATCCCAATGCGAATATTCAAAATTGCAAATATCCGCGAAATTTGCGAATTCTTGAATAGCCGATATTCGCCAAATATTTTCGAAATTCTAATATTCGAGCTCAACACTACTTATGGAAAGGTTGCAATATTAATACCTTTCAGAGATTGTAAGCAGGATTCTCTTCTCCTGTGTCATTTTATGTCAGTTTATACCTGTATGTAAGCTTGTTATGTATTTAATGTATGGTGCTGCGCAATATGCTGGCGCTGGTATTGCACACTAAAGGTAGCCATACACGGGTCGATTTCTCACACGATTTTTGACCGTTCGATCACCGTGCGCATTCATGAGATCGATTGGCGATCGATCTGCAATCAATCAGGTTCTGCCCAAACTGCCCGATCAACCAAAAAAAATCGGAATCGACTAAAAAATGGATCAGACATTGAACCGACATGTTGTTTTTTTTGGTCGATCATTGCCAATCAAAGTAGGTTGGTGGACCCATAGCCCCTTATGCAGCAGCCTTTCCGATTGATGGATTTTGGGGAATCTGACATTTTGGAGATCGGCTTCTGTCTAAATCAGCCAAAAATCAGATTCCCAAGGTGGTGTTGCATCGATTCCTGATCCAATCAATTGCTGATTCCCGATTGCCTGGAAAGGTCGGATCGAGAATTGATCTGCAATTGATTTGCAATTGATCTGTGACAAATCGGCCCATGTATGGCTACCTTAAAGGTCCTCATACACATCACGAAAGACGCTTGACAGATGACCTGTTCAAGCTTAGCACCACTTTAAGATTGGCATTTGAGGAGGATGTGTGAACATGTCTGTTACCTGCTCGACAGACCTGTCTTCGATTGAAGACAGGAGATCTCGCTCAAAGACAAGGGTGACTGAATTAGATGGGCACTAGATAGATGGCCGTGAGCACGCACCGCATCATGTCAGGCGTATGGACACCTTAGCTGCGGGGCTAGCTCAGGATGAGTTTGCAGGGTAAGCATGTCCTTTTTTTTATTTATGCTTTAAATCAGGGACCTGAAACATATATGCAAATAAACGTATGACTTGCATGTTTGTTCTGAGTGATGAATCAAATATTGTAGGTCATCTTGTGATGGGAAAATGATATTATGTGTGCCACAACAGAAATAAAAAAAATGCTGTAACACAACTTAATACACTTCAGTAAAGCCTTATGGACGATACACAACACAAACTGTAATACATAAATCATGGGTCCTCAATCTAAGAAAGATAATAGATAGCTGCGCACAATTGTCAGCAGTGATTACACAGCTATAGTGATAACAGTGGCCAGAAAGGCCCTCAGTGGGTGTATGGGGCCTGAGCAAAGATCGCAGAGTAAAATTGGGTCAGTATGAGGGATGGGTGTTTAACCTTCTTAGCGTTCATGACGAGCCCATCTCGTCCAGAGTTTGTGTGAAGAACAAACTCTGGATGAGCTGTGCTCCCATGAAAGCCGCATATCCCCGGAAAGCTACGGCGATGCTGCCGCAGCATTTCCGGGGTTCTGTGGCTTCACTGATCGCGTCGCGGTGACGCGGAAGGGGACGAGGGTGAGCAGTGCCATAGACCTCCATGTTAATGGAGGGGCTTCTGCTTCCCAGCCCTCCCAGCTTGTGTCATGAATGACACTGGCTGTATGGAGAGGGGAGGGGGGAGGGAGGAAATGGCAGGCAGTGTACCTCGTACACTGCTGCCATTGCCTGTACCACACTGTTAAAAACGGGCAGTGCGCTAGGGAGGTTAAGTTGCGTGTAGGTGTACAGCTCTAAAAATGGAGGAGTGTGGCTGTTTGAAAACAAAGAGCTTCCACTCGGAAAGCGTTCCATTGTTCCTGTTAATCCCTCCAGCACCTGTAAGCAGGAAGTAATCTAATCCGTAACCAGGAAGTGACATCATCCTTGTAAGCACATGGCCCTGAGAGATCAATCTTTGCAAACCTCCTTTATTGTGAGTATTTTGTCTTTTGTTTTATTTTGCCATTTACAATACCTTACTCTGTTGTACTAGGTTGTGCCCCTTGTGTCCTTGTTCCTCAAACTACAGCCTGCAGGCCATATACGCCCCTTCATGGCTTTTAGTCCGGCCCCCAAAACCCTGTCACCCTGATGTATTTGAGCTGTCAGAAAGCTGGAGCTTACGGTAAAACCTGGAGCTGTGGTATACAGTGACGGTAAGGTTGCACTGAGGGCATCTTGTGGCAAAAGACAGTATTGCAGGGGAATTTCTTGTTCCACAATTAAAACAAGGTTTGAGGACCCTTGATATAAATGAATGATATTGACTGCACAAAAAGAATCACCTGGCGGGTGGGCTCCTCCTCTCGGAATATAAATGGGCTCTGGAATTTCTGCTGTAATACTGCAATAGTTACCAGATTCACAGAGCGGAATTTAATCTGCAAGAAAAAAGACAATGCCATGAGGATTAATATTTGCTCTGGCTTAGCTGACACCACTGTCTTATATTAATAGAATATGACCTAAATCACAGGGTTAGCCAAGAAAGCTTACATTTAATCTCAAACAATTCAATTTAATCAGCCTATGGAACATGACTCTTGTCTGTAAGTAAAACAGCTATGTATTCTGTCGGCAGGCTTTATTTATTTTGTTAAAAATGTTTACTTTCAGGACTGATTTTGGTTATATAGTTTGATTTTAGTATGCTGTTAGGCCTATGGTCCTGTTTATGTATAAGCGTTTTTATGTACATTGAGCAACACACACACTGTCCAATGGGCTAGTTCATACCTGTGTATTGTAGTGCATTTAAAAAAAAAAGTTAATGGGTACGTTTATGTCCGCTTTGTTACAAAGCAAATGAAATGCATGTTACCGTTGTGTTGTAGGTCATTTTAGAACATGACAACTAGCACCTACCCTAAGAACCTCTTTTCATCAGTTCATTGGCTAGGATATATTAGGCAAACCAATGCACAACATATGAAAAAGGCATAAAAAAGCATGAATAATGCACGACAAGGCATGTTAAAATAAACATTAACTTAGGCACATAAAACATCAAAAACAAGACACATGGGTCATAAGATGATTAATAACCATTAAAGCCGGCCATAGAGGTCCCGATCTATGGCCGGCTTTTAGCAGACTCCTCACAGCATGGTGACGTCACCACGCTGTGTGGAGTCAGCTACAGAACGGACAGGAATCCTGTGTGTTCCACTAACACACGGGACTCCTGTCAGATTGTAGTCAATTAATTCGGAGGGGGAGGAGACTTCCCCTCTGAGTTAACAGCCTGCAGCAGGATCGGAGGATCGGGCAGAAAAAGAACCAGCAGGACGGATCCACGTGCAATCTGACCTGCCGGCTCTTTTGGTCAGATCCTCAAGGTGGGCTCCCCTATAGTTGCGGCCGACAGACCTTTATGTGCTTGGCGGGAGCGAGCACGGCGGTCGACCGCAACTATGGCCAGGAATCGGCCCGTCTATGGGGGCTTATGAAATTCTATTATTGAATAGTCTTGGTGTTGAGTCAACCATCCACATACACTGTGAGTTCTGTCTACAGCAATATACTTTTCATTTGAAGATCAAACACCAGGAAATCACATCAGATTTACAGTGCGTCCGGAAAGTAATCACAATGCTTTACCACTTTTTCCACGTTTTGCTATATTACGGCCTTGCTCCAGAATGGATTACATTAATTTCAATTCTACACAGTTTTTGCTCAATACTTTGTGGATGCACCTTTGATATTTTGATGCCACAAGCTTGGCACATCTATCCTTGGCCAGTTTTACTCATTCCTATTTGCAGCACCTCTAAAGCTCCATCAGGTTGGCTGGGAAGCGTAGGGGCAGCCATAAGATCTCTCCAGAGATGTTCAATCAGATTAAAGTCTGTGCTCTGGATGGGCCATTCAAGGACATTCAAAGAGTTGTCCTGAAGCCACTGATATCTTGGCTGTGCGCTTTGGGTTGTTGTTCTGCTGAAAGATGACCCATCGCTCCAGTCTGAGTAGCAGGTGGAGCAGGTGTTCATCTAGGATGTCTCTGTAAATTGCTGCAGTCATCTTTCCCTTTATCCTGACTATTCTCCGAGTTCCTGCCACTGAAAAACATCCCCCACAGCATGATGCTGCCACCACCATGCTTCACTGTAGTGATGGTTTTGGCCTGGTAATGAGTGGTGCCTGGTTTCCTCTAAATGTGACTCCTGGCATTTACACCAAATAGTTAATCTTGTCTCATCAGACAATGTCTCAGATCAGTCCTCAGTCCTTCAGGTGCCTTTTGGCAAACTCCAGGCAAGCTGACATGTTCCTTTTACAAAGGAGTGGCTTCTGTCTGACCACTCTACATTACAGGCCTGATTGGTGCATTGCTGCAGAAATGGTTGTCCTTCTGGAAGATAGAGGAGCTCTGGAGCTCTGATAGAGTGACCATCAGGTTCTTGGTCACCTCCCCGACTAAGGCCCTTCAGTCCTGATTGCTCAGTTTAGATGGCCGGCCAGCTCTAGGAAGAGTCCTGGTGGTTTTAAACTTCTACCACTTACAGATGATGGAGCACCCTGTGCTCATTGGGACAACAACCCATAACACACAACCAAGATATTAAAGGAGTGGCTTCAGGATAACTCTGTGAATGTCCTTGAGTGGTCCAGCCAGAGCCCAGATTTAAATCTTATTGAACATCTGTAGAGAGATCTACATATAATGGCTGCACAGATGCTTCCCATCCAACCTGATAGAACTTGCTGCAAAGACGATTGGGCAAAAACTGGCCAAGGATAGGTGTGCCAAGCTTGTGACATCATATTCATAAATACTTAATGCTGTAATTGCTGCCAAAGGTGAAAAGGCAAAGTATGAGCAAAGGCTCTTCTCATAATCTCAAGTAAACGATTTTTTCATGTGGTCATTTTGGGGTGTTGTGTGTAGAATTCTGTAACAAAACAAAGTGTGGACAAAGTAATGCGCTGTGAATACTTTCTGGATGCACTGTATACAATCTTATAGAATGATGTGAACACACTCTCATTATATATGTGATTCCTTTCAGTCCTTACCGCTTGGAATGTTCTGCTCCACAATCTCCCATGCAATGTAAATGTTGCTTCCTGATTGGACGCCAGGCTTATTGTACAATCAATGGACACGACATCTGAGTTACTGTGATTCTGAAATAATAATACATTGTATTATAAAATGTCCAATGTTTGCACTTGCACTGTACCAACAATGGCAGAAATTTCCTAATACATCCTAAAGGCCACTAAGTTCAGAGACTGGTTGCGGATCCATGCCTCAATTTTAAGAATCTAATAGCTTTTATTTCTATAAACTAGACTGTTTGTACTTGCATTAATAGCGTTATTGGCTAGCTGCCATCCTATTCTGCCAAGGAGTAATCAGCATTTAAAAGCCAAAGGGAGACTTTCAACAAACAACTGATTAACTACTGTTGTGGCATGGAAGATGCAAATAAAAAACAACATGTAATCACTTTAGTGCCACTGACCCAACTTTTCCCATCCTGAACCATTCCTAAGTCTATATGTGTTACCAGCTGTGGAAGGTGGCTGATGTCCTCTTCTGATGGCTTCCTACGGTAATCTGTACTATTTCCCCATACGTTACAGGTCCCATTTCCCTGAAAAAGAAAATGTTATTAGTATGGTCGGGGTAAATAGAAGTTTTCTTTGTATTATACACAACTCAATAAAGTACCTGGTCACCAGTAAGCTGTTGTAACAGGAGAAGGCGATTACCACCACGAGTCGCCACAGGAATAGTAATCTTAATTGTGACATCTTCAGGAAAGAAGCCCAGATTTTGTATCTAAGACAAAAAGATACAAAAGTTTACATAGATCCAAGGAATCATTTTGCCATGTGTGCACATCTGCATGGAGAATTATCTGCTGTACTATCTTGCACGTTTTAACACTGAAGAGAGTCACTGAAACATAAAATCAACAACAATGTTGAGGATCAGAGGGTCGCATTCCGGGCTTCTGACAGACTTGTGCGCCCTGTGGGCGGACGTGCAGTTGCTCGGCTGGACCTCATTTTAACCCTATAGGGCAACCAACTGAAAACCATCCAGGGAATGCCTTATGTCACATGGCCCAGGCCATTGCTCTAATCGGGCGGTTTAGGTACCCATACATGGGTTGATTTTTTTTATTCCTGTACATCCCCGTTCATCACAATTACTTTGGATGGGGACCAGGGTCCCCAGCCAAAGAATCGTCTGGGAATTGATTTGTGTGGCAATCCATGACTTCATCCCGCATCGCTCAATTGTTCGTAGAATTACCAGGTATATATAACCTAGCCTAGGCTCAGATTGACAGAATATTAATGGCTGCCATTCATCCTGGAAGAGCACAGGCTCTTCATAACTAGAGTTGTGCCATAGAAAAGGGTACTAATGCAACAACAACTTTGCATACTCTGTGCTGGTGCTCGGGTGGTGTGGTGAAAACCGCCAGGGAATTTCTTATTTCACATTCCCCAGGCGGTTGCTCTAATTAGGAGGTTAAGGTACCCATACATGGGTTGATTGTTCGTTTGATTTCCGAAAATCTCAATCTACTGTTTGCCGAATGAACGGGTATGTACCTGTGTATGGGCACCTTTAACCTAGCCTAGGCTCAGATTGGATTAAATATAAATGGCTGCCATTCATCCAGGAAGAGCCCAGGCTGTTCGCAGCTTTGTGTTTGAGTTGTGCCATAGAAGAGGGTACTATTGCAGCAACTACTTTGCAGTTGGAGGCATTAGTCACCTTTATCTCAATATAGGAAAATATAGGAAATTTCCTTGTCTATAGGTAATCAGCTATTTTAGGTGATCATAGAATTATCTTACAGAATTATCTGTATCTGTTGGTATAAGGAAATAATTCAAAAAGTATTTTGAACAGTAGTACCATAGATCGATGTTAGACTGACTGTGGATATTTTAAGTCATGGGAATCTAAGAACGATGGGGAAATAATCGATCTGTGCATGGTTAGCTTTAGAGTGAGATTAGTGAAATGAGTGAGATGTAAATATAGAAAGGATATTTGTACAATGCAGTCACCTACCTTAAAGGAGCAGTTGAATGGGGGCCCAATGGCATTGTATCTATCAGCTGACCCTTGAGATGTGATCTCATACTGGTCCAGGCTGGAGTGTCTGGGATAGAAGAATGCTTTTGTTAGGAGATATTCACATCCAATAATTGCACGTTTCATAACCGCTATGTGAGAGGTTCATACTGGCTGTTTTTGGTTGGCAGGTCTGCCGAGAAGATGGAACGTTAATTGGTTCCAAATCCATATTGAGTCTCAAATATTTCTTTGATGACAAACATGTGTCACAGTCCATGAATTGAATCCCACACGTTAAAAAAGATTCCATCCATGACTAGAAGCTCTTCCACATATCCGGTCTGATGCGTGCAGGTAATAAAAGTGCCTATTAATATGACTGGTGTCACATAGACCGCCAGGCACCTCACTGTGAGCGCTCTTTCTGGCTCTTGATTAAAGCACATACTGTTAATTTCTGCACTTTGTACATTCCCAGCCTCTGCTGTACTTCGGGGTCACCCAAAGTTTCTGAACTTCTGCTTCTTTGCATAACAACTAGATCTAAAACAAAGTGGAAGATGTCTTTTCAACATTAAAAAAAGAGGGTCTGATTCACAAATACTCAAACTTCTGCTTTTATTTATAAATTCTGCTGAATTTATAATATTATGAATGATTATTTATAATTTTTTTACAATATTCCTTGTTTTTTTTGTGAATCTGTCCTGACAATAAACTTTTCTAAATAAAATAGTGATCACCTAAGGTTGTTATTGGACGCAGTACAAGCCTCCAGTTATTCTATGGACTTTAGGAGTGCTGGGGTATTGGTGTATATGGTATGAGCTCTATGCAGTAACGTTTGAGTCATAATTCTGTAGACAACTCGCTATATTGTTTCTCTCTTACTTTATAGACAAAATATTATTTAATCAGGGCTGCCATCAGAAATTTCAGGGCCCCATACAAGGTAACCATCAGTCTATATCATAGCTCTGTTTTTCTTTGTAATCTCCAGCTGTCTGACAGCTCCAGGCCGGATTAAAAGCCTTGGAGGGCCAAATATGGTCTGCGGGCTGTAGTTTAAG
>CM070034.1:125155501-125196698 GCA_036250615.1 Ptychadena robeensis | reverse complement strand
TAGATATCATCAAAGGCTTTGATGATATCTATGAGGCACATAACCTTTGATGATGTATATAACACAAAATATTCCTTACCATACTACAGTGTTCCCTAATGCTTGAAGTATAAAAATATAAAATATTGTCTTCTAGCTATGCATGCTGTCATTTTTCATTATAAAATGCTTATACAATCAGTACAAATGGAAAATGTTATGTGTGGCTCTTAAGTGATGGCGAGGGCCAGATTTGTGACTCTTCATATCAACTCACCTGGGGTCTCAGTTGAAGTATTGGCTATATGGTATAATCTCTCTATTTAAGGATAATATACTGTATAGTAAGTTTTGTACTTCTACTTATTACTGGAGAAGACTTATATACTGCATTACATTACTGAATACGTCTTCCAGCTGTGACTGTGAAATTATTATAGCATCATATACCAAAGATTACCCAGTGGTACCAGGATTTGGTTACTAATTCAGACTGTGTATTTAATGTGTGTAGTAGAAAAACAGAGGATATGAAAGACAAGTGTAGTTCAACTCACAATGTTTAAAAATATCTTAAGGGGAAGAACGAAAAGAACGAAGACTATGAATGGTTACTATTAGAAGCACAGACAGTTCATTTTGATGCTTTTATACATAATTCACATCTAAAAGTATTAGTAAGTCCAGCGATATACATAGAAATTAGCTTGAAATTAGATAAATTTAGAGGCAGCTATATACCTGGTGAATAGCAGATCTGACTCATACTTGAGGTTGAAGTTAAGCAGGACCTCATTATCAGTGATCGTACTCTCCATTTCTTCACTGTCACTGTAATGTCAAATGCAATAAGAAACAATGAATGCTTACTGATAATTGTGTAACTTTCTGCTAGATTTAACAACAATTTTATCAGAGAGAAACATAGAAGGTGCCATAGCTGACCTTATAGTTTTGCTTCTTCCTTCTATTATATTGCTTTTTTGACCAATGTTTTTTTTTTTAAATAACAAATGTTTATTGGGTTTTTCATTACACACAGAACAAAAAAATACGACACAGGGTACAGAAGCAACAAAAATAAAAAGGGGGGGGGGGGGGTTTGACCAATGGTTTTAGTCAGTCAGTAACTAAACCAGCAGGTCAGCATTATAGCCAGGCAATCAACTTTAGAAGAAAGTCCGCTATGTTAGAACATATACTTCCTTCAGGAAAGACTTACTTTATTTTTTTGTAACTACACAGACAATATGATATATGCATTAAAAGCAATCATGGTTCCTATCTTCAATATCATCAATGGTTTAGTACACAAGGTACAATCCTATTGATATATGCCAGAGCAGTTTAGTCTGGTGGTAGGAGATGTGGGTCTTCCAGCCCCTTTAATTCAATGGACCAACGCTCGAGGGCTATGAGGGGCTGTGTAGACAGCCCTGTCATAGCCCCATTGTCGTCAGTGGCCGGCTTTTGCACTGCGCTAGAAGTCCTGCATTGAATGCAAGTTTAGCGCAAGTGTAGCCATAGCCTAAAGGGGATGATATAGATTGCCCCTTGAGTGACAACTCTGAAATCATATTCAAGTTGAAGATGCCCAGAAGTGATCTCACAACATTGGATGTTTGTATAAGGTAGGCTTTATTGATACACAATGTGCTTAAAGTACATTAATGCCACAAATAATCTCATGGTCAGAATACTGCTGCAATTAATGGTGTGGTGCCAGTATCTTTTTAAATTGGTTCAAATAAATAATATATAGATATATATATATCAAACTTGGCACTACAGGTTGAGTCTCATAAAACAAGGCATGACTACATTTGTCAACCCTGTCCAGCAACAGTTACATACATCCCACCGCACTAAGCAGAAAGGAAGAGACCATAATGATGGAGAAAAAACATGCATGAATTACCTGCTGGCTACTAGATGGATTTGTAAAGCTGGAAGAAACACAGATTTACTAAATCCAAAGTCTAGCCGAAATGCCACCTGTGAGAAAGATACATATAAACCATATCAATTGTGAGACAAATCTACATAAACTAGGATCACCAATACCTTTTACAGATTGCATATCACATAATTTATCCATATATCACATCTGCTACATGATTCAACTAGAAGGCCTTTCAGTTTATTACTTGTATGGAAAATAAATCATGTACTGGGGATATGTTTTTCTATTCAATAATATTGGTAACCTCAGTAGCTCTAGAAGCTGTATGTTTGGAACAAAACTAAATTGGTAATTCTCTGGTGTTGTACTTTAGTTTTGATTATCTCTGGGATGACTCAGATGTGCCTTCAGAACAGATACAAATAACAACATATCTACAAGGATAAGTGATCATTGGGAAGGGACAACACAATTACTTAATCACATTCCCTTCCAGAGTATATGGAGAAAAGCATTGAAAACAATTATCTATCGCCATCTAGTGACTATTGCTTGTACTGCCAATAATTAACACATGGAAGTCTGGCACGAAGAACATCAGGAGTCTTGATCATTTGTCAGAAACTTCAGCAACAATACAGCAAAAAGATTGGTTGCATGTTCCTTTAGAATATGATCAGGATTAATTTTTTTGTTTATTGAAAATTTTGTTCAAGTTTACAAAACAATCAAAACTAATCAAACATTAGAACATGGGCATTTATCCTTCAAATCATTTCTTGGGATAGGCTAGAGATGGTATAGAAAGTCTAAATATAACCAAGTAAACAAGAAAAGAAAATATAATAGTGGTTAACAATAGGCGTTAGAAGGTACCATAGTTCCTAACTTAATCTATGCAGCACAAATTTCCTGAGGAGCAGAAGGAAGAATAACACTATAACAATTTATGTGATGTGAGATGACATTAAAGAGGTTGGTCATTGCAATTCGGAATGCAGAATAAAAAACAATAGGGTGAGATGTCTAAAATCTTATGGGCTAGGCTGCTTTCTTCTTTGGTAAGAATCTCGTGAATGTTTGGTTTCCACCTTTTATGGAACTTTTTCCCTGGTTTGAGTCTAGTAGTTAAATTTTAAATAGAGATTGAAGTTGGGCAGTGACATGGTGTAGTATTGGGTATAAGGGTTTAAAGAAAACATAAAAAGATTATTACAACTTTAAAAGTTCCAAGTACATAGTACATAATATGATATTCAGACCATATATCCATGAACGAAACGCGTCGGACTGTACAGACCCCTCATGGATATATGGGCTGAATATCATATTATGTACTATGTATTTACAACTTTTAAAGTTGTTAAAATCGTTTTATGTTTTCTTTAAACTAATAAGCCCTAGAGTGGGCCTGGTCCTGCATGATACTTAAATAAAGACCGACTTTTATCATTTCTACATACATAACATTTATTATTTTTTATGATTAATATTTAAAGCCCCAGTTAGGGAATTAGGGGTCTTCCTTTTGGGGATCCCTTAGTGTATATCTTTTGAATAGCTGAATAATAGTACCAGAGGATCTAGGGGGCTAGACATGCGCATCATTTTGCTAAGAAATGTTATGATGTTTGCCCCAAACCGTTCAATGAGAGGACAAGACCATAAATAGTGCGCCGTGATTGTTTGTCTGTGGTACACTTAGGGCAAATCGAACAAGGTTTCTGGTTGGGCTGCAAGTTGTGTCTCACGCCAGGACTTATGTAATGTGCTTGTGTATGGATTGGTACCCTGTGTTAAGTTTGTCCGCAGTATCATCCTGGGGAAAATTAGTGCGTCAGTTGACTGAGCTGGACAAACTGGAAAAACTGTTCTTAAAGTAGGAATAAAGACATTTTCAATTCTCTAGGTCTGATATTTTTTGCTTACCTTGGCCTTTGCTCTGAAGAATGGGAAACTGACATTGCACAGCTTACTGTATGGGATTCGATCATCAGTTTTGCACTCAATCTTGACGTCTGACTCCTCCTACAATATACATGTAGAAATCTAGATCAAATAACAAAATAACTCCCAACTCCATTATGTAAATGTGTGTGTTTTCCCGGTAATTTTTTCATTTTCATAATAATGTCTGGCAGATTTGTAACATTCTAACATTTTGGATATGTCTCTGACTTTAAGGGCTTGTCCCCACTTGCGCGGTCTGCCGCGGCGCAGTTTTTAACTGCTCAGAGGCAGATTGCTTACATTATTTTAAATGGCATTGTACCCACTTTGGCAGCAGCCGATAGCGCCTATAGACATGAGTGGAGAAGGTCAAAACACGTGTGGACACGTTTTTTTTACCACATCCATTCATTCTCTATGGGCGGGATCGGGGGCGGCTACACCAACATGCACTATATTCACCCGCAGCCGCGGGTAAATGCGTTACAAAACGCCCGCGCTCCCCACACCAATGTGTGGACAAGCCTTTAGTGCTAAAATAAGTTTTCAGGCTGCTTCCTTCTCCAGCATTTATACCAACTAAAATACCTGTTCTGGATCTGGCCCTTTAATGTACAATGACATTCATCTCAAGATGCAGGCAGAATATAAGCTTTATCTGCTTTCAGAATGAAATCCTGATGGCAGATGAAGGCAAGTTGAGGGATAGATGATGGAATGGAGAGAACAGCACAATTGGAAAAATTCCAAATCCATTGGCAGTACATGAAGAATGAAATATTCTGCAATAGTCCAGTGAAGGTCAGTTTTCTCCATTACACTTGTTCTGCCATTATCTCAACACAGAAAAAAAATATAGTATGTACGCTTTACCTGAGACTTCTGATATGCAGAATATTTTTCTAGCAAATTTCAGGATTGTTTACGCCATAGGTGTCAATATAAAGACCTATTATTTTTAGTATATATAGTCATATCACTAACAGTCTCTTGTGAGGAGCTCACAATCTAAAGTCCCTAACACAGTCATGTATATGTAATTAACACATATGTCACAGTCTAACTAAAGGCCCCCATACACCTTACAATCTTTCCATACAATTACTGTACAATCACATTTTCTTCTACCAAAACCATGTAATATAAGAAGCTTTCTAATCCTTTCAATCACTATGTATTCTATCAGGGAGACCACTATACTACACAGTTGTTGGTAGATCTAATGGAGATTGTATGGATTGATCTTAAGGTGTATGGGGGGCTTAACATAGGAGATTCTTTTTGGTGGAAGCCAATTAACCTATTCTATATTGGTGATTTTACTATAAGCCTGCATTCTTAATTAAGGACAGCCTATGTGCTAATCACGTAGCCCAGAACTGTCCTTTTATGGTAATAATAGACAGGTATATTTTTGCTCACACATAGTAGTCACTGCTCGTTAGATATATCTTTCTGCTAGTAAGAGAACCAGGAGTGATACACAATCTATAGACAATTCTCATAGTCTGTATGCTTTAATCTGGACCGCAAGTGTCAAACTTTAATACATACAGAGTGAACCAAAACAAAACGTGGACAAAGACTATGGTTCCATGGCGTCTATGACTTCACCAGGCCCCTGTAGGCATCCCTTAAGGCAGTGGTTCCCACACTTTCCCTGCAGGGACCCCCTTTTCTAATATTATCGACCCCTCCTCCCATTCAGACTACACAGTTTCAGATTGAGAGCCATTTCACACTAGGTGTGTTTGTGTTGCAGTATCGTGTACTAGTACTAGTGTGAAATAGCCCTCAAACTTTATTTGAAATTTCATTTTCACACCAATAATGCACAGACATGCCTCATATATACACACACCAATCAAACGCACACACAGACACACACATTACCTGCACTCTACTTACGGTCTGCAGCAAGTTCCTCCATGGTTGACTCCCTGCTTGTGCCTCCCTCAGCCCCCTAGCTGCGCCCTCCCCCCTCGAATACCTCCGCGTGGGAACCACTCCCTTAGGCATGCATACAGATGGAGGGACCCTTCTTTCGCAATTCCCAGAAATGATGACAAGAAGTGATGTTGGGCAAGTCATTAAACAAAAACAAAAAAAACCCAGTCCATTAACAACACATACAGATCCACTGGTAATGGATTCAATTCAGTGTCTATGGGTGCCTCAGCATGCCCATACTTGCTCTCCACTCCATTATGTTAATGTCGACATTGCAAGCTACGTCAATTTCAGTGCGACGGAGCCCAATGCATTACATCAACGCATGTGGAAACATGCTCATTGGTTGTAAAGTAATGCGTCAACATTTTGATGCCAAGGAAACATAGCCAATGCCACTGACCAACCTTGATATTTATGAAAAAAGTCTACAAATGAGAAAGCTTGTCCTTCTTATCAAACATACAATAAATCTTGATTTTGACTTAAGTTTTGTCTAAACATTAAATCTGGAAAATTACTATAATACACCTGACATCAAATAAAAGAGACATATGTGCCTTTAATTTCTTAAATAATATGTATAAAGCCGGCCATAGATGACTCGATCCATGGTGAGCTTGTAGCAGACTCATTACAGTGTGGTGATGTCATCACCCTGTAAGGAGCCGGCTACAGAAAGGACACTGGGATTCCAGTCAAATTGTAGCCAATGAACTTGGAGGGGAAGGAGACACCCCATCCACAGTAACTGACTACAACAGGATCGCCCACAAAAAGTACTGGTAGGATGGATCAGCATGCAATCAGACCTGCTGGCTTTTGGAGTAGAAATCTCAAGGTGGGCACCCCTGTAGTTGCATGTGATCGACGGTTAATCGCCCGCAACTATGGCTGGGAATCGGCACGTCTATGGCCGGCTTAAGCCTAAAGAAAGTAGGGATCTGAGACATCCCAATAGCTTGCTTTTTCAAAGACTTCAGTTAGACTCTCTGTATTCATCGATGGCTAACATGGTACAACACTCTACTATAGCTTAAAATAAAAATCAATCTCGGCCAAATATAACCTTTCAGTAAATTGGTGTGTCCATGTCTGTGTCATGTCTATTTACCTTTTGGATCAAGCTGGCAAACTGCAGATTCGGCGAGTGGGAAATATTGAGGACAGTGCTATATGCGTTCTCCCCTCGGTTTTCGAGCACCACCTCGAGGGCCACTCTCCTTCTGCTCCCCTCAATGATGAACACGGAGTTGTCGAATGAACGAGTGAAGGTATTGCATTCTGATGGAGATCTCCGTAGTGAACGCTGGCAGAACTCCCTGAGAGCAAAGACGGGAGGAAAATTTTTTTTTAGAAATGACAGAAAATAACAAAGATTAACGAAAGAGTGAAAAAAATATATCTTGATATCTGGAATGTTAGCCCTGTAAAATATGATTTATATTTGGAAAGCTTTGGTATCATTTGCATCACATGACACCTTGTTAAATTGAATCATGATGAAATTTATGACTGCCAGTGAAAACCAAACACATCGGGGTATTATGATCTCTCAAAACAGGAAATCTTAACTTCATATAGAAACTTAGGCAGTGAAGTAAATCAAATATATACTCTATAACCATTTCACTAAAAGCATGTCAACTTTAATCTGTCACATGCGAGACAAGTCCCCAGCTTTGTACACCAAAATGACATGGTGCTGAAATATTCGATCCTTCAATGCCATATAGCTATTATCAGCAGTGGAAAATCTGAAGGTTTGGCACATAGGAGCCACATCGAGACAAGCCACTTGACAATGCAATGGGGTTGAATTACTAAGTAATATAAAGTATAAAGTATGTGTTCACTTAAATTAGTAAGAAGGGTGAAGCTGTGTTCACGTTAATCATAATGCAAAGCAAAGATGTATTATTTTACATCTTCCTTGCACAGGATTCGCAAAATTCGCAAATATGGAGGTGGATATTTGCAATTTCGAATCGATATTTGCATTGGGATGCTTATGGCCATGGATTCCGAATATATATTTGCAATGTGAAAATAAATAGCACGTGACCATTCATTTTGAAGGTAATTGCGAATATATTTTCGCAATTGCGAATCTCGAATCGAATATTAGTAGAATAATTTGCAAAATATTGCGAATTTGAATATTGCCTATGCTGCTCATCACTAACCATATATACTTGTGTTGAAAAAATGTAATGGGTGACCATACACGGTTTGATATGTTTTTTCGATTGGCGTAAAACGATTTTTCAATCGATCTAACAAAAATCAACAACCGAACAACTTGTTTGATTGAATAAAAGTTATCGATATCAAATAAAAAATCAATTATAAGGTGATTGAACATGTTGGTAAATTTTGATAGATCTTTCAAACATCAAATGTATATTGAACGTATCATAATGTCATATGATCTGAAAAATTTGTTTAGTTTGATTTCTATTATGTTAGTTCGTCAAGAGATGAAAATTTGAAATTTCTCAGTCAGACATTGTGCAGCCCCTGAATGTGGTATCATCACCTGGAGATGTAGAGAAGGGTTGTAGGAAAACTTGACAAAAATAAGTATTGCTCTAGCACATGTAGTATTTGCATAAATTAAGTTTAAAGTTAAATGGACAAAAAATAATAATTAAGCTGGCCATACCACCAGATATCCTTTAGATCTACCAACACGTATGTAGTGCCGGGTCCTCTGCGATTGAACACAGGTAGACTTGATTGTTTAGAAAGTCCCTCACATTACATGGTTTTGGTAAAACAAAAAGAGATCTTAAGGAAATCTGACAGAGAAATCTCAAGGTGTATGGGGATCTTTAGACTTTACAAAAAAGTATTCTCTCCTATACCATTTTCAGGGGGTTTGCAATTTACTTACACAAATAGTTGACATTTTACAACCTTCTCTAATGACATCCCAAAACACTTGCACAATTCTGTGCCGACAGATTGGATAGATAGGAATCGGTCGCCCCATGTGGGCACTATGTGGGGGCCTTTAAGCAGAGATTCCCGTCAGATTGTAGGCAGATACCAGAGTCCCAATCGGCCAGGATTGGGTCGATCCGTCAAGGTGGGCACCGAATATGGACCTTCCATCTATACACCGACCCCCCCCCCCCCCCCCCCCCCCCCCCCCCCCATTGCCCTGCAACAATATTAGATTAGACAGACTATTGCCAGACAATTTACTTCATGGACATCTTCCTATTGCACAAGCCTCTCTTGGATAGATAGTCTTTGTTTTCAATTTTTGCTCCATGCTGGTATTTTTTTAAGAGGAAAAGAATGTGTCCTACTTACAATTTTCCGCTGTCCTAATATTTGGAAATTACCACGCTGTGAAAGGAGCAGCCAGCTTGAGTTAAATGCCACCGCCAGAGAAACAGATTAGGAGGGAAAGTGGACGTCTCTGTTTAGACAACGTATTATTATTTTCATGGCTACTGAGCAATTAGGTGCAGATGTTTCATTTAATCACTAATAAGTTCTAAAAGGGGAGAAACGTCTTCAGTTTAAATGACAATTTTCTCTCTGAATTTAAAGATATTATTAGGGGTCTATAAAAAATTCATGCCTTATTAGTCCTCAATTTAGTCTGTTTTCAGTGGCCCTTTTACTGATATCCACCGGGAGCCCTTATGTAATACTATGAAGGCAATGAATCCAGACAGATGAGATGTGTAACCCTATACGTTCAGCAGCTGCTCTGGTGCTACTGTGCTTTGTTAGCGTGCAGAGGGAATGATGGAAACATTTGCATTACAGACACATGTGTTTCCAATAAATACTCCAACACATTAAAGGCCCCCATACACCTTAAGCTGGGCATAGACAGGACGATTTCCCATCGACTGTCAAGCCGACCTAGCATATGTGATGACGTCATCACGCACGGCCGCTAGTGCAGAGAATCGGCCGGGCACCCTTTGTGTGCTGACCACTACTTTGGCTGGGGACAGAATTTACTGTCATATCGGATCACTGTGCGATCTGACATGCGGCAGATTCTTGGTCAATATGACCAGTTGGTGCACCTGATTCCCTGCCGACCCGACCACCCATCGGATGCGGGAACACGCACGGCATCTGGTCGGCTGTCGAATCGGGCAGGACTCGGCCCGTCTATACTCAGCTTTACAATCTTACCATATAATTTCTGTACAATAAACTTTTGTTCTACCAAAACCAATCACTTTGTATTCTATCAGGGGATCACTATCACTACATAGTTGTTGGAAGATCTAAAGGAAATTGTATGGAATCAGGGCTGCCGTCAGGGGGGAACAGTCTTGTCGCGGGCCCAAGCATTTAAATGGGCCCGACAATGGAAAGCTAGGGGCCCCCGAGTGCCACCTGGAATTGGGATTTTCGCAACTAACCCCCCCCCCCCCCCCCCCCCCCCCCCCGCTCAACTGCGGTCAGGAGGTGGTGTGTTAGCCAAAGCAACCCCCCCCCCCGCTCCAGTATGGGGCACCTTGAATGCTAACGTCATGAAGGAGATTCCTGGTCGATCTCGCCAGATGGGCGGGCGCAATATATTTTACAGAGCGACCGCCGGGTGATTAGTGGGAACACGTATGACGGTCAATCGGACGAAAAATTGGGCAGGAATACCGGAATCGCCCGTGTACGGCTACCTTTTAATAGAAAGGCAATTTGGATGAGATGATCTAGCAAGGTAAAGAAAATTTGCCAGGAATGAATTTACCGACATGTCAGATGACGTGGTACAATCCTGGTCTATCTGTTCAGGTCTGTGCATCCGATTTGCGGCTGAGCGGTCAGGTGGGGATCTTACCGTCTATGGCTACCTTTACATTGATCAATTGTAACACCAGGCAGTGTGATCAGTTTAAAAATGATAATTTGCTTTGCTCTGTCCACATGCTTCATAGTATGATCAGATACAAACCTATCAATATACCTAGAAAACTTGTCAGATACTTGTACGATCTACTGAAATTTACCAACATGTCCGAGCACTGCTCGATTGATTTTATGTTCAAATTAATTAAACCAATTACTGTAAGATCAACTTAAAACGATCAAGTAAATTAAGTAGATCGAATGGAAATATCGACTGGTGTGGGGGCACTTAAACCTCCTGGGCGTTAGCCCAGGTATTGGATCTTGGATGAAACTGTGCCCGTGCCGGGATCGGTGGCTCTCTATGAGCCTGCAGCATTTCTAGTTCGCTGTAGGCTCACGGAGCTTTTCCGGCAACGAGTCTTCGGCGTTGTCAGAGCTATAGACCTCCATCTTAATTGAGGGGGGATCGCTTTCCCCCACACACTCGGGGTAAGTTTTTTTACAAATATAGTTCATTGCTACATTTGAGGTAGCTCACCTCCTCGATGTCAATGATGATGCTGAGGAGGGGTGGGGTACCCTTACTATTCACCTGTATGTAAATACAGCCCTGGGTCCTCACATGAATGAGAAGGGGGGAGAGCGGACAAGAAATACGCCCAACAGGCAAACCGCTAGGGAGGTTTGAATAAATATAAAATATATATTGTTTACCTTGCTTAACACCTTGTATGAATATGTATGGCCCAATACAATTCTATACATTATTAATAAAGACTACTACAGCAATCATTAAGAGTCATTAAGGTAGCCCTGCCCCCAAAATGCGGGGAGTTAGTGTGACCCTGAACTGAAATATTACCCATTAAATTAAATTAATTAAATTAAATAAGCAAGACAAACTAGGTGGAAAAGAAAGGGGGTTACCCCCTTTCTTTTCCACCTAGTTTGTCTTGCTTATTCAATGGGTGATATTTCAGTTCAGGGTCACACTAACTCCCCGCATTTTGGGGGCAGGGCTACCTCAATGACTCTTAATGATTGCTGTAGGAGTCTTTATTAATAATATTTTTCTTAAATTCTTTTGAATTTATGGGGACAGTGACCACTCACCCTTATACTTTAGATCTCCACTTCTCATCTATATTTCACAATTCTATACTGTACATGTTTGGCCATTACCTTAATTACTTTTTATAATAAAGATGAAGAAAACAGATCTGGGTGATCTACTCCCGTTGCCTTTGCGTTCTACCAGTAGATTACGATCTAGTGATGGGCATCTGTGTTCTTATATATTCAGGTTTACAGAAATGGACCATTTAGATGTACTGGACATTTCTGCAATGCCCACCTGTGTATGTGCACATAAGTTATAGCTGGACACACAGGAGAGAATAATCTATGATCATTAATGAGTGGACTAAAATGTTAAATCTGCATTAAAAAGTAACATCTAGAATCTCTGTGGCTCAATGTCTCCACTTTTCATCCAGTTTCACAGCCTGTTCTTTACAGACAAACTTACAATGAAATAAATGTGGAGTGGCTATATAGTATAATGTCATGTTACAATGGCAATTTTCATTCTTCTCACACTGTCTGAACTGTATTAGACAATTAATAGATGATCAGTATGGCCTTGCAGTACACATATGTTCCTAATAAATACCAGAAGAATGACATCAATAGATGCTGCATAACTGCTACACAAATCAGGATTATTTACAGAGGTTTATACTGCATATATATATTTAAACAGTATATATGTTTTATTAACAATATACAATATGAACAACATTATAACAATCTAATTCTAGTTAGTGGCCTGCATACAGTACAGACTTACGCATACACGTACATTGCAGTCGGGATATCATGTTTCACATCCAAGTATAGGTCAGGGACACAGCGCTCATCCTGGTTACACCCATTCCAGAATGGAACCTGAACCAAAAGATGCGTCATCAACATTTGGAGTAAATTTAGACTGCACAGATTTAGTCCTTAAATGCAATTTTATATACACAGTTAAGAACACTTTATTATAAGGATGCAAATAGCCCCGCCTAAAGAAGAAATACATTCTGCATAAATAGAAGGCCTTACAGGAAATTTCTCAAACATTGTGTCCCTTTAAAAGTAAAGCTCCAAGATATCGTGTCAGGATGTTCTATTGACTAGAAATACACAATAAGTCAGGACTCCCATCGTGTCAACATATGTAAGGTTTTTTTTTCTTTTTTTTAGGTTATACCATGTGCAATCAAGCCAGGACCGACAACACTTTCAGACATTCCCGATGTCTATAATGCAAATAATGTAAGAACTGAAGGTAAGTATGTTTTGGGTTCTTTTTGTGTAGCAGTTTTTTTTGCATCTGAACTGCTGACAGGTGAGTATTGTGTCTATTTAATGTATGTGTGTGTTTTTAATTTATGTTTAAAACCTCTTTAGGGATAGCCCCCCATACACACTTCAATTTGTGGCTGATTTCACCACAGATTGACCGCCGTGCATGCTCATTTCGGCACAAATCAAATGCTCAAACCTTACATTTGGCCAAAATTGGCCGCCAAATTGATCTTATACATTATTTAGATTGATTGCCTTACTTTGGATAGGGACCAATTTGATAAGCTGATCTTGTTGATCTTTTCTGATTGGCAGGTCAGGATTTGATAATTTTTCTCAGATTTTTTTATACAGGGTAATTTAGGAGGGAGAGGGCGTTACTCTCCCTTCTAAGTTCCCTCCCCGCTTGTGCTGATAATGGGAACTTAGAAGGGAGAGTAACGCCCTCATCAAAATCAGCCAACAGCTAAATACAATACCGGAAGGGACCTCAGTGACATTAATTAGCTGATTTATTTGATCATGTGCTTCTCCATGAGTTCTTATACACAAAAATGGAGAACTTGCCATCCCTAGTATGGGACATTGGGGAATATTTGAAGGGATAACCATACTAGTTGTTTCACTGTGCAAGGAAAGCCATTTAGGTGGTCATTTAACTGACATCCTAGTGTTATATATGTTTTTTTTGTCTATAAATCTCCAGCACTGCATTTGGGGAACGAGAAGCCATATTCAATAGGGATAGAGCATATTTGTTTGTAATGTCCCTGCTGTGGAGAAAGTTACATCTTCCATGATTAAGCAACACTTTAGAAAGAGGGTGAAGTAAAATTTCGAAAGAAAATAATCAGTTGCAGAAGCTGTGGTATATATGGAAATAGTTTGCACATAATATAAATAAAGTGTGGATTAGTAGGAACAGCACAGAACATGTTGTCTGGAAAGAATATATGCTTAAAAGGGAGCAAAACTTTTTTTAATACTATTAAGTTATCTGCATTGGGTTCATGTAGACCATGAAAATCTAGTCATTGTACATATATATTGCTAGAGTTTGCTGACCACCGTCTGATGTCAACGTATAAAAGGGCATAGTCTGCAGAATGCCTCAGTACATGAGTGTTCAGCCAAGACTTGACGTCATTGTGTGTTGTGCCATATATCCTTAGTACTGGATGGTGAAAGTGCTGTCTATATCCCTACTAAGAAATGTTAAGCCCACTATCTTAAAAAGTGTTTAAAATTGGAAGACCTTACAGATGTTCTAAATCTCTCCACTCTACTATAACATACTTTTGCTTCTCTTTGTATGTCTTAGACAGCACACATAACATTTGGGTTATCTTCCTTTATATATCTAAAATTAAATAAAAACATTGAATCAGGCTCTTGATTCTGATGAAGCTTGGGCTGGTTGGTTGGAAGGTCTGCCCCAAGCACCGGTATGCATATTATTATACTTTCCATTTCATTCTCTCTTTCTGAAAGCCTAAGATGAACTTGAATGGAGATGACAAGTATTTGTTTCTGGTAGGCTAGGCTCATTTAAACTTTTTGGTGAGAAAACTAGGGAAATAATTGGTGTTTCTGGTAATTTACACATTATAGAATTTTTTTATTATGAAAAAGTTAGGTAAGGGGAGCTTTGAGAGGTAGAGAATGCAATCTGGGCATTTTCATTATATCTTATGACTTACAACCAACCCTTGGAAACTAGTGATGGCCAAACTGAGGCCAGGTCTATCCACAAACGGGCAGATTTGAACTCCCCCCTCTCGCCAGGGAATTTGAATCGGAAACAACGGATTTAAAGTCACATCAGAGTTCCTGGTTGTGATTGTCACTGACGTCACATCCGGTTCCGATTTTTCACTAGAAGACTGAGTAGAGAACCCAGTCTTCTAGTGAAAAATAGGCTCTGAAAAAAGTGAAGATTCTTCGTCCGGCAGGATCTTACTGCTCCTGATCCTGCTAGATTAAGGATAGTGAGCTATCGGGCAGTTTGAACACCTGTACTGCTCGCCGGCTAGAAGGAGTGCAAACATCCATGTTCGCAGCCGAACTGTCTGCCTTGCGGACAGTTCAGCCATCACTATTGGGAACCAATTAGGTTTGTAAGTCAAGGGGCCACTGCACACAATACACAGAACAGAATTAATTTATTGAAGATCACAAATGTACATATCAAAGAGTTGGTGATAATTTTCTCATCACAGAATATGTTCCTAGTTTCTTTGTACTGTGAATGTTTTCAACCCTCTTCCCACATAGAGTGTGCAAACTAGACTTTGTTCATCTACCCACCACTACACAAAATACATTGTTCATTTTATTAAGCACTTACTGATGCTTTGAGAGATGTTGGCCAGTCTTCCTCCAGCACTGGTCCTTGGTCAGGAAATGCCAGCTCATATTCTAGAGAAAAGGTGATTGGCTTCACATAGTCTGCTGTGTCCTAGAGGGAGATATGTACATGCAAAAATATTACTTACTTTCTTAAGGAAGCCTTAAATATATTTTTGGACCCCCTTTCAGGTAAGGACTGAGATTAAAAAATAATTATACCCTCTATGGGGGGTAGAGTGTTGCTTGTTACCATGACCCCTTAATGGGTGTTGTATCTAATACTGGTATGGTTTTAACAAATAAGATATGTGTTCAATGCTTTGGTGTATCCCATCATGATGTCGATCTGTAAACATTTTTAAATGTTTAAGTCTATGGAAAACCCTTTAGAGAAAGATTGTGACGCCCTTAAGATACTAACCTGTCGATATATTGTTCTTTTAGGTGCCAAAACAACAAATGGCATCAATCATAGCTAAAGCTAAAATCTATTGGCTGCATGAGTTGTTTATATATGTCACTCAGATGGCAGTCTAGTTATAGTAACCCCGGGTAGTCATGTTAATGTTTTACAATGAATAAAGTGACTAATGCAGGAAAAAAAAAGAAAGAAACCCACCAGAACATGGAAATTGAGCTGCTGACACTGGCTATGCCCACTTGTGGCTCTAATGGTTTCAATGAAGTGTTTATCTCCTCCGATGTCATCAATAACAGCACGAGGTGTGTATCTGCGCTCATCAATTGTTACATTGTATTTAATACCTAAGGATACAGGAATGTTATTAGTCCATTTTACCAGTCAGAACATAATGCTGTAAAATATTTGTCCTTAATAGTTAGAGGCATTCACATGGGTGGTGTCAGGAGTGCACCAATGTTATACTTATCAGGCGCAGGGCTGAAAAACTACCAGGGGATGCCTAATGTGTCTTCTGTATTGCGGTACTTTTCCAGTGTTAAGATATTTCCAAGCATATGAATGCTCTATTAGGCCATGTGTCCACTGCGTCTGCGTCCCGGGAAAAAAAACCCCCCAGATAGGACAGGACACTTCCCATTCTAATGAATGGGACAGTGTCCACTTCTGTGTTGTCAAAGCGGAGCACTTGAATTGTTGTGCTTTCAATGCAGAGTCCGACTTGAACAGCATCGCACAGGCTTTTTACATCTTTGCTATGCAAATGAATAGGGCGCGTTGCCGCCAATGCAGCCATAACGCACCCTGAACCACAGGCAAGAATTGTCTCAGCTGTGTCTACGCCCAGAGCAGAGGACAAACGCAGTGGACACATTAGTCATAAGTTTATCAGTTAGTCAATAATTTTATTAATAAAGAATAGCAATACAAATATGTCAAAACAAATACAGTGGACACTTGAGTTACAACTGGCTTGATATAAGACAAACTTGAGTTACAACCAAAATATTGGTACTTTTGTTCTAACCAAAGATTTGACTGACAACCAGAATTATTGTTGCAGCCAAAACAGGTTTGTGATTGTGTTGTGGCATTCGTGTGACGTGATGTCATTTATAAGTAAAGCACATCAAAATGGATCATCTCAGCTATCTACAAAAGGCTTCAAGGCCAGACTCCTGATGTCTGGATGTTCTTATGGAAGGGGACTCTCCTTTCATACAATAACCACCTTCCATCTCATTCTCTCTTTCTGAAAGCCTAAGATCAACTTGAATGGCAATGACAAGTTTTTGTTTCTGGTAAGCTAGGCTCATTTTAACTTTTTGGTGAGAAAATTAGGGAAATAATTTGAGTTTCTGGTAATTTACACATATTATACAACACTTTTTATAATAATTATGTTAGGTAAGGGGTGCTTTGAGAGGTATAGAATGCAATCTGGGCATTTTCATTAAAGCTTATGTGAAAATGACTTACAACCAACCCTTAGGAATGCCAAGGGTCCACTGCACACAATACACAGAACAGAATCCATTATTGAAGATCACAAATGTACATATTGAAGAGTTGGTGATATATTTCTAGATTCTTTGTACGGTGAATGTTTTTAACCCTGTTCTCTCCCATAGTGAATGCAGAACATTTTGCTTCCCATAACTATCTATCATGGCAAGAATAGTGAATGAAAATTTCTTATATTTTGTTACTTAACAATTATTATTTAATGCCAGTTTAGTTGCCTTTCTATGAAGAATTACTTAAAATATGTTATATTATATTTACAGGAACAGATGCATATGTATTTTTTTTATAAATGTAAAAAATTTTTTTAATGCCAATTTATTCTAGAGAAAGCAATACAGATTGCTAATTCAAAGTCATAAATATGCAGATATATGAAGACTAAATACAAATATACACAGTAAAGAGATTCTATTTCTTTTAAGATTTTCTGTATGTCCAACAAATCATATGATTGTATACTCAGGGCCGGGCCGACACAGAGGCTAAAGAGGCTCCAGCCTCTGGGTGCTGCTCAGGCCTGAGCGCTGCTGAGGGGGTTAAACTTCTGACGGCTCCATCTCGTCCTGCACTTTCTTCTCAGTGTTGCAGTTGACGAGATGGAGCCGCCCAGCTAAGCTCAGATCCCCGGCAGCAGCACATACTCACTGTTCTGTGCTGCTGCCGGGGATGCTCTAAGCTGGCTGATGTCATAACTCTCCCAACCCAATTTGCATATGAATGTCCCGGACATTGATATGCAAATTAGGCAGGGAGAGGGGCACACTTGGGCAGCTCAGCCTCTGTTGTTGGTGGACCTTGTCCCGGCCCTGTGTATACTTGATTTAAGTGTATTGTGCCATAAATGTCTTTACTTGTACTTTTCACATATTGTGTTACCTCAGAGGAGGGCAGCAAAGGATGGCAATCAGAAAGTTTCACTATATGCTATTCTTGTTTTACCAGAAATCCTGGCCCAAAAAGGTCCCAATCCTGGGCTCCTTCAATTCTGTAGTCCTATGTCAATAGTAAATGAATAACCCATACACAGGAGAGCTTATATAGATGAATGTAACCACATTATTGGTGATGTGAATGGGATGAAACACAAACATGTAATAAGTTGTAGTTGACTAGTGTCTTTTTCTCTGTTTTGATCCTAAAGGTAACACACCAGTGTCGTCAAGTAGCAATGCTCACTTATTGTATTACTTGGGTAAAAGAATTGGCATTGTCATCTGCTCACCCCTGATTTGAATCACAAAAAAAACTTTTTCACTCATTTCATTAACCTTGTGAGGAAAATGTACTAATGTCAACAGATTGTGTCACGAGCCAGGCTTAAATAAATGGAAGGTGCATGTGGACACATTTATGTAACAGTGGGGAGGGTTTAAGTGAAATGTTGGGAAGAGCAGGTTAGAAAGAGTGCACATTCCACAGGAGGCTGTTATGGACTGCAAACATTCTACAGAATGATTCCTGTAGTGTGTCCAGAGTTCCTGAACAGCTCCTTGAGTATGTCTACAGTCCCATGCATACATTAAGTGAAAAAGCAGTAAGGATTGGGAAGGTTGGTGTCTATTCAGCATGTACCCAGTCTCCATAAGACCTCAAATTGTGGCTAATATCATTATGGCAGGTCTATGAATGAAATGCAGTTTTTGAACTTTAATAAGGCAGTCACATTATTAAGTCAATTCCCAATTCAGAACCTGCCATAATGAGCCACAATTTTAAGGTCTGATATGATCTGACTATGCATGAGGAGAAGGAAGGGGGAAAACTGTTTATCCAGCCCTCTTCTGTCTCTCCTTACCTTTTAGACTCAAAACAAAGAGCCTATGAAGGCACTTCCCTCTGCCACATGACAAGTGGAAGGAGGGCAGAAAAGTGTGGCGGAATGCATCTTATCCAGCATCCACTGACTCTCATGGCAAGGAGTTAGTCAGCTACTGAAGTCATGGTACCATTCTATGACCAGAGTGGCAATCTAAGAGTGCTGAGCTTGGTATTGATGTCCCCAGTGTCATCATCTTTATTCTGATTTCCTCAACAGTTTGCTGATACATAGACTGACTTTCAAATCACTCAGACTAATTGTAACTGTAATTAATTCAATGTCTTTAGGACTACCCTATTTTCTACAGCTTCTTGAACTTAAGACTTGCGTACCTACCCACACTCTGCCCCTGAAATTGTGGTGCTTTAAACATCGGTGAGAAACAGATGAATGCTGCCATGCAAGTAGCTTCCCGTCCATTCCTGTGGCATTCTTTACTAAAAATGTTGATCTTCGGTGGCTCAAATCGAATGGTTGCATTAATCTGCACAACGCTGCGAGCCCTGCCATTAAAAGTACAACATATTATTGAAATGTTATTTTTCTATAGAAATTATATAGCAAACCTACCTCAGAATAGAAAGATGGTAGCCAAGGTAGTAAGGTTGAAGAAGGTGAAGAAAGGTTTGATTTTTTAGTTTGTACTGTATGGTCTCATCATTAGAGTGCAATTCTCTTAATGTTTTTCAACATAATATCTATTATCACTTACTGATTACATATAACACTGCACTTCATAAAAACTTTGATATATTACTGGTAAAAAGGAAAAGTCTAATGTTTGTTCCTAGCATAGAATGTATTGTTTGAACCAATTAAAAGTGGTCTTATATTGGCAAGTTTCTTCACCTCCAGATTGGGTAAATTGACTGTGAAAACATATATTACATACATATATCCAGTTATTATATAATGAACCATGTCTGGTTACTTAGCAGAAGGCGTTTAATAGCTACAATAATACAATATCATCTACTCACCAAAGAAGAACAGCGTTTCCCATAGAACCCACTGCCAGGTCCACCAGACCGTCTTCATTCATATCCATGTCTCCATGAATGTTGCAGCCGAAATAGGACAACTTGGGGGACAAGTCTGCTGCAGCAATGCGCTGGAAGGACAAAAACATTAAAACAGAATTAACAGCAGCATCCCAAAGGTGACGATGACTAGAAAAATAAATGTGCAGAATTCAAAGCATATGTCAGGGCAGCTCAGTATTTAATATGTATGTCAATGAAAAAAACTATTTCAGTAAATCTTAATGATATGTGATAATTTTCCTGAATTGTATCCCTTTCAATACCCTACAAGTACATGTCACTTGATGTGCCAGAAATGCACCCAGGTTCTAAACCCTGCTCTGGCATGTGTGATATCAGGACTGCCAAGTTGTTCTTTGCTAAATTATGTAAATACTCCTGAACTTGCCAAACTGGCTAACCATTCTGTAGCCCCAATAGAGATGGCAGGTTCTCCAATGAGATATTCTACTGAAGGATAAACCCATAGAGAAGCACACACTCAAATGGTAGAAACATTCAAGCAGTAAATAGAGATGGTTGAAATTGATGACTAGCTGACTGAGTTAATTACAAAGACCCAGAACATGGCATCATCATTACAACTTCTGGAGATGTAGAGAAGGGTTGTAGGAAAATGACAAAAAATACGTATTATTCTACCAGATGTTAAGTCAACATTTCGACTTGAAAAATTTTGATTTGGCTTTTTATGCGAAATAATTTTGGTGATGATACCATGTTCATGTTTGTAATTACCTCAAAAAGTCAGCTTGTTAACTTTTCCCAAAACAATTTGACCATGTCTAGATCTAGGAAGCCCTGGACCTATTTCATTCATGTGTATCTCTATGAGTTCTCCTGCAGTAGTTCCCCAAATGTAAAGTTGCTAGTTCCAGATCTGGCGATCACCTTAGATCACAGAATATGCTACCATGTATGGTCAAATTTTTCAATAGTTCGAGCCTGTGTACCACTGTGCTATGCTTTAGAAGCCATAGAATGGAAGCTGCCTGTGAGGCTGTGAGGTACGATCTGCAGGCGTGCGTGGCAGGTAGAAGGAAGCTGATTGACAGGCTCAGCACTCAAACCTGTTAGCCTTTGCTTCCCACCCCCTGTGTTCCTGGTGCAGAGAGTGAGGCAGGTGAATGGCAAAACTGGGGTATGGATTATTAGGGATCATGTGTGTGTGTAGGGTGGCTGTTTATTCTTCTTATCTGTTGGTTCAATGTTGGTTAACAATTTTTTATTTAAAATGAACACTAGAGATGGTAAACTGACGACTGACATGAAACCACAAACTCTACCTGTTTGTATTTCTTTATTATATTTTTCTTAAATCCATGGAAGATATAAATGGCACCCTTATGGCCATCTTCTAGCGGTGCTCCGATCACCACATCGTTGAATGAGTCTTGGTTTAGGTCTGGCACTGCAGTGATGGCATATCCAAATCGTGAATTCTGTGAGCTGTCCATGTCTTGCAAAGCTCCATCTGGAACAAAGCGTTTCTGTAACAAGACCAGAACATAGTTCCACAATATAGTACAGTGTGTATAATAGGAACATGTCTAAAGTCTCCAAATTCTAAAGGACAGTGGCTATTCAAAAACAATATTGGAATAAGATCGCACAGGAAATAACCCATGTATGGGTACCTTAATATACCTCGCTCATGGAGCGAACCTAACCACCAGACACTGCTTTATCAATATGCTTTAAGTGTGTGAGAAATATTTATAAAGTCCAGTTAGTCTTAAATATTAGGTATCAAAGTACAACTAATAATATACATAAGATCAAAGTAAATGATTATGCTGCCTTTTTGAGAGACCACTGATTTCTGTCCTAACACCTATTACACTTTTAGATATCCACTCTTTATGAATCATTCTCCAGTGTAGGGTGATGGGTTTATTTCCTTATTTCTTTATCAGTAAAGCAATGGTTTTTTTTTATATATACTGCTCAAAAAATTTAAGGGAACACATAAATAAAGCTAGGCATACACGGCTTCATTTTGTAATAGATTCAAGCACAATTGAGCGCTGTGTGCGTTTACTGCACCCAATTTTGCTCCAATTTATTACAAAATTTTTGCTATCCAGGTTTCCTTCAAGCTGGATCAGTGGAACAGTTTTCCAACATGTTAGAAAACCTTGTTTGATTTCCATTACTTTGGATGGAGAGCACAGGTCCCCATCCAAAGCAGTGGCCGATATCGATGACGCAGACATAGATGACGCTCCTCGACATAGATGAAGCTGGGCACCGGTCGCACTGGGATCTAACCCTGTATGTCTAGCATATGACATCCTAGATCTGAATGAATGAAACATTCTTATTACATACTTTGTTCTTTACATAGTTGAATATGCTGACAACAAAATCACCCAAAAATTATCAATGGAAATCAAGCTTATCAACCCATGGAGGTCTGGATTTGGAGTCACACTCTACATTAAAGTTGAATCAGTTTGTAGTGTTTTTTTTCACGTTTGTGTGTTTTATGTCCTTAAAACAAGTCCAAATGAGGCTCAGTAGTGTGTGTGGCATCCATGTGTCTGTATGACCTCCCTACAATGCCTGGGCATGATCCTGATGAGGTAGCAGATGGTCTCCTGATGGATCTCCTCCCATACCTGTATTAAAGCAAAGAGGGGTTGCTGTGTCTGTCAGCATAGTGTCCAGTATGAGGGGCTTCCAGGAGGAACAGAAAGAGCACTGCCAGAGCCCTGCAAAATGACCTCCAGCTGGCCACAAATGTGTCTGCTCAAACAGTTAGAAACAGACTCCATGAGGGTGGTATGAGGGGCCTATGTCCACAGGTGGGGGTTGTGCTTATAGGACATTTGGCCCAAATTAGCAAATTCTTCAGATCTAGGATGCCTTATTGTTGTGTTCCCTTTATTTTTTAAGCAGTGTATAAATAATTCTTAATGCTTAGGTTGGAGTTGCTGGCTCATAATATTGTACTCACTGTATGCCCACACATTTGTGCAGAAGGGCTGTTTGGAAAGGACATTACCAATATCCTACAATTAAGCTTCAGATTAAAAAGCCTTGTGCATTTTTAAACATTGTGAATTATAGTTTTTCTAATACAAACAAGTGCTGAATATTTTCTGTGTCATTTCTTAAGAATTTGGCAACAGCATTATGAATATTTTGAAGGTTAAGAATTTAGCAGCAACAGAAGACTGCATAGGATCATTTGCTAGGCTTACTTCCTCTTTGTTGAACTTACTAAATAAATCAGTGCAAAGTGCAATGACCAGAGTAACCAACTGCATTTCAGGTCACTCTAGCCAGATAGTTTCATCTTTCAGTTGAATAGAGACTTTAGTTAACGTTGCAGATGGCAGAAATGACCTGGCTGATTCTCTATTCACACAGCATTTTCCAAATTAATCTGACAAAGTTCTTCACAGGGCTCTGGAATATGTGCTGGGCATTTTTTAAGTGATAGGTAAAAGCAAGTAAGGAGAAACTTGTAGTGCATTTAGGGCTGGCAGCTACATAAGTTAGATATGCTCCGATTGCACAGGCTCAGGATCAACCACAACAAAATGCAAGATGCAGAAGGATGCACCTGTACCCTCTTTTTCTGGACAGGTCCTCTTCAACAACTGGGGAAATAGGCTCCTCTTAGCCACGGCAGGATGCTGTAGCTGTAAGGCCCGATAGGCGCACAGTAGGTACACCGGGCTTGCCACCAGTCGGGGCCTGGGTGGCAGGGAGCTCCCCACCCCACTTAAAGAGAGTCCTCTGGGTGACCCCAGCCGTGGACACTCGTGATGCAACCGGGTCTTAGGAGATTAGCACAGGCTGCCTGGCTGCAGCTATATACCCCTTGCTACACTACACTTTCAAGAAGAAGTGGTTGCAATGGAGAACCACATTGTTTTCTCAGCCTTCCATTACTGTATTTTAAAAAAAGGAATGCAAGTAGCATGATAGTGTTGAGCTCAAATATTCGAATTGCGAATATATTCGGTGAATATTGGCTATTCAAGAATTTGCCAATTTCGCGAATATGGTGGCGGTATGGTGGCAATATTCGCCATTGGGATGCTTATAAGCATGAATTGCGAATATATATTCGCAATGCGAAAATAAATAGCACATGTGACCATTTCACATTTTGAAGGTATTCACAAGGCGTTTATAACTGCACATATATTTTCGCAATGCTTTCGCAATGCCCTCTATCCAGAACTTTTCACCGTTCCTGCAAGTAGTATTGCAATGTGATAATTTTGGTTAAAACACCATCACAAGCACAAATTACCATTTTCTTTCATTGCCCATGTACAAGTAATATATTTAAAAAAAAATGACAGATCCACTTTAATTTAAGCAGTTATCTGTTACATAGACCTACCTCTCTCATGACATATACAGAGACACGGCCACGCTCCTTTGCTTCACTGAAGAACATTGGAGCTCCAACCAACAAAACATCTGTTACACCATCACCGTCTACATCTACAGAGCCAATTTCACTTCCATAATATGACCCAATCTGGTGAGGAGGAAACATAAACTTATGTCACATGATTATATTCTAAGAAAAATGGGCAAACATCACTATTCTAATCTATCACTCTTATTTCTTAGAATGGTGTAGTTACCTGTTCCCCCTTTAAAGACTGATGGATGACAAGATTGTCCATGCCTTGCATACTGAAGATGATCACTTTCCCGGTGTGATTGAATCGTGGGGCTCCTGCCACATACAATCTGACACGCTGTGGTGTGATTACAGATGTGACTGTGTAACCTGTACAGAGAATGTGACAAGTATAGGATCTTTAATTTTAAAGCAACAAAATGAAATGCAGAATTCTACAATAAAGATGTTTCATGGTTCAGTAGGCTGAAATTGAAAGATGCTATATGCAGAACTTCAAGGCTATCTGTGTATTTTACATGCACATTTCTGGCCAAATGTTCCATTAAAAATCTTGGAATCAGAGTTAAATGGAATATATTACTACTAATCATAATCCTATACAAGGTGGAATTACGGTACTGATTGAATTGTGGATAAGCCAGCAGGGATCAGTCTGTTTTACAAAGCATAAGGGGAACAATGGCAGTAAAAATACTGCAAAGCCTTTGTCCTTACCCACTTGCTACCATATTTCCCCAATAATAAGATATCCCCATTAAATAAGACACCCCCCGATTTTTGCAGAAAACCTTTAAATTAGCCACCCCCGCAAATCAGACACTCGCCACAAATAAGACACCCACCGATCCCTGCCCCAAATCTCCCATTCGGGTGGTACAATGGGTAACTGTGTACCTCCGTCAGGGCTGGCTGCAGTGCAGAGCAGAGCAGGAAGTGACTGCGAAGGCCAGCACATGAGACTCAGGAAGGACAAGCTGCTGATCTCTGCCTTACCATAAAGGAGTCTGTTACCCGGCTGGTAGAATTCCAAAAAAAGTGAGTCTGTACCATTCATTGTCCCCACTGTTCACTGAGGGAGCCGAATAAGACATCCCCCTGAAAATAAGACCTGGGGCACATGTTGGCTTTTAAAAAAATATAAGAAAGTGTCTTATCATCGGGGAAAACACAGTAAAAGAAGGTTTAAATTAAGGTATTTTATATTTCATGTTACTGTGCTGTCCTGTTCAAGGGGCCTCATTTACAAAAATACGTTTATACGTTAGAAAGATTCTAGAGAAAGGCAACAAAACTGGAGAAAGGTCTAAGGATTAAAACTGCAGGAACCAAATATTGTACTGCATTGAGAAACATAGAAAAATTGATGACATGAATTTGAAATACAATCAAAGTGTATATGATATGAAGCAAAGAAAACATGCCCTTAAACTTTTAAGTTTCATAACTAACTTAGTATTATTTTACAAGTAATTGACTTTTGAGACAGATTTCCAAGAAGGTGTTGGGTTCATCATCTATGAAATCATAGAGATACACTAAGTCAAAATAAATTAAACAATGAAAAGAGCAAACTAAAGAAACCAGGAGGTCTTTTTCTGAAAAAAACATTACGCTTCTATGCATAATTAATTACCTAATTATCACAAGTTTTCATAACCCCCATAGTAGAGCATTACTTTGAAAGGCTGTTATTGGTTTAAAACAACTGACATTTATACTGTGTTAATAAACAGTTTTGGTTTGATTTCAGTGACCTTTTAACTGAAGCTAAACAAATTAACTGATCATAAGATAAGTGAGCTGGTAAAGGCATTAGATCAGAAGTGGGCAATTTTTTTGACCCGTGGGTCACATTTAGAGATGGTCGAATTTTTTTTTTTAAATTCGACCATTTCGACGGTTTCGACTTAATTGCAAAGCCCCTGAGCATGGTATCATCACTAAACTTGCTGGAGATGTAGAGAAGGGTTGGGGGTATAATACAAAAAAGAAAGTATGGCTCTAACACAAATAGTTTTTTCACAAATTAAGTTCAAAGTCAAGTAGAAATTTCGAAAATCGGAATTTCGACTTTAACTTTGAACTTAATTTTTGCAAAAACGACATATGCTAGAGCAAAGCTTTTTCTTTTCAAATGTTCCTTCAACCCTTCTCTACATCTCCAGCAATTTTGGTGATGATACCATGTTCAGGGGCTTTGCAATTAACTCACAAAGATAGCAAGTCGAAAAATTCGACCATCTCTAGTCACATTGGCTTCTTTAATTTGATAAAGGGGCCAGACTAAGAACCTGTAATGGCCGACCAGCCATAGGTGTGACAATTCCAGACATCGCTGGCATCACTAATGATGGCTGTGTTATAGGCGACATGTGACAGAGACATTGTTATCTTTCCTGCAATGCTCATTCATTGCACTGAGCAGAGATAATTCCTAGAGGTTGTCTGTTGTCACCATGAGGATGCGCCCACAGTGTCATTATCACGCCACTGAATCATCCCTAAGACACCTCTAGGTGATATGTGCACTCATTGCACAGAACAAACAGAGGCCAGCATCATTATAACAAGGTGACAAAGGACCGGAAAGAAAGCTAAACGGGCCAGATCAGGCCCCTGGGCCTTAGTTTGCCCATCCCTGCATTAGATAGTAGATGATATGCTTCTCTGGTCTAAACTGCAGCATAAACAATTGGTTATGCAGCAGCAGCATTGTGCTTCTAATAGTTATCCACATCCACAAAGACTTTTATGGGTTAATATCTAAAACAGAGGAATCCTTGGGATGGGATGCAGAAGGCAGCTGAGGATTTCTGAGCATAATTTGGCTCAGTACTGTTGGCTATCTGCCTCACATAACATTACTGTACAATTCTGAAGTATGAGCGTAAGACAATCTCTAATGCAGCAGCAGTTCTCAATTCTCAACCAGTACCGGGTCTGTGGTGCAGCGAGAAGCTCCGGGCAAAGGGCCAGGTCTCTTTTCCACAGGACTTGAAGCAATAAGATCCGTCCTGGACCTTGCGGATATAAAACACTTATTTTTCCCTCCACAATTTTCCAAAAGAAGTTCCAAAGCATAGATCAAAATTCAGAGCTGGGCATTAACTCACAAAGCGCCCAGGATTATGCATAATGGACAAAAGTTATTGGCTAATAGCTGCCATCCAATGTTACAGCCGCTGCAACAATGACCGGTTTGCTACAAAAGGATCTAAAATTATTAACGATTATATCAGGATTATCAATCTGTCCCATATAGCGTTTTTACTATTGGAACAGGCAATTGCTGTAGAATTCTTAAATCCAAATCTATACAAAGTGAAGGTTGTCCAGCTCTATAGTATACAAAGCTGTATTACAGTCAAACTGACCACTTTATAAAAGCTGTGGGGAGCAATTACATAATCCCTAACACAGTAGGAAAATATTACAGGACTAAAAAACTATTAAAGAGCCAAGATCTGGGCAGAGAATAGCAGATTGACTTTCTATAAGTAGCAGACCATGTTACAAGGAAATTGGGTTTGTTAACCTCATTGTGTGTAATGGCTGCTGGCAGAGACTGAATCAATTTATTGCTGTAAAAGTCTCTAGTATACAAATGAATAGACAGTTTTACTTAGTTGATGTTGGGGCCAGAAAACTGCATCTGGTCCATACAGATAACTTTATATTATGGACAGTTATGCTCTAAAATAATATCATGCTGATGTTAGGGAAACACTTTTGTAGAGACTGCTAAAAAGTTATATTCTGAACAGTTTGTTGCCCAACAGTGCATACTCTGTATCTTTTAATCCTCTTTCTAGGGGCGTACTTTTTTAAAATTTAAAGCAGACCTACCATGTCCTAGTTCGCTTTTCACTATTGGCTGGCTGCTGCTGATAATGAGGGCGAACTGATGTCAAAATGTTATTGATTTTTTTCTGACAGCAGGAGGGTTGATTTTTACGCGATTGCCCCTCCCACTGTGTGACTTCACGCCTAGGCGCTACGTAAAGCAGCCCTATGGGGGACATTGGGAAATATATCCCAAAAATTCCTGCGACTGACGTCACTGTGTGATTTTGATTAGGTCATTTGACTCGCGGAGGAGGAAGTTACCCAAGATTAATACTGCTGCCAAGTAAGTAATATGTATATAATGTATGTGGGGTTTTTTTGAGTTTAGAACCGCTTTAAGGTAATCACAAACTGGCTTGCTATTCAAATCTGTTTAATTGAATGCATGTGCAAACTAGCTTTACATTCATAAGTCAAAGCACTACTATGACATACCTACTGTACATCTTAAACCTATGGCCAAAGAGCCTTACAAAATGACTGCTGCTTAAGGACTCAGAGATCTACCTTGGGGGCTCTTTTCTGTTGTCTTTCTTACAATGTTTTTACTACAGGAGTACATTGTGTATTTACCAAGGTATGCCCCATGGTTCTTTAGCTCATCTGGAAACTCTTTAAGGTAAGACTCTCTCCGAGGTATCACCTTTCCACCACCGGTTTCTTTTAGAACAGCACCATTCCAATCATAGGCTCCCACAGCTCCAAGCAATATCCCATCCTAGAGGAAAAGATATACATATAACAAAGCAGGACAAAGTTAATATTGACAGTTCCAGGGTTATGTACAAGTTGAACTAGTAATATTATTATTAGTATATAAATTTTACACAAGCAGAAGCAGCGGCCTTTAGGACTATGGACCTAATATTGCTCTTAAAGTGGACCTACCACCTGGTAGGCCACTCTGCAGTTTCGGCTGCAGCTCAGATCCCCGACTGAAAATAAAAAAGCTATTTCTGACAGCAGGAGGGGTGTCTGTTTAGAGACAAACCCTCCCATTGTGTTACATATCGTCTCCGCAATATGTCACAAGCTGCAAGGTTATCTGGGAATTCTGTCTAAAAAGCCCCTGTGGCGTCTCGTCACATCTGCGAGACTTTGTGATGGGTGAAGAGGGTAGAGAGAAGCCTCTCTTCACCCTGCCGACAGCTCCATGGATGAAGCCTACTGCCCCCCCCCCTCCTAAACACTGGGAAGTGGGGGAATCTTTAACCTATGTTTATTTGATGAATTTCAGGGACACTCCGTTTTTGCAATACCAGATGATGATGATACCTGGATGCAAAAGCAATGTACTATAACTGTAGAGTATTGAGAATGAAATAAAAGAATAAAATATGAAAAGATTCTCAACAATCATTCAAAATATCACTGCTTTTCTAGGAAAATACCAGGAAACCCACACATAAAAAATTCAGACTACAATAATCAGGTGTGGTCAAAACTAAGAAGCGAAAATTACTTTAAACTTCCTGAACAAATAAAACCTAAACCTTATCATTCTGTTGGATTATTTGAAAACTATAATTTTTAACACCACATAAAAGAAAGGCAAGGTAGGGCTTCCTTTCAAAGCTAAAGAACATTTAATCTTTCTGCAATGCAATAGGCGCAGTAAAGGTTGAATGTCTCTGTGGTGGTGACCACTGTGACCTAAATGATTTCTGGCTCCTAAATGAAGACTGACCATTTTACAGGATCAATCAGTGTGTGGTAGCTGAACCGACAATCATACTGACTTGGGCAGTTGTCCTAACCAACAACATTATATAGTGGATCCTAAAAAAATGATATCATTCAATTCACAATACAACAACTGTATCTATCTACCTTGTGGGTTTGGTTATAATTTTCAGTATGTCTAGCAAGTATTAAGTTGTCTTAATGGAATTTTCGTATGTCTGTTTAGAACATGGTCTAAAGTCATTACTTTGAATGGGGACAGCGGGTCTGCAGCTGAATGGCACACAGGTGGCAGTGTGAAGGAGGCGGTGCCAGCACGTCTCTGTGCGAGGGGAGGGGGCGTGCAGACTCGCTGACTCTCTCTCTCTCTTGCAGTGACCGGCTGGAGAGAAGCAGTGACCTAGGGAACATGGGGAAACCAGGTGCCCATCGGAATTGATGTGCCCATGTGGTGCACATTAATTACCATTCGATTGATCCGCGATCAATCACAGCGTGGTGACGCCGGTTGATTGCATGGGAATCTACCCGTGTATGCCCAGCTTTACTGACCAATTGAAGGAGGTTGCATATGTTGCTGCTAATTGTAAGGCAGTGGCTTAATATTATCAGTCTGCAACAGGAAGCTGTCAGTAGCAAGAATTCATATTTTGAAAAACTTTGTAATGATGTGGATATCTTAAAAATAGATGTTATAGGATCATAGACCCGCTTCCATTGTGAAATGCATAATTATTATGGGGATGAGACATAGGAGGGCAGAACACATGGTAAATGTGTCCAGAACTTGGTAAAATGGCAGGGAGATCTACGCTGACCTAACAATTAACCTGAGCATTAACTGTTTTACCACTAAGGTGGTAAAGGTATCTTAAATAAATAATAGTTGAGTTTATACCCTTAATAGACTATTATAGAAACTGTGAACCTACTTTCTCTGGTGTAATAGATATTAGGAAACCTTTTGATAAATTTGCTTGCCAGCCACTTTACTGTACTCACCTCTACCACATGAGATGAAAACCCAGCTTGGGACATCTCTAATCCAAATGACGTCTCATTCTTATTGGTCCCTGCAATGAAAACAAAAGGATATGGAAGTTTAAAAATCAATTTAAAATAATGAAAGAAAACTGATATACAGAACATAGTCCATATGTTCTAACACCCCTGCAGAGGGTACAGAGGGTGAGAAGTATGGTGAATTCAGCTGTGGAGTTCCAAGAGGCATGGGGTTAAGGGAACACACACAGTAATACACTTGTACACTAGACAACTTATACAAATAACATGACCGGGCAGTGTTAATTGCCTGTTTACTCTTAAACCCTTAACCCCCCAATAACCACTCTGACACCAGGTTTCTTCAGAACTTGTTTTGTATTAAAAGTGCGTTTACAAAATTAGGCCACAGCTTACAAAACTGACTCTATCCCCGACAGTGCCGATCTTCTTAACCTTAATAACTTTATTTAAATAACATTAAATCACATCAATAAACATAAATACACATAAATACACCGTCCGTACCAGCCACCAGCCCTTTTAGATCCAGCACGGTGGGTACTTCTAAATAACTGAAAACCTGTTAAACAGGAACCAACTGAATTACCTAGGGCCTGGGCCCCTTTATAAACACCACATTTGGTGACTGCCCTTTCTACACCAGCACGTCACCACTAATTCTCTCTAAAACACCTATCGGCACTGAAGAGGACCCGCCAGCTGCGACAAAAACAACAGAACAGAAAACATCAAAAACAAATTAGGAAGGGAGGGTGGGTGCTTCTCCGGAAAGAGGCCCTACTTCCGGCCCGCCGTCCTATATGCCCTACGCTCCGCCCTTGCTCCGCCCCTTGCCTTCCGGCTCAGCTGTCAATCAACAGGCGGGAACACGCCCGGTCAAGGCTGCTCCCGCCTACTCATCCTCCGGCTGCCGGCTCTGCAGCTACATGACTTGAATGGAAGCCAAATAGTGTCAGAATTCTGATTGTGCTGGTGACAAATATGGAATGGATGGACACTCCATAGGAATTCTGTGTTTTTCATTATCTTCAATCTTCATACCCAGACATGGTAGCCTACAGTTGCAACAATACATTACAATAACATGACATATCTCCTTATGAACTTTACTTCTACTAAATTTGTTATTATTTTGTACAAGTTGTTAGAATTTCTGTATTAACCCTTTGCTCAATGGCTGAAACATCTATACATACAAAGGTGTTTTAGGGCAATAGGCCAGTTCTCCTCTAGCAGTATATTCCTGAACTCCATTAGTACCTTTCACTGATCTACCTTTCTTTGACCACATCGTTTGAACTAAGTTCATACTGCTTTATTTTTTACATAATTAAATTCTCTATAACATTTAAAATGTATATGTAAACATATAATGTAAAATAATTACTAGAAAGTTGTATAGTTTTATATAGGTTTTATAATATGAGAAAGATACCTCCTTCTAGACTAAAAATCCTTTCACCAAGTGCATCGACAATGTCCTTTAGAGCAGCTTCATTGGTCACATTGAAGAAGTGCTTATCATCTGGGTCACTGGCAATAAATTTTATTTCATTCAGGAAAGCTTTTGGATTAATCCCTCGTCTGTTATAATAGCCAAGGACCTGCAGGAGAAACACAATGTCACCTCCTCTAGTAAATACCATTTAATAAAAATCAAGTATGTAAAAAACCTATATGTCAAAAATTCCATATTCTTTTTCATTTGCATTAACTCCGCATTAAAAAGACTTGTTAAGAGGGGTCTACATGTGTAGATGTTTTTGTTCGATCAACGTAGAACAAACAATTTTATGGTTGATTGAACAAAAATCTAGAATGACCAATTTGTTTGATGGATGCATTTCGTTCGACCTCGAACAAAAAAACTTTAAAAGTCATCAAACATGTTGGTAAATTTCTATCTGTCGTTGTAATTTCAAATGTATTTTCATTTGATATTGGTGATGAGCGAACGAAAAAATCGAATGTTACATTTGATAAACGAACATTGTTTGACAACGGCATCGAACAAGAAATTTAATTGGCAGTCTGAAGTCACTAGAACAAGCAAAGAGAATAAATCTACCTAGTGGAGACATGTGCAGCAAACCCTGACACAAAATGTATACTTCTACTTCCCATCCAAATCTAATAAACGTGTGTGGATTTTAGATACACTTTAACACTGAGTGGAAAGCCACATATATATGGTTCCTAGACCTTGTTCAGTGGAGGCCCTACAATGTTTGCACACAAATATCAGGGGTATTTAGCCCACACAGTGTAGAAGGAGGGTACTTACAGCCACAGCATAGCGTGTTATATTTTCCTTTTCACTGGTTTCTATCACCCTCTGAAGATCAGGGCTGTCATGGGATTCTCCATCGGTAATGACAATCATAACTTTTTTGGCTCCCTTTCTTCCCCCACGCTGGAATGCCTCAGTGCTATAAGAAGACATCTATTAGGTGTATGTTATCATTGTTTTAAAATACTTTGGTGAGTAATTATATTTACCAATGTACAGTAAATAAATGTCCACACAGAAGTGAGACCCGCACTAGCCGCACAAGCAAGGATCCCCACACAGACTTCCATTCTGGCATGGTACATTATCTCTACAAATAAGCCCCAATCAGAAGCGGTGAAATGCATCAGAGATGAGGTGACCCCCAGGGATATCTACTTCATCTGCTATGTAGGTTTTTGTGTATCTGATCACTTATAAAGTAGTTTGGAATTTCATTTGGTGTGCAGAATCTCTACTTTTCTGGATGTACATACAGTAAATAAACATGGATAACTTTTTTAACACAGAAGTTTTATCATGTGCTTTACCATGCTTTCTCAATTCCAAGTGCAGTCCGAGTCTCAGTTCCTCCTCTCTGCTCAATACGTTTTGCTGCCTCCACCACCTCATTCACTGAGCGAAAGTCATTCAAGTGAAACTCATGGACCACCTCTTCTCCGTATTGTAGTACTCCCACCTGTCACAAGAAGGAAAACTTCAATTACATTAAATTAGTGAAACTTGTGAACTTGAATAAAAATACAAAAACATTTGTTGTATATACATGTGATTTGGGACATTGCCCATGAATTCTTGCAACACTTTCCTAGTATGAAATGTTACTCTGCTCTTTTAGTTAAGCTTTAGTTTTAGTTAAGTTCAAGTGTCAGCTCATTGACAATTGGAATTCAGTGACAATGCTTATTCATTATTTAACTATAGGGTGTATCACCTATGTAGCAATGCTATCAATCATGTGTAAACTATAATGCAAATTGTATACAAATAAGGACAACTTTTTGGGCAGGTAACACAAAAGCATATATTTATTTCAACATGTTCTGCTCTGCTCTATTACCTGAATCTGACCCGGAGCAATGTAGAATTTTTGAAGAATACTGATGAGAAATCCCTGAACCTCTGTCCATGGGTAAATGCTGTTTGATCCATCCAGGACAATAACAATATCCATGAAAGTTGGGCACCCTGAATAAAAGAAGTTCAAATATCTATTTAGACTCAAATGGTGGGATTTCCTTACTACAGTCCATAAGCAATAACAGTGAAATTTGGATAAAATTGCCAGTTGATTTAAATGCCATTATGACTTTTGCTGTGAACCATTGCTGTTTAACACTAGAGAGGATTAGTCAACAATGGAGTCATCCAGAAATATGTAAGATTTGATCTGCAATAAATAACTGACCATTTATCAATCTAATGTAGAAAAAGTATGATCATGATATTACATTAACCACAAGATAAATTTTACAGGCTTGATCAATAAGCATTTATGGTAAATATGTTTTCTAAGTGTCCTTAAGGCTATTACTGTACATATCTTCCATGCTGCCGTTAGCTACTAATGCTTTCTATGATTCAGAGACTAGTGATGGTCGAACATCGGCCGTGTCCATCTGCGAAGAGGTGGATCAGACTTTTAAAAAAGTTTGCTGCCCACCTGTTTGCGGAGAACTTTAAATTAACTTTAAATTTGAATTGGAACTATACTGGAAATGAAGCCGTGACGTCACTTCCGGTATATGGAACACACAGTTCCTAAACCAGAAGTCAGACACCACTTCTGGCCCATCTTCTGGTCTGGACGAAAGAAGAATTGTAGACTTCTTCTCGTCAGCGAAGGGGGCGGGTGGGTCGAACATTTAATGTTCGCACTGAACTGTCTGCATGGCGTCATCAGAGACATCATTAGGTCAAGTAAATTGATTCGTCTTCTTTCTTATATATATATTTGCAATTAATACATTTTGGATAAATATTTGCTTGTTACAAATATCTCTGTTTTTCCAGGTTATTCTACAGATTGATTGTGTTTTATATTTTATATATTTAACTTTCCAATCAATTTTCTCATTACAATTCTAAGTGGCATATCCTATTCAGCCTAATTAAACATCCTGATAAAACATAGACATTCAAAGCATCTTTACAGGGAAGAATACATATAGACAGATTATATTATCATTGGCATATTGAGTCAACTAATGAAATGGCAGGATAAATCAATAGCTCATGTAATGGCAAAAGCCTATACATATTGTGATTAGTTTTAATTTATTATTATTGCTGTGTATTACATGTATTACTGGAATTCCACCTTAAATGTAACTACAGTATATACTGAATTGCACGCATACGATTGCCTTACTTTGCAGTGCAGGAGCCACAATTCTAGAGAAACGGAAGTTGGAGTTGACCCTGGAGCACATCCCAGTTGTATAGTAGGAGCTTCCACACTCATGAGACCACAGTGGACTGCAGGCCTAAAACATCAACACTGTTAATATTTTTGTAAAAACAATGGACAAGCTAAATGTTGATTAATAATAATTGGCAAGCAAGTTAACATGACAGAAAGAGGCCCAGGCAGGATGCGCTCAAGGTTGAGCCAAGACAAGACAATTTGCAGAAACAGCCTTATATATGGGTCAAAATGGGTCTCATGCTTCAAAGATTATCAAGGACTGAGGGTCAGTATCTGCTGCAATGATTAGCTAAAGATGCTGTAAGCAAAGAAAGATTCAGGCATGGTATATAGTAGAATAAGGCCAAATAGAGCGGGCTCAGGATACAATGTAATCTTACCACAAAGCTATTATCTTTAGGGTTTGTGACTAAGCTCATTCCCAAGCGCATGTTATCCTTTCGTTCCGACACGTTGGACAGCGTCACCCTGCCTGAGAGACCTCCAGTTACCAGAGTAACAGACCTCTGAGACCTCCTTAGAGACCTGAGAAACCTCTGAGTTACCACAGAGACCTTAGACAACTCTACTGCCACATAGACCTGAGTATTATTACAAGTAGTGCTTGCCAATTGGCTGAATGACCACGGCAATAATAGAGCCCCTACTACTATCAATAAAGTATTTATCAACACTTTTTTTTTGGATAGAGTGGTCAAAGGTGATTGCCTCTTTTTTATTGCTGTCTGTGTGTTCCTATTAGGAAATAGCATGCCCAAATTGCCCCAATTATGTAACTGGAAATGGAAGTGAAGGTGAAACCAAAATGTTGAGTTCAAAGGACTTTTATTTCTGTGACACCTGATTTCCTAAGATTTCCATCAAAATGGAAAGATGTCCTCTCACTTTCTATGTCATCTACAGAACCTGACATGGAGGCAAATCTCACAAATAAAACTCAAAAACAACCCAACAGCAATTTAACCATTCCCATTTCTATCCAAAATTATATCATCATATATGGCTGAGAAGAATTAAGCAGCCCCTTTCCATGTAGTCTATGTCTAAAATCTGCTACCTGCAGGTCAGTACCATTGTTTTGGGAGTGCATAGGCTTAAATGCAACACATGGTAATTGTTTTGGGGATGAACTGTCTATCAATTTTACAATCATAGGAGAATTGCAACATAACAAATACACCCATAGACTACAAATGTTTTGAGATAATATACTTACTTAAAATGTCATCTATACTCCAACCTAACATGTCACTATGCAGACTCGTCATGTTATTAAAAAAGTAAATAATAATAATAATTATCAGTACTACTTTTTGTGCTCCTAGCATCGAAATATTGAGAAGAGTATGATGGCTGACAATATGGGTTTTAATAAATTTTTTTAAGCACAACGGTCTATATATTAGAAAATGGTTTCCAATGTAACTGATATCAAGCTAGATACTGGCAGAGCTAAATGAGGTTTGATGGTAACAGTGGTAACCGTTTTTACATGTAAAAACATAATGGTTTTTTTTACTTAAATTGTACACACGCAAAATGTATCATAAGACAAATATACTGCTTGTTAAACTTCTATGGTATTTGGACAGCAGGAATAAAACTGATACAGTCATCAATAATATTGTTCTAGTGAAAACGGGGACTGCCACCTACCAATTCCAAGCTTGCTACAGTCATTTGTTGTATCATTGGTGATGGCACATTTGTATATGTCACCTGTCTTCTGTGCACCATTCTGATCAAAGGGGGCTCCAACCACCAACCTGTAAGAAAGGACATAACATAATACAATGATCATTCTCATTTAGTACATTCAATTTATTTGGTTATTAGTGTTAAGCTAGGCATACACGGCTCAATTTTTTTATTGATTCCAGAACAATCAATCGCCGTGCGTGATTGATTGTGCTCAATATGATACAAAAATTGTGTAGGCACCTGTTTCTTCCAGCAGGATCAATAAATCCCTCTTGAGGAAACTCGATCAAAGAGGGAACCAACATGTTGGTTTGGTACTGAATGGGATTAAGGACGCAGAAATGCTGCTCCTTGATTCCCCGTTTTATGGTATCATTGTGCTGGGATGCTGAGCTCGAGGGCTCCTCGATTGCACAGGCATTGACCCTTGTATGAATGGCTTTAGTCGTTTTCTAGATATTTCCACATACAGAACATGTGTTACATATAAAGGGCAGAAACAGTATATATTAAAGAAAACCATCTATAATATAAACTGGCATTTGAGCTTTGGGTAGACACATTGTTCTCATGTACAGTAACTGTAACATTTTGATGGAAGCTAGTAAGCCCTGATTCAGCTCTTTACTAATCCCAAGTTTGGCATAGTCATTGAGCATCTGGAACTTATAGATTTGTGTTTATAGCCAATTTTGATACTGTCCATCTTGCCAACACACCTCAGTATTCTGCCACGGCTTCCTACATAAGACAGCAGTGGAAGAGATGGTAGATTTTAAAATGTAAAGAAAAGAATTGGCCTGTATCTTTACCACACCGTAAGATTAATCAATAACTAAGCATCTAGCAACAAGCAAGAAACAAAACACAGCAAGTCCAGTTGATTTGAATTAAACACTACAGATAACTAAGCATCCAGTTCTAACGAATGTGTATAAGTCCAATATGGGTATAAGTTCTATATCCAGTTTATATAGTGTTAATACTATACTCTACAATGTTTTACCATGCTATAGTGAACATACAAGGCATTACTTAGTGGCAGTTGCTAAAAGAAAAGAAGTAAAGCAACCAAACTATCATAGGAACTTCAGCAGAGCAATAATACTCTTTCCCAGATGACTGGGCTGATTCCAAAAGGCTTTATGTACTCAAGTCCAGCCAAAGTGTTTGACATATTTGTGCGTCATTGATCTAAGCTGGATATATCATGTCATATAAATTTATGGATTATGGAATGTAATCAAAGCAAAATAAAATATGAAATGCTGGTGTGAATCTTATCTCAATTAACTGAATAAACAATGGCTAGTATGTCTTTCAGCTTACAAAATAGGGTCTCATTTACAGGTAAGGTAAAGTTCAGTCAAGTGCACCTTTGTTCAGTTAAAATTTCTGGTAATTTGAAGACATAGATCTACATTCTGCTGTAAATGATTGCTTGTTTATAGTGAGTATAGTTTCTCTTTGTAAACCATGTATCATGTAAAAAAAATCATAAATTTCTAGATTCATGTATTATTATTCATGCAGGTCTATGCTGGCAGTAAAGTAACTCCAAACATTAGTCTGATTTTTAAATACATAAAGACTACCGTATATAAAAACTGTTACTAGCCCAGGGTCCTTCTTTAAACTCTATTAACTAACTACATAATTATTCCTCTATTTTGATTGCCAAAATCACATTGGAGAGACTCCCAAGAGTATTAAGACAGCTTAGTGCTATCTAGAAGCAGATATACTTGCAAATCATGATTTTTATGTTCTGCACTCAACATATTATGGTTGGAAACTGTTTATGGCGTGTGAGAATTCCCTGCATTGTATATAGGTTATAAGTCGTATCATTTACAGATAACCCATAAATAAATTTGCTGACATACAGTTATTACAGAATAAAATAAAGGGGCTAATATCATAAGAGAATTATTAAAATATACATTTGTATTTCAATGTCAAAGTTTTATTACTGAGCTAGTGTACTTCTAGAGACCATGAACCCAACACATAAGGCAATGCAGTAACAACCAATATTGTAACCAGGGCTTTTGTTCTCAGAGAAAAGGTGGTGGAACTCACCCCCCTCCCCTGGCCACGCCCCTGGTCATGCCCCTACCCACCCCTAGGACCGCCCCCTAAAACCGGGTGTCCCCTCTATAAATAGCTACCCATTGGGGGAAGGGGGGCCCGTCGTCCACCAGCGCAGGCAGGCGTGGGCGCCCCCGCACCCCCGTACAGGCGCGCCGCCTCCCCTCCCTTAGGACGGCTAGAACTCCACTCCCCAGTCCACGCTGAAGAGAAAGTTCTCTCCAGCATGGACGGGGAGGAGACGCCCCGTCGGGGCGGGGGGAGGAGACGCCCCATAAACAATGGGAAGGCACCGCCCCTCCCTCGCTGCACATTGTGAGGGAGGGGAAGAGGGGAGGCACCAAATCGTCTGCCCGTGGCATGCCCGTAACCTGTGCTGAATGGCCAACACTCCCCCCACTAAACAACACACACGGGGGCCGGCGGGCCACCCATGATGCACTGCAGCCAGTGCCGTTATTTTGGGGCCAGACTTAAAATAGGTGGCGGAACTCCGTTGCGGTGCGTTCCCCTAGAAAAAAAGGCCTGATTGTAACCATAAAAAATACTTACTCTGCTGCTGCATATACTGTAAGTAAATGAAACGCATAATTGGCAATGAAAGAATAGTTCAATAGAGAAACATAGATTTAACATTTAAAGCACACCATTTAAAAAAACAAATGTACAGATTCTGGCTTCTTACACACCTGAACCAGAACCCAGACATAGTTATATGCTGAAATGGGAATTATAAGGCATGGCAACTTATGTGGTCTGGGGTGACTAAAACCTTCCTGTGCACACTCTATAAGGAAAATATTTACAACATTTTGTTTGATTGTTGGCGCTGGTACCTTGTTTCACATTTTTTGGTAGTGTCCATTGATCTCCCCCTTTTGGGCATCTGGTGAGTGTTTGAAACCCAGATTCCCCTCAAGCCACTTACCTTTCTGCTTGGCCTCCCTCCAGTTAAATTCTCCAACATAGCTTAACAACTGCTGTCTTATATTCTGACACACACCCTTGCACCATCTTTTTCCTCCTGTTCTTTCTTACCCCCTTTCCTCTTTCTTCCACATGTCTTTCTTTCGATGATTGGCATATAGTGATGTTGCGAACATGGAATTTGCTGTTCGCGAACCGGCGAACCGCCATAGACTTCAATGGGCAGGCGAACGTTAAAACACAAAGGGACTCTTTCTGGCCACAATAGTGTTGGGAAAATTATTTTAAGGGAACTAACACCTGGACAATGACGTGACAGAGGGGGATCCATGGCAAAACTCCCAAGAAAAATTTTTACAAGGATTTCTACAATGATAGTCAATGGGATTTATTAATTGGGTGAAAAAAGAGTTCCAACACAATTATCACTCTGCAGAGGAACATGATATATTTCTCATAGAACTATTTTTCATGCAGCTGTCATTCACCACCAGCATACGTGTGTCACAAATTCTTCCTGGTTATTAAGTAAAAAAAAAAATCTTCCTGGTTGTGGCAAAAGATTTGAATAGAACCAGTAGCCAAAAAGTGGCTTAATAAAGCTTCTATCAATATGAAATCTTCAACAATGGTTTTTTACGTCAACCAAAAAAGGTATTAATGAGCCACTAATGCTTTTTCAT
>CM070034.1:125139868-125155401 GCA_036250615.1 Ptychadena robeensis | reverse complement strand
ACTCGCCATGTGTTCGCGAAAATGCGCGAACGCGAACATGCGATAATCGCCGCGGATAGTTTGCGTGTGAACAGTCCGCGACATCACTATTGGCATTTGATACTACAATGTACCTCTTGTTTTATTTGATTGTCCGAATTTGCACTATTTTGCCTTACTGGAATCGTATGATAATATGATTATGGCCCATGGCTCTTTATTCTGTTTGGATTTCTTTTTGATATGTTATATTTTTTCCATTGTAGTGTGCAACACAACCAGATTCTTTAGAACAGTGGTGGGCAACTGAGTTGATATGGAGGGCCACAAGTGCGTAGCTAGAACACATTTTTAATTTTTAAATAAAATAACATACTTCAAGCATGTCTTGTGTCATGTGTATCGTCATTGTGCCTCATAGTGATATATATGGCGGAATATATTATATATATTACTACAGGAATGGATATTTACAGACACATTGCCATAACCCGTTGGCAGGAATGGGGCATAAATCTTGGGAAGCTACAGTTCCAAACTTGCTCCTACTCGTGGTTGGATACCTTAGACGACTGAAGGCTCTCACACCAGGGAAGAAGATAGGCAGTCCTTGCCAGGAAGTTACACTGGTTCAGTGGATAATTCGCCTGGGAATCCTGTGTCCGGGGTCAGGTCTGGAGGATCTACCTTGTATCAGGTCAGTAATCATCAGAAGAGCCAAGAATGTTTTCAGGAGCTAGCATTTATAGACTCCCAGAGGGATTGGCTTAGGGCCAGTAGTAGGGCAGATTAGGATTGATACATTGTGAGAAGTGGAGAGCGGGAAAAGGAGACAGCCATCTAGACATGTACCCATCTGTGAGTAAACAGCAGGTGCACAACCCTTAAAGGGACAGGCACCACACAGACATATACACAGTTAATACATAGGGGAAATGTACAGGGCAAGGTATGTATATACCTTAGTATACATACATACATATATATACATATATATATATATATATATAGTATACATACATATAGTATTACAGTAGTATACATATACACAATTAGTGAATAGGCTCTGTCACTACCCTATGCTAGGGAAAACCCATGAATAAATAGACATTTATAATGCAGTTTAATGTACAATTAGTGCCATTTACTGGTCACTACAAACCCATGTAACCCCAATGTATAAACTACATTGTTACAAGTTGGAAGGTTGTGTCCCAGCAGCATGAAAATATGAGTCCACCTACTTTACAAAGTATATATGGAAGTTACCTAAACCTATTGTTTGGCTCTGCGGGGATAAAGCACATGATGACTTTAGAGGTGAAATAAAATCCTTTTTTTTATGAGGTTAAAAGAAATTATGAACAATTACTCTGTTTTCTCTGAGCTTCATCATTTTATCCAATGCTCTAAGCTTTTTTAATTATGCCAAAGAATGAAAAATGTAATTGAGTGAAATGGAAAACTGGATTATAATATGAAGCCAGTAGGAATAAACGGATATACTCAGTGAGAATATAAAAGATGTCATAGGTTTGGAAGATTCGGAAGTTTGAGAAAACCCACAAGCGACAAGCAGATGAAGTTTGTGGGTTACACAGAAGCTTGGGGTTAGCAGCATCACTCAGATGAAAATTGTTTTAACAGACTGGGGGAAGTGTCCTGTTTCTCAAAAATATTAGCAGATTATGACTCAAGTTGGGTGCAGTGAAAAAAGAATCAACTTGATTAATGGACAGCTCAGGTTACCCAGATGCTACAAGGTCTGGTAGTCACTATTTTCCATGCAATCTGACTCTTTTTTAATTAAGGACAAAGAAACTTTTTTTCATGAAGCCACCTTACCTACCACAGAGTATTACATATTAAACATCGAAGACACTTGAAGACACTTGCTACATTTACTTTTCCTTCCATAGGGAAAGACAGAATAGAGAAGTTCTGAATGCAGCACATATATTACCATCTCATGTTGCAAAACCAAATGAGCTATTTAAGAGTTTGCAGAGAGCTACTGAGCTTACAATTTTGAATACATTTGGCACCCATATGAAGGTAGGTGGTTAAATGGTTGTATATATTCTGTATTTTCTATGTGTGATAATTAGGTCTTATAGAAATTTTATTATAACTATTGTACCTTTAATTAAGTAGCAAGTGAGCTGTGACCCAGCCTGAGGGTAGGTGTTGTGTACCCAAGGGATTTAATGAAATGAAAATGCTGACCTACACTGAGGGCCCCGAGAGGAGACCGGTGGGAGCAGACAGGCCTGTCTGCAGGACTAGAGGTACCAAGCAGAAAGAATGTGAGAAGAAGAGACCCCTCTTCTTAATCTTGGGTAAAGGACAGCTAATAGGCCCAACGATTACCATTATCTTGAAAGACCTAGAGAGATTGTGGGCAACCAGTACAGCCACTTACAGCCCCGATGGTGTGCAGGCAGACCTGTCCCAATATGTTCCAGGATGCTAACGTGATGACGTCATCACGTTAGCATCCCAGTGCATTATGGGGCCCCTTCAGTCGGCGGCACCCTTTGTGTGCTGGCCATAAGCTGCAATGAAGACACCGTCTTCATTGCAGCTTATGGCATCGGCTTCCATCGGCTTGCGCCGGCCAGAGATTATCGGACATGTCCATTCTCTGGCCGGCCGAGCTGTGGGGCGACAGGGATCTGTCGCCCCATGTGGGCACATGCCGATAAGCGGCCGATTTTTAACCTGACCGACGGCGTGAGCGCGCACGCCCGTCGGTCAGGTTAAAAATCGGCCGCTTATTGCCATGTGTATGGCTAGCTTAAGACTGGGTATAGGCACTGAACCGAACAGTACTTTGATTGCAACCTACCCAAGTTATCTCTTGTTTATTGGTTGCAGGATCACTGAAAAGCCTGTACATACTACCTACCTTTGAATAAAGGCAGTTTTGTGTTTGATGCAAATAATGGTGTGGACATTGAACTTAATATATATAATAAATAATTGTAATAATTTGGGATCTGTGAACACCCTGAACCTTTAACCAGTATGAGTACCAGGGTCTGTGTGGGGCAGACCCTGGAAGGGTATGGAAGGAATTAGACAAGCCTTTATTAACTGGTTTGATTGGCACACTACATGCCAAGCACCAAAAAGAAACACCTAACATTGAAGGGTAGCCACTTAATCACCTAGATAAGATACCAACATCCAGGGGTGGTCCTAGAGAGATAAATGTAGGAATGGTTGTGCTGGTGATACTTACGGACTCAGTCCCAGCCCCCGACCCCTCGGTAAAGCATATATGGTCACTTCAGGGGGGTGACGACAATCACTTGCACTGTCACTTCTCCACTCTCCCCAGGCGGCCATGCAATTGACAGGTGGGCACTCTGGGGGCAAGATGCCTCCATGGTCAACCGCCCATGTTGCCCATGCCTAAAACCACCACTGCCAAAGTCCTAACATGCAGATTTTCTAAACCCTTTTAGCAAATAATGAGCTTCCAATTGGCAAGAAATGTCCAATAAACATCTTTACTGACTGAAATGTGATAAGTAGTCCCTACTGATCTCAGAATTCACGTATGCAGAAAACATTAAGATGCATACAGGGGATGTTAATTTATGCTGGTGGGGTCCTCTTTTGGCCCCTTTTGGTTTAAGTAAATGAAAAATTAAACTCAAAAACACAACATGTGCATATTTTTGATCATATCTTCAAACGTGAAAAACAGTAAGGGTATGTTTCCATGGCGTTTTGGGCTCTGTTGACACCCTCTGCACTAAGCACATTCCTTGACGTGGATTACAAAGTAGCACATCCATATACCGCACCGGCTGTTTACGGTGCCGCATCAAGGAATGTGCTTAGTGCAGGGGGTGTCAACGGAGCTCACAACACCATGGAAACATACCCTTAGAGTCAGTGTATGCTGTAAATAGTCAAATATCTCATGGACTAAGTCAACTGGACCCAGCACATTGTAAAGACCAAGGACCAGAACTGTATCTGCAAATCAATTGTTGACAAATAGAACATACTATACACTATAGTCCCTAGGTGCCCAACCTGCGGCCCGGGGGCCGCATGCGGCCCTTTGGCCGTTCTTTTGCGGCCCCCTCAGTCCTCCACTTGCGGCCCCTGAAACCTAATTGTTAATGCATAGGGCATAGGAACTCACCTGACACAAAATGTGAATTACCATACTACAGTGTTCCCTAATGCTTGAAGTATAATATTAAACAAATTTTGTTATTTAAAAAATGAAAAATAATGTCTTCAAGCTATGCCTGCTGTAATTTTTTTAATAAAAAATGCTTATACTAGTCCATATAGATTGAAAATTTGTGGCCCTCCATTTTAACTCAGTTGCCCACCACTGCTATAGTCTGTTGTACAATTACCAGACTATGGTTCTGTGATGGAACAAAACGACATATACAGTTATAAAGTACAAAAGAAATCACAGTTTCAGTTTTCGATTTCTGAAGTTACAAATCATGTATAAAACATACGAAATTTTATAGTTGCAGGTGTAACTCACAGATTCTGCTGCCAGTTTCATTAGACGTAGTTGGCAGCTATTGCTGGAAACTCTGTGCTATGTTCTTTCTGTGCTGTAACATAAACCTAATGCTATTTTGCAGAAATGATGGCCTTCATGATACCTCCAGACAATGGGAAAGTAAGACCCAGCAGATAGAAAGTTGATGAGACAAGATCAAATGATCCAGACCAGCCAATCAGGGAAGATCAAATTGATCATGTGCTTTCCCATAAGTTCTCTAGCAGAAAACTTTTCTTAGCAGAACTTGCCAACCCTAAAGGCCCCCATACACTGGTCCGTTTCCCATCGGATTCCGGGACGATCGATTCCGGGCGCGTGCACGCGAAACGATCGTCCCAGAATTGCGTGAAGCCCACCTTGTCCGTCCGATCACGTCCGATCGTTCGGGGGCCCAGAATCGGATCGGACAGAGAACCAACATGTTGGTCTTTCTGATCCGATTCTGCACACATCAGGGGGAGTTGCCATTTGGGAAGTAAGCGATCGGACACGGAATCGTCCAGGAATCCGTGGGACAAGGTGGTATGTAGCGATCGGACGGACTTAATTGGCCGATCGATCAGACCTCCGATTCCCACTGAGATCGCCGGAATCGATCGGATAAGTGATCGATCGACCATGGAATCCGACTGTGTATGGCTAGCTTAACAGTTGAGTTCCGCCTTAGTTGTTTTATTACAAACTAATGCTAGAAGCATGTGCGCTGTTTTACATTTACAGATCTCCTTTAACCATAAAAGTCATGAACAAGAGTAAGACCAGATGGTTTTATGATTCTAGATTGATGAAAGTCTTTGACTCTTCTAAAAAGCTTTCTACAGATCATTTGATGAATAACAACAATAAGCACATAAAAAGTAGAGGTGGTCGAGTTAAATGCAAAGCCCCTGAACATTGTATCAGCACCAAAATAGTTGGCAAAAAACTAAGTGTTACTGAAGCATGTGTGGGGATTCAGCCTCAAAGGGGTGGTCATAATATCGTCAGTCTACACCAACTGCTTCTCTAAAGGGCTCCTGTCCATGTTTATTAGGAAAACAAAAGGACCAAGAAACAAGGTAAATACCCTTGCAGGGGTTAGTAGCAGAAATGCAATTAACTTCCCTAGCGGTTTGCCCGAACTCAGTTCGGGCACAGTTTGATCAGTGATCGGGCAAAACCGCCGTCTCTCTGTGTCCCTTCCGGCCCCGTGTCTTCGGCGTCATCTGTGACGCCAAAGGGGGCGGGGGGGGGGGGCGGCACCATATACCTCCATGTTAACGGAGGGGGTGCCGCTCTCCTCTCCACACGCCGCCGGCGTCTATTTGAAGTTGGAGGTGTGTAGAGGGCTGGGCGGAGAGCCAGCAAGCATGGCGGAGTACAGTGTACAGATGGCGCGAAAAGCTGAAACTGCCCAGAGTCCACACAGAAAATTGCCAAACCTCCTGGCTTGCAGGCATCAATGATTTACTTTTCCTCAGGAAATTCTGTATAAGTGTTCTGACTCTCACAGGCAAACATGTGTGCCCCCTGGTATCCACTGCTCAGGCAGCACAGGGTCTCCCCACCTCATTAGGGAGCCCTCACTGGGTGTTCTCAGTTACTTTTGTGGAGACACACCCAGCTACCTCATGAGCGTCCAGCAGGTGTATCTTGGTGGAATCGGAAGGCCCATCCAGTTCCTTCCATCCCATTTCAGAGTCCAGGTCCCTGTAACCAAAAACATAACAACAATTGGACAGCAACCTACTGTTGCTCTCCAACACTATCCTGGACTCCTTCCAGGATACACCATCAGTCCCTTTCATTGCTGGATATGAACCATTTACACAGTGACAGACAACTGGTCTGTCACACATGTTATTTCTCCATAAAAATTATCTAAGTCTAAATTTTAATTTAATGTTTGCACTAAATGTATGCAAAAACATGTACAACCCTCCTTATCTCCAACACTTGTGGCAATTATACCTTGTTCAGGGGCTCTGCAAAGCTGCAAAATAAATACAGTGGAAATTTTGTGACCTATAATCCAAAATTGTCCTGAACTGAAAATCTAAATCTAAAATGTATTATAGTTTATACCTGAGGTCTTAAGGTAGCCATACACGAGGCCATTCTGCCTCGATATCTGAGGGATTGGCTTCAGCGGGATGATGGTATGCTGCTGCAGCGAGCTTCTCAGCTAATCGGCGGGCACCCTTTGGGAATTTACCGGCATGTCGGATCACCTTGCGGTCTGACATGCAGGAGATTCCTGGTCTATCTCACCAGGTGGGGCTACCCGATTGGCCAATAAATTGGATGCAGATTGGGCCGTATAGTGCTGAGAATTCATGTGTTTTAAGCTTATCATTGGGCCATTATTGCCCTTTGCATTACACCAAAACATAGTGTTGTGGAGTCTTCCCATTTGGTTATGCTTTGTTGAGATAATCTCTCAAAATCACGTGTTAAAAAAATCAGATTACATTTCACGGCTAAATCCAAATCCACATGTATCAATTACTCTTTGAATGTAATTACCCATGAATTTGTAAACCAATGTTCCAGTTTATTTTCGGGATGGAAGCAATGGTTGATTTAGTGGTTATTCTATCTTCAGGCATTTCAGGCTTGAACAAAGTTTGCTGACTCCATTGGAATGGAATGAATCTAGTATTCAGTGTCTCCTTGCACAGGCACGGTTGCAGGTTGAGAGTGGGTAAGATGTAATTTTGTTTTATAAGTCTTGGGCTGAATCTCAGCAAACGAATCAGGGTTGGGATTCTATCCACAAGTCTGGAAGAAACACTGCCAGCAGCCAAACCTACTCAGCAAAAGCAGATGGCGAGGAAAGTGTACGTATTGTCTCACAGGGTAACAGCTATTGCAGCTAGAGACATCAAGCGTTGAATAACACAAGTGTGTGGTAAAATGCACAAATGTATTTTTGTACCCAAAGTACACACATCTACCCGTGTCTATAATTAGCAGTCTATATGAAGCCAAGCTACTCTCCCCCTACTAAACCAGTCCGGGCCGTGTGCTGTGCACATGTGGCCACGCTATGATGGGGACATTTTGAAGCGACAGACATAAAGGAGGAACCTTTTAAACATCTGGGCAACAGGACCAGCGCCAGGAAAATATAAGCAACTGCAGAAATGTAACGCAGCAACCAGCCAGACTTATCAAACTGTTAAATAAGAACTGCATAAGATCAAGACTTAGATTTGCCTAGATGACATCCAGTAAATACAATCTTTTGTGTCATCTCAGATATTAAATGATTATTTCCAATGCCACATAAAAGGACTAGTGACAGAAGTTCATTAGAAGTACATTTAGATAAAGAACAACCACTGGCTATTTATAGACGACCCAACCACCAAAAGACTAATCTTATCAAACCAACCAATCAAAAGAAACAAAAAAAACACACTTGTGTATATGTATCAGTGTAGATATGGCACACATCCAAATAAAACAAGAGGGAGAAGAGAAACATTTATAGGTTTGACTGGAGTTGACCCTGAGGCTAGGCACTTTAGCAACCTGAGTTCACATATACAGTCAGGTCCATAAATATTGGGACATTTCTAACATTTGTGGCTCTATACACCACCACAATGGATTTAGAATGAAATAGATACAATGTGCTTTAACTGAAGACTGCCAGCTTTAATTTGAGGATATAAACATCCAAATCAGGTGAACGTTGTAGGAATTACCACAGTTTGCATAGGTGCCTCCCACTTGTTAAGGGGCCAAAAGTAATGGGACAGAATAATTATCATAAAATAAACTTTTCCTTTTTAATACTTTGTTGCAAATCCTTTGCAGTCAATTACAGCCTTAAAGCGGACCTACCACGTTGTAGGTCACTTTGCACTATCGGCATCAGACTGGCAATAGATAGGCCAATCACTATCCAAAAAGAAATTTTTTTTATCTTAAAGCAGGAAAGACGAGTTTTTCCGAGGTAGCCCCTCCCATGCTGTGACGTTGCGCCGCGGTCGCTTGTCATAGCTGAAAGGAAAGCAGCCCCATAATGCTCTGCTCTGAAAGAGCCCCATAATGCTCTGCTCTGCCTGTCCTCTGTGACGTCACTGTCACAGCCGATTCACTCTGCAGCTCCTGTCTTTTGTCTCCTCTCTGTCAGCAGAAAATCCCCCCTCCCTCCCCCTTCTCCGTCTCGGAGTTCACATTCTTGTGTTGCTAAGCTGTCAAAGTGTTTGTGATCTGGAGAGCAGAGCCAGCCAGAGAGCAGAGGAGAGGAGAGACTCTGCAGCTGTTGGGCCCCCCCTTTTCTCCTGATCAGTGTGGAGAATGACATTGTGCTGAGAGTGTACTGCTGCTAATGACACCTACTGGCTGAATGTAATATTTTATTCATTGAATAAATTTTAAGCCAATCGATGTGAAAACGTAATAAATCTTTTTTTTTCTGGTTTTCCTGCTCTAAAAACTGGGTGTGTCTTATGGTCCAGTGCGTCTTATAGTCCAAAAAATACGGTAGTTCTATTGGCAGCCATACATGCCCACTCCATGGTATGCTTAGGATCATAAGCAGTTCTTTCACCAAATAACACTTCTCTTCCCATCACTCTGGTACAAGTTGATCTTGGTCTCATCTGTCCATAGGATGTTGTTCCAGAACTGTGAAGGCTATTTTAGATGTTGTTTGCTAAAGTCTAATCTGGCCTTCCTTTTTTTAGGATCACCAATGGATTACATCTTGTGGTGTACCCTCTTTATTGTTGAATTTGACACACATGCACCTACCTCCTGGAGAGTGTTCTTGATCTGGCCTTTTGTGAAGGGTGTTTTCTTCACCAGGGAAAGAATTCTTTGGTCATCCACCCCGGTTTTTTTCTGTGGGCTTCCGTGTCTATTGGTGTTGCTAAGCTCACCAATGCATTCCTTCTTTTTAAGAATGTTTCAAACTGTTGTTTTGGCCACGCCTAATGTTTTTGCTATCTCTATGATGCGTTTGTCTTGTTTTTTCAGCCAAATGATGGCTTGCTCTTTGGATCTCTTCCTCAGAGTTGACAGCAACAGATTCGAAATGCATATAGCACACTTGAAATTAACTCTTGGACTTATTATCTGCACATTGTAATGGGATAATGAGGGAATATCCCACACCTGACCAGGGAACAGCTGAGAAGCCAATTGTCCCATTACTTTTGGTCTCTTAACAAGTGGAAGGCACATATACAAACTGTTGTAATTCCTACACTGTTCACCTGATTTGGAAGTAAATACCCTCAAATGAAAGCTGTCAGTCTTCTGTTGAAGTACACTGTGTTTATTTCATTCAAAATCCATTGTGGTAGTGTATAAATTGTAGAATTGTGTTGATGTCCCAATTCATTCTTGGCGATTGATCATTTTGCAATCAATGAGCACACCACCTTGAGATCCGGGTGTGATTTTGAGGTGTCCTGAGTCGCAGGTCCGGTCTCTCCTACGTAGCTGCTCCTCTTCCACCAGCAACTGTATCCTGGGGTGAAGGTAGGAGCAGGTCTCTCTCCAGCGGTGATCCCCTATCTGCTCCAGGGTCAGCCAACCATCTTGGCTGCTAGTCTGCTCTCAGCATACGCTGGTTGGAGGGAGGAGTCTTCCTGGCAGCCAGGGAGCCACAATAAGGTAGCTAAAGAACCGTGAATAACAGACCCACATCCTAATCGGTTATACAGAGAATGATAAAAAGCATACTAGATTTCTATCCCCTGACCACTCCATCCACATAAAAAAGTTCACACTATCTAATTGTGCTTGCAGTTTTGTTGCCAATAACAGACTCAGTAGCGGTAAGGCAACCAGAAAAAAAAACAAGTTTGCAGTGTGCTGTGCTTGCATCTGCCATACAAGTGTTCTGTGATGATGTTCTATTTCCTTAGTTTGAAAAATTTTGTTAAAACATTATTAAAGTAAATGAAAATTACATCTAGGGGTACCTCTCAGACCTACAGGTATCAGCAAAATATGTGCATGCTAATTTCCAGGCACTGGGAGAGACAAAGGACACTACTCAAATCACAAATATACTCAAACCCAGTTTTTAGAAGGATTCATTAAAACAAACTTAGAAAGTATCATGGAAGAGTTGGTCCTATATTTGTTGGAAGCATGAGCTAACATCACTTCTCTGCCTGCTAGGGACTTTGCCAACGGAAATTTCTATGTCACCATTACAGTCTTTAGGGACCACTGCATGTGAGACCTGATCTGTTCCAAATGAAGTAATAGAGCTGGGTACCAGGGATTTTAGCCTTGACAGCATCAACACACATGTCTAAACAGTGCCTAAAGTGTTTCTAAATGGGAGAAAGTGACAGCCAAATCACATTTTACTGTTGTCATAAAAACTGGAGTGTAAAAAAATCCAGTCAATAAAAGAAGTCGAAGAAAAAGAGAGACCTGGATTGATTTTATATTTTCCAACTTGTACAAGTCATAAAACCGATTTGACCAAAAATACAGCTGCTTTAATATATATATATATATATATATATATATATATATATATATATATATATATATATACTGCTTCTTTAAATATGTACAGGTAGCCATAGAGGTCTCGATTTCTCTGTGATCGGATTTCTAGTAAATTTTTTATGTCGATTATTCAGGGTGTGCAGCACTCATTTCGTGGGCGGGCGATCAATCGCCATGAACACGCGTTGCGATCGATCGGGCAAAAATCTAATGAAAAATCGACCCCTATATGGCTACCTTAAAGGTTCTTTTCCATTTAATATATACAACAATGTACTTCTAAAATATTTTCCAACAGAACTTGTAAATTTGTGGTGACCCAATACTATGAATCATATCATTAGTAGACACTGACCAAGCGTCTCCAACATAAACAAAACTGGTTTGAAATTGCTTAGAAAATTATAATGCAGGTGAATAAACAAATAATATGAAAAAAATCTCCTAATCTCCTTGTTTCATAAATGGTTTTATATTTTAAATTGTTGTATGCAATATGTATTGTACAATGTATCATATAAAAAACAACACTAGATTTACAACGCTAGCTCAGTTTTCTAATACAAAAGCCAGGTACTAATGGTGTGCCTTCTTTTGCACTTGATGCAAACTTGTCTATTGACTTATCTATTATTGCTCTGACCACATTACTGCAGGTAAGTATTTTTTATCAGCTACTATGAGGAGATCACAGAAAGAATGTGAGGAGATGATTTATATCAATATATCTATATCCTGTATTCAATATCTCCTGAATGAGTAATGTATGCTGAGAAAAACAGAAAGAACAGGTTCCATATACATTCACCTGCATTGAAGGAAGCTTGAGTGGTTGCTATGTTTTGGTTAATAAATACATATATAAAAGATCATAAAAGTTTTTTTTGTACCTTTATATCACAGGGGACATGCGCAAAAGGCATATACTATGTTTCTAAAACTATTAGGACAGGTGCTTTTACATGTAACATGAATTTTAATGACATCCCTTTCCTAAACTAAAGCCTTTAGTATGGCAGCTCCAACTCTTCTAGGTAGGCTTTCCACAAGGGGTATGTTTTGATGATATGTTTTTTACAATTTGTGAGGTCAATCACTTGATGTTAGATAACAAATTTTGGATAGGAGTCTCCAATCGAATTCTTTTCAAAGGCGTGTGTAAAGCTCTGTGCCGGCCAGTCAAGATACTTTAAACCAAACTTGCTTATCCATGACTATGGACCATGATTTACGCACTGGTGTGCAGTCATGTTGGGACAGGAGGGGGCCATTTCACATTTACTCTGACAAAGTATAGCAGGGAACACACGGCTCGATATATGAGCTGTTCAAGGTTCCCTGCAGCAGCCCGATGACATCATCACGCTGCTGCCCCGATATTGGAGGAGCTAGAGACATACTGCTGTTGTCTCCAGTTCAACGATGCTCCAATGCGTCCCCATGCAAGGGAATGGACATCGACCGTGGTTTACGGTCATGTCGGATATGCCGGTTTTCGAATGGAATTGATTGGTCAGTGATGGACGCTTTAGATATGGGCCAGATAGATGGCAGTGAGCGTGCCATCAATCTGGCCCATATCTTTATAGGTGTTCCCTGCTTAAGAATCTGCCCAAACTGTCTTAGTATCCTAAAGCATTCATTTTTCTAGAACCAAGAACCCAAGTCCAATCCCTGAAAAACAACCCATGTCATGAACACCACTCCGCAGAACCACCTCCACTCCATTTCACACATGCCACAATGCATTTACCACTACCACTGTCCTACCATCAACAAATCTCTTTAGATGGTTTGCCAGACAAACTAGTGATTGGTCACTCAAAAGATAATGTTTTTTACTGCGCTAGAGTCCAGTGGAAGCCTACTTTACACCATTGAATCTGATGGTTGGCATCACACTTGGTGACGCAAGGCTTGGATACAGCTGCTTGACTATGGAATTTTAGTCTATTAAGCTACTCTGAAGGCCACATGCATTTTGCATGTCTGGAGCTCTTTTTGCATCCGTTGCTGTTATTCCCAATTGATTTCACTTTTCTATAGTACTATTAACTGACAGTGAAATATTAAGCTGCAATTTGGTGAATGGACTTATTGCCCAGGTGGCATCCAATGAAAGCTTCATGCTGAATTTTACTGAGCTCCTGAGCTTAGGTGATCATTTTAAAGCATGGAAGTGATTGTAACACCTGAATGTATTGGTTTGTAGGGATGTCCCAAGACATATGTATAAAGTGTATGACAATATAAAGACAATACAGAGATATGACAAGATGCAGAACTGCAAATTACACTCACCAAAATAATTCTTTTAGCTCAAATCATCTAGAAGTCAGACTATTGAAAAATGTACTTTTATAATTCTCTTTGGTTACTGCCATATTGTAATATGCCAATTCTCTTTCTAAATAAACCCTTTTATATCTCCACCTGCATCTGTTACTGTTGTTTTAATCACTGAAGAAATTTCCTCGGGCAACGTTTAAGATGGATTTGGCATCATAAATCGATCTACAATAATCACTTGGAACCCAGCACATTACCTTTCATCATAAGTCTTCAGAAAACCAGATGGTGGATGATGAATTTTGCAAGTGTTTTGAATGTGACCAAATTCCCTGGAAGCTAAAACAAAAAGATCACTGCTCCATGTGAGTTTCCAGGCTCTGATCTCTCCACAAACACCACATGAAGAGGGAATAGGCAGTGACTTGTGATGTCATGTCAGAATGGGGGTGAAAAGTTATGAGTTTAAAGCTAAGCAGAAGTTTAACAGAAGGGCAGAAGAGAGGTTTCCCTACGGGAATATAAACATCCACCATGCTTCAATATTCCCATTTAGGTTTCTGAACAAAATCATTGGTCTGATACACTTTTAAGCCTGCTTGGAATCACTTGTCTCACCTCCCTACACATACGCTCTTTCCAAATGATTGTTTACAAAGAATGATTCTAACATCACTTTAGTTTCCTAACGGCCTGCAGAGCTGGCACTTCCTAAACACTTGACGCCTCCTGATCTAGGAAAGTTATGCATCCAGTGATTCAATAGTCTTAAGAATTAATGAGAACTTCCCCTGGGTCAGCCACAGATTACCCTAAATCTCTGGTACTCAGTAATTCCTGTTACATAATATTATTATCTCAGCGTTCGTACTCATCATTACAATCCCAAACAATCACCATTTCATATCCAAAAGGGACATGACTCATTTCTGCACATACCAAACTTCTATAGATCAATTATTCATAAGATTCAATAACAACTGTAGACATTGTGTACAATTTAACTTTAATTTGGGTATATACATTCCTTGAAAATATTAAAATAGCTTCTTAGCTAGAAATCTGTTTGGACTGGATTTTTTGTTTTGTTTTACGACTTGTAAAAATAAATTTACATTTTTGTGTTTGATATCTGAAAACAGACAGGACACAGAGAGATGTTCTAATTTTACTTGTAAGTAAAGCTGTCCATAGATGTCTCGATTTCCCCAAGAACATTTTTTAAAAGATCGTGACATGCTATTGAGTCTTCGATCATAAGTCATACATTAATTGAAAAGTGAACCATTTTCACGATCTGATTTATCACATATCGGTGACTTAACTAAAGTTCAGCTACACAAAAAAATGCGATTGTAAATTATGGAAGTGGGATAAGGCCTCCATGGGTCGATCAACTCTCTAACAATGTCCTTCGCTTCACGATTGACATGTCTGATCCCTGCACGATCGATTTTTTATTTCACTTCTTGCCATATCGACCGCTCACTTTATGAATGCATACATTTTTGAACAATCGATCATGGCGATCGATCGAATGAAAAATCGAGAGGTATATGGCCAGCTTTAATTGTAAAGCCCCTGAACATGGTGTCTTCACCATAACTACAGTAGATATAGAGATAGAGTGAGAAATATTAGTAGTTCGATGGTTTGCCTTACCGTATTTTACAGACTATAAGACGCTCCCCTGTAGAAGATGCACTTCTAGTTTGGACACACCTCATTCAATGTGTTTACTTTATTTCATGACCATTTACATTGCTAGGTTCTCACTAAAGGCATCAAAACTATGAATGAACCCATGTGGAGTTATGTACTTAACAAAAAAAAGGTGAAATAACTGAAAACATGTTTTATATTCTAGTTTCCTCAAAATAGCCAATATTTGCTCAGATTACTGCTTGGCACACTCTTGGCATTCCTGAACCTGAAATGGATTTCACTTCACAGGGGTGCCTTATCAGGGATATATTGGTATCAGGGTTATTTTGTGGATTTTCATGCTTTATAAATGGGGTGGGGACCAGCAGTTGTGTTGTGCAAAGGTCAGGTTACTACACAACCGACAGCCCTTTTGGACAACTGTTAAAATTCATATTAGGGCAAGAACCAAGCAGCTAACTAAAGAAAAGTTAAAGAAGTACTTACCGGAATTTCAAATGTGTTCCCAAGTTGAGTTGCAAAAATCAAGCGCTACAACGAAACTGGCATACATGAGGACCGACCCAGGAAAGGAAGACCAAGA
>CM070034.1:125105841-125130906 GCA_036250615.1 Ptychadena robeensis | reverse complement strand
ATGTGAGGGCCCCCATACACCTTTAGATTTATCTGTCAGATTTCCTTTAGATCTTCTTTTGTTTTAGCAAAACAACAGAGAGTTCTAAAGGTGTATGGCCAGCCTATGTCTCAAAAAACATAATTGTATTAAGCCTGAAGAAGGGGAGAGACCTCCCGAAAGCTTGCTTCTCGAATGACTTCAGTTAGCCAATAAAGAGTATCACTTAAACACCAAACTTTCTGTATTCATCAATGGCTAACACGGCACAACACTACTAAATAATTTTTTTTTAATTGTTTTTAAAATTTCGACTTTATTGTAATGGTAAAGTTAAATGTAGTTACTCATCTAGCATAAAGGATGCAAACAGGTATTTTTGCTTTATTTAACTGCATACCTATTCTACATCACAGAAGGCACTAAAGCCCATGGGGTAAGCATAGCCAGGCAGTTAGCAATCTTAGATATAGGCTTCAATTATAGGAAGTTTACGCTGAAAACAGCTTTAGACACAACCAGAGGGGAGCCAGTAGTCACAAAGTCCAACCCCTGGACTAACAACTCTTCAGAGGTCCAAATCTGGTCCGATTACATCAGCATTCCTTCATATTGTATCTCTGGAGAGATGGACCCACCCAATTTATCAGTTATTAGTAATATTCTGGACCATCCAGCTTCCTGCTTAAGAATAATTTTAAGCCCCTGTAGATTTACAATTGGCTGCTGAATTTCTTAGTCATGGAATCAGTTTTAATATTAAAAACTAAAGATTTTCTTGTTGTTGCTACTTTTGTATATACTATATATACTACTATACTCTTTACGAATCAATCTAAAGCTGGGCATACACGGGTAGATTCCTGTGCGACAGATGCCCAGCTGACAGCAGTGCGATGACATCATCGCACTTCTCTAGGGTTCATCTACAGGGTGGGCCATTTATATGGATACACCTTAATAAAATGGGAATGGTTGGTGATATAAACTTCTTGTTTGTGGCACATTAGTATATGTGAGGGGGCAATTTTTTCAAAATGGGTGGTGAGACATTTTGAAGTCGGCCATTTTGAATTCAACTTTTGTTTTTTCAATAGGAATAGGGTCATGTGACACATCAAACTTATTGGGAATTTCACAAGAAAAACAATGGTTTTAACATAATTTATTCTTTAATGAGTTATTTACAAGTATCTGTCCACTTATAAAACGTGTTTAATGTGCTGCCCATTGTGTTGGATTGTCAATGCAACCCTCTTCTGCCACTCTTCACACACTGAGAAATGCTAGCACAGGCTTTCAGTATCTGTAGTTTCAGGTGCTGCACATCTCGTATCTTCACAGCTTAGACAATTGCCTTCAGATGGCCCAAAGATAAAAGTCTAAGGGGGTCTTATGGGGTTATTATATTTTATAGGTTTTTTTTTTTTACTTTTTTTCCTGGTCAGAAACACAAATTCTCCCTATTTGCAGTCCCCTCAATGAAGCATAGAAATGGCAGAGGACTGGTTTATTTAGATACAAGTAGGAACTGGTAGAACAATCATTGTGACACACACCAGAATGAGATTACCTGAATCACATTCAGTCAGCTTATATTCTAGAAAGCCACTGTGCAGTTTTCAGTTTTCAGGATAAAACATCAAATATCACAACAGCTTTTCTTAAAACTACTGTGAGCTATGTTTTCTCGCAATCATGGGCAAATCTAGACTCCTCCTCCACCCAATTTTTCCAGATAGTACAGCCAACTGTGTAGATTCCTACAGATCCCAAATGAGATACAAACACACCACAAAAATGCAAACATATGGAGAATGCTTTCTTTGTATTTCTTGTCTTAATTGATTTAACCCTTCTGCTCTAGTGATATCACCATATTGTATGAATTTTCATATCCTTTTTTGCTGATTCATGGAAAAAAAACTGTGGTGAAGGAAAGCCATCAACAACCCCATAAGATTTGAGAGGTTTATACAGTGAAACTTTCATTCTTGACCAGGTTTTCCTGTATGACTTTGATATGGCTGAAAGGACAGGAGCATACCCAATAACCTTAACAACGATCTACCGCTGACCTATGGACATCGTTCCCACCGGGAAGATCGCCTCATTGCCTTTGTTCGATTTGATTTCATTACCTTCATCTTTGTTTAAACCCTTTACAAGAGGTAATATAGTACATTTAGGGGGGCCCTGCCAAAGTCCCCTTGCCTTGTCCCAACAAGGAAAATTAGGTGGGAAGATAGGCCATTACCCTTTGGCATCTCTCCTCACCCCTTTGGTATTTCTGTATGGCTGAAATACCAATCACAGCATTCCCATACAAACCAACCTTTACCTACAATTTCTTTCACAAATTATTTATTTATTTTTTTGTTTGAAATTTGCTGTTGTACAAAAGGGTTTAGAAAATGTGGTAAAAATTTTTTTTAATGTGTAGACGTCAACTGATGTGTAGGTAAACTGGGTAATTAAGTTACAATGGATCTATTATGGTCTTCTATATTCAAGATTATCAAAAAATATATCTCACTTTCACCTCTCTGCCTTCCTATGTGACAAGAGCTGAAAATAATCCTGAGTTTACCGGTATGTGCATGTTTTAGGAAGACCTTACACCCTATCTTTGGCTTTCCTTGCAAATATTGCCCATGTTCTGCATCCTATCGTACATAGACTCCCCTCTCTCATGTGTCCACAGCCTCTGGTGTACATACTGCCCCTTTCATAACCTCTGCACTGTTTTCCTGCACATACTACCCCCTCTCATACCATCCCCACTTTTCTTGTACATCTTCTACTCTCTACACTCCTCTCACGCTTCATGATCTTCTGCACCTTTATGCCCCCTCCTATACCCTCCACACTTTTCTCCTGCATAAACTCCCCTCTCATGCCGTCCACATTCTTCTCACTCTCCACACTCTTCTCCTGCACCTTCTTTCCCTTCTCATATAATACAAATTCTACTCTTGTGCCCCTCTCATACCCTCAAAACACTTCTCCTGCACAAACTGTCCCCTTTCATACTTTCCACACTCCTTTCTCCCTCTACAATCTGCTCCCAAACACAACTTCCCCTTTCATAGCTTTCACACTCTTCTTGACCAGCACAATCTTCTTCTGCACCTTATATCCCCTCTCATACAATCCAAACCCAGTTCTTGCCCCTTGTGCCCCCATACATACTTTTCTTCTGCACAAATTGTCCCCTCTCATACTTTCCACACTTGTTTCACCTACTACACTCTTCTTCTGAAGACAATGCCCCCTTTTAAAGCTCCACACTCTGCTCACCACACTCTTCCCCCGACATCCTCTGTCCCTGTCTCATACAATCCATACTCTGTGTAACATTCTAGGTTTAGGCTTAAAGTCCAGTTGCTGTAACACCAATACAGGCCCTAGCAGGATCAGTGGTAATCTAAGGGAGTAATTAGAAGTGTAGTCCAGAAACTAGGAAGGAAGAATCAGCTAAGCAAACGCAGCAGAGGGATATATTGGCATGAGCACAATATTCTGGCAAGAAGTGCAGAGACATGGTTTATAAAAGTAGTACTAGGGAGGGGGCAGGAGTTCAGGGTTCAACAAGAACTAAGTTTCATGATAGTTTTGTCCAAGGAATCCAACAAGGTGTAAAGGCAGACTATCAGGTGGCTCAGAAGACAGAGCTGCAGCCAGACACCAAAGCATCCCTGAGTTTGGATCCTGACTCTGCTCTTGTACCTTGTACTCTGCCCATACCCTCTTCTTCAGCACAAACTGTCCCCTCTCATACATTTCACCCTCTACACCAGTGGTGGGCAACTGAGTTGATATGGAGGACTTATGGCCCTCGACATCACTAAAGGGCTGCACATAACATCGATCCAGACCCTCCCGCCGTCAACATATCTCAGCAGGCGGTGGACCAAATCCCGACAGGCAGTCAAAACCTGACAGCACCCACCCCCTCTCCTGACCTGGTTTCCCCTATAAACATTGACAATTTTACTAATGTAGAACTGCCAAAGTTGATTAGGAAAGCTGGGTCAGCATGTGACCACTTCACAGATGAGTTGCTTTGCCCCATGCATTAACAGTTAGGTTTTGGGAGCCACATGTGGAGGACCAAGGGGGGCTGCCAAACAATGCCCAAAGGGCTGCATGTGGCCCCCGGGCCACAGGTTGGGCACCTAGGCTCTACACCCTTCCCCTGATTACAATGTCCCATTTCATAGCATCCACACTCTTCTCAACCACCACACTCTTCTCAACCAACACACTCTTCTCCTGCGATGTCTGTCCCTCTTTCCTGCACATAATTCCCCCTCTAAAGTCCTCCACACTTTTCTTCTTCACATACTGCCCCCTCCCATACACTCCACACACTTCTCTTGCACACACTTGTCCCCTCTCCTACCTGCCACACTCTTATTACCCTCCACACTCTTCTGACTGCGATGTCCCCTCTCATATCCTCCACACTCTTCACCTACGCTCCCCTCTCGTACCCATCTTCTATTCCTTCCATACCATATCCACACACATACTGCACCTTACTCATACCCTCCACCCTCTCGATACTGGCACATTTTAACATTAAATTCCAGACTTCCAGACAAAAGAATGCAATACAAAAAACATGTACAGGGCAGGCAGTATCAGAAATCACTGATGCCTGTTGAGTGAATATGGAAATGTAGGTCAGTATCCAAGTAAACACACAGTTAATGATCTAATCTAGCAACATATGCTGTACTTGTGATAACATCATTATACTGACTCATAGACTTTCTTTTCAAACAATCATGATCCACATAAGACTATATGATGGGTAGAGAAGATGTTACCACATCTGAGAACCCTACTGGAACAAATGGAGACTAATTAAAAGCATTTGATCTATTTCTTATATAAGTAATAGATCATATCTCTATACAATGATATTATCTGAGATTAAATACTATCACATGAATTCTGAATACAGTGAATACAGTGCCCACAACCCTAGAGACCATATCTTGCAATACTGTGATGTTTGACAGCCTTTGAGGACTTATACCCAGCTGGTCATCTATGACACAATGTTACTGTTCAATATATAAGATCCAGTGCAAGATCCTACCGCAACCATCCATTCTGTGTACATACATTCAGGTGCACACAGGACTAATGTTATGTTTAAATGTGTATTTTACAAGTAATGGTTTAATCATGGAGGCCCACTGTGGTCTTCTATAAGGTGCTTTTGCCTTCTCTCCATGTCAATATGAGTAAAAGTAAAGGGCTACAGTTTCATTTGCCTGCTGGTATGTATACTTTGTGTCTTGGGTTCATATATGCTGGGACTGTGAGCAGGTCAGATGTCTACACCAGGGATAGGCAAACATTTTGACTTGGGCAACAATGATTTCTTAAATTTGAGGGACAAAACCAAGTGAGCTTTGTTTAAATTAAAGCAACACAATGTAAAGGCACATTGAAGCTGCAATGCGTAGTGTTCCATCGATTGAAGTGTCAAAGCAGAACACGTTGCACTTTTAGGTATAAGGTATAGTGTCCATGGTAGAATACTATTTTCCAACGTGTTGTGTTGTGCAAATGACACCACAGCATGTGAGAGAGCCCTAGTTATGGATTTCTTATTGCTGTTGCTCTGCCCATGTGGTCACCTTGGTTGGTCACCTCTGCTTGTTCACTGCTCACAGCTTTTTAACCTGGCCCGTGTCAACAAATCACCATGGGGACGTGTGGACACCATTGTGGTAAATGAGAAGAAGGGAATGCAGCATGCACAGGATTGATAAGCTAAACAGGCTATTTATGGCCCACGGGCCATAATTTGCCTGTGACTGGTCTACACCAAAGTGTGTAAGGATTTGTCTTTAAAGCAGCATGAATAAGGTATTAAATTCATATCCTTACATTTCTTTAGTCAATAGTTGGTTAATATAGAGTTCAACTTTCTACTTTTTAACTATAGGGAGGAAGTATAAATTCCCTTTTAAGATGATATTGCGTTTTTTTTTGTTTCTGCTTTGGAGGTTTACACACATAGGGCTCATTCACATGTACATATAGAAATGATATGTTCAATTGGCCCATATGGTTAACATGGGGGCACTTGTTGTATTAACAATTTGACTGTCAGCAGCCTGAAAAGCACCTGTGGGAATGCAGCCTTAGACCTTGTTTACAATATGTTTTTTCACCATGTCTGGTGTACACCAAACACAGAAAAAAAAGCACATGACAGACAAGGTCCATTTAAAGCAATGGGATATGACACATTATAGCCTGCAACGCGGTCAGTCAATGACACTGCCGACAATTACATGCTGATGTTTTTCAGGAGATATTCAATTTAATGAACCCTAAACTGTAGGCATACCATTGGCAATCCACAGGTTGGATGTCAAGTCATGCTTATGCTTCCATGGTGCCAAGTGAAGACAGGGATGTGATGTGGCCTCAATCATACCTTTAGAAGTCCATATTACCCAACCATAACTGCTTACTCTTCTGAGATAAAATTCCTCTTCTTTTTCTACTGAAAGCTATCCTTATTCTAGCCAGCATCATTTTCCCAGATCACCCTGGTCCTGTTCCATCCTATAACTGGACAGTGAAAGGAGAACCAGCAGAATTATGAGCTCATCTCATTTTCACTTCCTATCAGCATGCTTGTTGTCAGCTCATAAACGGCTTATCTCTTTGGACTATTTCCACCTTCACCATTCTGTGCTATGCTATAAAGTGACTACACCATGTCATCCTCTGAAATAAACACGATCTAAACAACTGATACATCCCTTTATTTTAATGTTAGCTGCTAAACAAAAGATGACTCAGTCTCTGCAGACTTCATTCCTGGATTTGTGTAAAAATGCATATTCAGCTGCTTTGTAGTTAATGAGAAATTGACGGCCATCTAAAGCCCCCCATAGACAGGCAGACTCCTCCATACAACTTTCATGAGACTTACCAACAACTATGTAGTATAGTGACCTCCCTGATAGAATACATAGCGATTGGAAGGTGTAGAAAGGTCCTCCTATTACATGGTTTTGGTAGAAGAAAAGTTGGTTGTACAGAAGTTGCATGGAGGAGTCTGCCTGTCTATGGGGGGCTTTACTGACACTCCAGGGAAGTTATTAGTAGTTTGCTGTCCCTGGATGACATGTTGTTGCCTGAAAGTCATTATCAAGTATCCGAGGGGAGAGTCCTGCAATGTTTGTATGCTGCTTCTCCTATCTTTTTTCTTTCTTCTACTAATTGTTTTTGTCTCAGTTCCCTTCCCTTGTTTACTTAATTTTACCATAATCTAATTCCATGTGTTTGGTAAAACCAATAGACAACAACTTTAATATTTTTTACCATACAATATATGACATTGTGCATTTAGAGCTTTCCCTAATTTTGGAAAGACTTAGATCTAAAGCCCCCCATACACCACATACAATTACCATGCAACTTCTGTACAACCAACTTTTCTTCTACCAAAACCATGTAATAGGAGGACCTTTCTACACCTTCCAATCACTATGTATTCTATCAGGGAGGTCACTATACTACATAGTTGTTGGTAGGTCTCATGAAAGTTGTATGGAGGAATCTGAAGGTGTATGGGGGGCTTTAGATTCAATTGTGTTGTGCGAGTTTAAGCTAGGCATACATGGTTAGATTTTAGCACAATTGATTTATGACTCTATTTGAGATCTTGATCTTTTCATCGGACACCGCTCATAATCAAATCCAAAGTAGTACCAAATGGCAGGTTTAATCGTGATACGATCGTAATGCTAGCCATACACATGCCAATAAGCGGCCGATTTTTAATCTGACCGTCGGGCGTGCGCGCTCGCGCCGTCGGTCAGGTTAAAAATCGGCCGCTAATCGGCATGTGCCCACATGGGGCGACAGATCCCTGACGCCCCACTGCTCGGCCGGCCAGAGAACGGACATGTCCGATAATCTCTGGCCGGCGCGAGCCGATGAAAGCCGATGCCATTAGTTGCAATGAAGACGGCGTCTTCATTGCAGCTTATGGCCGGCACACAAAGGGTGCCCGGCCGATTGAAGGGGCCCCATAATGCACCGGGATGCTAACGTGATGACGTCATCACGTTAGCCTCCCGGAACATATTGGGACTAGTCTGCCTGCACACATCGGCGTGTGTATGGCAGGCTTTATATGACCAAAAATCGCCAATTTTAGTTGGAAACACAGGAAAGAGTAATATATAAATGTAATCAAATACAATCGACCCAAGCAACAAACAAAATGCTACGATTTTATTTTGATCGATGTAAACTTTGATCGGTTTAGGTCGATTGATCACTTAAATCGAACCATGTATGCCTAGCTTTACGATTGTGCGCCACATACTACGAAACGCATGCGTAGTACGATCGTAATTATGATGATGAATATAATCGTAATAACGTCAGGGAATACAATAATAAGTTGACAAATACCTAGAAAAAATTTCAGATATTTGTATGTTTCATCGCTTTAGGAATAGATTTTTTCGTTCTATATCACTTTTGGTCGATCGTACCTGGTGTGCAGAAATTGATTTCCATGTGATTGACTTAAAAATCAATAGTTTTTAGTCGATCTAAATTAAATTTCAAGCTATGTATGGTTAGCTTTACTTTGCATGAGAGACACACATAGAAAGAATTGTGGGATGCTAGAACCCCTGCCACACAACTACTTTATAATGTAATATGTTTTACATCGTAAAACTGTCCCCACATTATGGCATCAGGAACTGCCTGTGTGCAACCTCACCTTGTGGCATCTGGCAGTCACTGTTTGCGGTCAGGAGAGGCAATCGTGCAGCTCTGAAAAGACCATGTAAATCTGTCTTTCCCACTATGTACAGATATCTTGAGATAAAATACCAAAGTGTTCATTACTCTACTTCAAGAAATATGGCGTTCCTGGTAAGTACTGGGCTGAACATACAAACATTTTTGTACTTTCAAACATTTTTGATGTCAAGAGGCAAATTGTTCTTTTTACAACTCTGATTGATGTTATTCTTATAGTACATTTAGATGTTTAACATTTTTCAATGTACTAATATCAACAACACAAAAGCAAAGAAATTGGATCATGACAACATGGAGGCCTGCGTATAGAAGAAAAGGACAGCAATGGTAGACACTTTGGTCCCCCAGAACATGTTAAGTTTTTTTTTTCTTTCTTTCATTACAACTTCAACTTTAAGTCAACATTGGAGTATAATATTTTATTAATGAATATACTACTGTGATTTCTTAATAACTGACACATACCATTTCTTGCCAGCAATCTGATGCTGCTGTACCGTATATCCGAAAAATGCATCCTTTGAGCCAGGTATTATTCTTGGTTTCTTGTCATCAATATTAAAGGTGTCAGTGGGACCTATACAGGAAAAATATTAAAGGTAAATAAATTGTATTGATGAGATTTATACATTAACAAAGATACAAACAATGCATGTTCTTGCAAAGTAGAGATGAGTATCAGGCACTAAATGAATGATGCTTAGACAGGAATATTTCCCCCTAATGCATGAACCTTATTATGAGATTATAGTTATCACATACAGTGGGTACGGAAAGTATTCAGACCCCTTATATTTTTCACTCCTTGTTATATTGCAGCCATTTGCTAAAATCTTTTAAGTTTTTTTTCACACACACAGCACCCCACATTGACAGAAAAACACAGAATTGTAGAAATGTTTGCAAATGTGTTAAAAAAGAAAAACTGAAACATCACATGGTCCAATGTATACCCCATGGATTTGAGGTAAAGGAGCAAGGAAGATTATATTAACAAGGTCAGTCAGGATCCCCCATTTACTGCTCTCAACTGACCATGAACTGCAAACATCTATCAGGTGCAAGGAGACGTGTTCGCCAGTCATTGGCCATAGGCATAAATTGGGGTGGTTGTTAGTGTTTGACAACCGCCTGCCAATTACTCCCAGATTGTGTGCAACTGCTGCAACTGGCCACATGAACGTAGCCAGGATGTGATACTGCGTATATAAATATGAATGTCTTCACATGCATAAATCTGTTTTCTTACTGAGAAAAAATTGTAGTGCTCAAGTGCTCCTTTTCCAGGTGGTCATCAACCACCCACTACTGGTCCCATTTTTTTGAATAACCACCTCACAGTTTGGCATGAAATACAACATGAACAGTCTCAACTAAGGCTGCAATTTGAAGAGGTTGGGAGTAGTACCCATGTGGCTCCCAACCACCCATGGACATCCTAACTTGTGCCGCTCATACATGGATTCCTGGATTCCAATGTTAGCTATCAACCAGAAAAGAACCATCAAGTCAGATCAACTTGCGGGGCTATTCTGATCGATCGCTCCAGGTGGTTGCCTCCATTTTTCCATATGGTCGACTGTGAAGAATGGCCACATGGCAGTCGATCTTCCACAAAATCAACCGTGGATGGCGGGCCTTAGTTATAAAATGTTAATTAGTAATTTCATGTAACAAGGAGGTCAACAAGGAGAAGTTTCTCAATACATGTGAAGTAAGCACAAAAAAGACGAATATCTCCTCAAATCTCATCAACCATGTGAATTGCATTCTGGCAGAAAACTCAAATAATGTGAATGAAGTTTCTGGCATTAGCAGAGTGTTGTAGTTTGTTGGATAGTGTTAGTAGCTCACTGATTGGTCTCACTTGTTGTCTGGCATTGATGATCCAGAATTTAGTATATAACTGTAAGCAAAACCAGGCAGCAACAGCCAGTTACACATTTTCATATAACCCCAAAGAAATAAAATCTAGATACAGCTTTATAAAAGTTATGGTTGACTTAAAAAATAAAGAAACATTCACTGTAACAGTGGTTTTGCTGTTTAACAAGTGTGGGCAAGAGTATTCATAGGAGCATCTGTGCATGGAATACACGAATGTTTATTTGCACTTATGGCTAATGGCCCATTGACTTTTCTGCAAAGTTTCCTTTAAATAATAATAACATTTACCTTCGGGTTGGACACACACAGTGACTTGTGCTAGTATGATCATGCTGCTATAATCACCCGTGACTAATCACTATAATTAGTGGTCAACAATACACATAAACGATGATGGAGTGTAGTGTGTAGTATTGATTAACTAGTTCTTCACATTTGTAGTAATAAGCCCCCCATAGACGGGCAGACTCCCGGCCATAGTTGTAGCAGACCAACCTGCGTGCTCGCTCCCGCCGAGCACATCAAGGTTGGTCTGCCGCAACTATGTGGGAGCCCACCTTGACTTTTGTAGAAAAAAAGCCGGCAGGTCGGATCGCACACGGATCCGACATGCCGGTTCTTTTTCTGCCTGACTGCGCTCCAGGCTATTAACTCGGAGGGGGAGTCTCCTCCCCCTCCGAGTTAATTGGCTAGAGTCTGACAGGAGTCCCGTGTGTTAGTGGAACACACAGGATTCCTGTCTGACATTTAGCAGACTGCTCACAGCGTGGTGACGTCACCATGCTGTAATAAGTCTGCTAAAGGTCTGCCATAGATCGAGGTGTCTATGGCTAGCTTTATATGTATCCTTCTATTGGGTTCTGCCTGACACCGAAGGAGCTGGAGGCGCAGCACTGCTGTGTTTCCAGCTCTGACGATGCTTTGCATGGAGACCCCACAGTTCTAATGCAAAGCAATGGACATCGACTGTGATTTATAGTCATGTCCGATATCCCTGTTTTCGAGTGGGATTGATTGAACCCGTTTGAAAACAGGGATGGCTGCTTTAGATATGCGCCAGATAGATGCCCGTGAGTGCCATTGATTTGGCCCATATCTATGTGTGTGTTCCCTGCTTAACATGGCTATTCACTCACAACCCTCAACAAAAAACACAGACCTACAGGACAGGATGGACTATGAATGGAATAGGGGGGCTTAATGCGGGCTAACAGCATTGAAGGTCAATGTCAGGTGGCTAGGAGGAGCAGCTTGGGGCTTCTGGATGGATTTTTTAAAAGGTTGGAAAAGTTGTCTCATCCTTTTTTGTCTTCCTTTTACAATTTTATGTTTTTTTACTTGCTGTTGTATATATTTGTTGCAGCAACCTTGGTGGTAAAAGGGGCCTTCAGAGGTATGTTCAAAGCACATTTATGGTTACAAGTTAGAGGGTAGGAGGTATCTGGGTGCTCCCCCAGTGTGGTGTCAATGTCCTAACATGGGATTGGATATGGAAATGTATAACTTGGGTGATGTCTCGGAGCTGCTTGGGGTATGGCTGGGGACGAGAGTCACTACACAATGCTTCTGTTTAGTAAAGCCTTTTGGGTAATGGACCCCAAAGACCCACTTTCTCTGGTATTATGTTCAATAAATGTAAATCATTTTATAGGTTTAAAAGTTGTTAATAAAAGGGCCATTTAAAATCCATGTTGTGCAGTCTGTGTGTCCCTCTGATTCCATGGAAATCTGGTATGGGAGAGCCAAGTCTTGTCCTGCAGGGCTGGATGTAGAAGTGGACATTAGACTATAGAAATGGAGGTTGCTAGTACAATGATTATATAAACGCATATCTGTTTCTGTGACTTTAGTTGGGCTTAAGATTTATGAAATGCCTAAGCCCCCCCCCCCCCCCCCCCCCCCATACCTTTAGATCACTCTGTACAATGCCCTTTAGATGTACCAACAACTATGTAGTGCTGGGTCCTCCCTCATAGAATACATAGTGATTGGAAGGTGTGGAAAGGTCCTCATATTACATGGTTTTGGTCGAAGAAATGTTGATTGTACAGAAATTGTATGGTAAGGTTGTAAGGTGTATGGGGAGGCTTTAAGAAAGCAGTGACTTTTACATCTCTTTGTTATATGACATTCTGTTCATGGATACTTTTATGAAATTATACATTATCCGACAGCTAAGCAGAATATTTTGTTACTCACAGAATTATGTCCTGAAAAAACCTCCAGACGGAAAGTGCACAACCCACAGGAATGTCGTAAAAACGGTCTGTACGGGAGCTGATGTTAAATTAACCCATATGAGGGCTCCAGAAAAAATGTACGCCGTCTTTACATTTCCAAGATTTGATGCTTTCAATCATTGCAAGCTAATGACATTAAAAGCAAACTATGCTGATATCAGAAGTCACCGTCATTATACTGTAAAAGCCCTGGCAGTCTTCTCGTGTTTATTATATATGTCTCCATTCAATGTAACAGAACATTTACCAGAACTTTTTCTGAAATCCATCTGGGATAAGATAAAGCCCATAAAACTAGTTTGCTGATCCATGAGAAGAGACTGTAAAACATTTTGTCAACGTGTAATGTGTCCACATGTTCCATGTTACATGAAAGGCAGGATCCTCTCTGTGGCTTTAAGGATGTGTATAGCAGCAGGATAATTATAGAAAATAGAGTGACGCTATCACCAGTGGAATATCCCCAGCTGTTTCATGGAACAACTCCTAGCATTTTCTCTTGTTTAAGACCTCAGTATATTCAAACTCAAATGGATCATATGTTTTCCAAACCCTTATTGCAATTATGCAAATGATCAACTTCAATTATAAGTAATGATTCCTAGCAAGCAGTTACTGGTTGGCTTTCATAAAACTTGGTGTACAACATGGAACTACAGACTAATAATATAGCAGGATGAGAGGGTTTTTGGAGTATATAAGTAATGACCTTTCTTGTTTACAACTTCCCTTGTGGACTGGTGGGGCATTAGGCCAGATCTCTTTATCCAATATTCCAAGCACGTTTGGATAAGTCCAAGTTAGATTTTATAAGCACTTTAGGAGGCAATCCAATAACTGTTCTTCTATGCTTATCTTCCGCTGAACTTTCCCTAACAGACTGCCGCAGAACAGAGTGAATAAAGAGTGTCCTTCTGATGAAAGCTAAAATAAAGTGGACCTGTTGCTTTGCCCTGCAGTACATCTGGAGCCAAAATGTCTATTATAGATAAAGTAGGGGGGGATAACACAGATGTACATTGCCATCTGTGTATAGAAATCAACATTTTCCTTTTTTGTCCTATAGACTGAAAAATATTGGAAATTTAACATTGGAATAAGTGTTACCATTGTGATGTTTCCCCTCTATTACTGTTCTGGTGGCAGCTCATAATTTTTCAGACCGCTGATTCATCCAAATTGTGACCCCTGGACACCATTGCAGTAAACAAGTGCAGCAAGGGCCGAATAAAAAAGCTGTGAGCAGTGATAGATGAACTGCCATCTATCTCTCTCTCCATGTCTGTGGAAGCTGCAATAACACTGCAGCTTCCACAGACACAGGCACAGCCAGAGAGGGAGAGGAGATTTGCAGCCGCCCCCCCCCCCCCCCCCCCCCCCCCCCCCCCCCCCCCCCCCCCCCCGCAGTCCTCCTCCTCCCGATCAGTGAGAAGGATGGCGCGATGTACTGCGATAGTACTGCTGCTAGTGACATCTTCTGGCTGAATTTGATATTGCATTAATTTAATCCACTGCATTAACCCAACTGATTTGAATACTTATATATTAAAAAAAAAATCTGGTTTTCCTGCTCTAAAAACTGGGTGCGCCTTATGGTCCGGTGCGTCTTATAGTCGGAAAAATATGTTACATATATACTTATATATACAATGAAATTACAATAGTTTCTATTTGAAAAACAACATTTGGTTAAAATAAACTTCTTGCTAATTCTATATCTCAACGCATTTCGCCTCTAGGCTTCCGCAGGAGATCAACCAGCATAACTATAATGTCAATAGATAACTATAAGAAGTTGTAATATGTGGATAGAGGTTTAGAATTTCTTTCGGAACCATGTTAATTAAATCAATGTCTTTATAGAGATTGGGTATGGAGCGTAAATGTGTAAACACCTGCTGCAGGAAAAACTATTCCCCGCCAGCGGGCAAAGGACTGAGCTTAGCCGGCAGAGCCATGTGTTTTTTTCTTCCACCTCTTGCACAGAGTTAACAGCCACCCAAGAGGCAGAAGTGGGGAAGTTCTCAGGGAAGATCCACTCACAGACTTACAGAGTCCCCTCTGCTTCTTCGCCACCTGGAAGTGGTAGCTCTTTGCTGGCAGATTGCTGGCGTGACTACCTGCGGCCACGGAAGCAGGTCACATTGCCTGCCAGACTTGAAGAAGGTATTTGCTCTACTATCACTTCCTTCTGTAGTAGTAAATGCAGGCCACCTGTGGAAACTGCGGGTGGCCGAGAAAGCACACACTTCTGTGTACAGCTGTTTATAGCGGTGTGTCTGATATTGTGGGGCGTCTTATAGCCCACAAAATAGGAACAGTAGATTAGATCATTAGGTTAGATATTCTTCCAAAACATGTAAAATATTGAGCTATTGTGTCCTGGTGTGTCTCCAGTCTAGTTAAATAATGAATGTATAACAATGAAAAATATAAAGCTTGTACAAAAGAACATTTAAAAAAGAAGTTATTGTCATTTAAAAAAAATCTAGGGTGCTAAACTCCGGCCTGGGGCCAAATCTGGTCCCTTAGGGTGTCCCTCCACGGCTTGATTTTTTATAGATTACAGCACAATTGGGCAACGTGCGCGTTCACTGTGCTCGATTGTGCTCAAATCTATAAACAAATCTAGACGATTCGAGCGGGATCAACCCAGTCTGTCGAGCAGGTAAGGGACATGTCCATAAATCCTGCTTGAAAGTCATTCACCTAAAGTGGTGCACCTTGATTCCCATTCAATCGTCATTGTGACATCACAACGCGACGCTCAGTCTATACTTGGCCCGCAAGATGGTTTAATAAAAAGTATTTAAAAAATGAATGGCATTGACATTTGATGTCATGTGTTATAGTATTGTACTTTGCATTGGATGACATGCATTCATCATGTGGATGAAAACCTTGAAATAAAGAGCAGGATTTGAATCACCAAAGAGCAGTATAAACTTTCCTATCAATATCACATTACTTCTCTCCCAAACAATAATACTCTTTTTTTTATATCTCCTAAAACTTAACTTTTTTTTTTACAAAAACTTACCCTAAAGGAAAAGAAAATAATTAAACAATAAATAATTCTTACCAATGTCTCCATATAATCACCACCTATAAATTATATGGTTGGCTTCTTGTGATTGCTTCTTCAAATCCCATATAAACCCTCCTATAAATTCTAATGGTCCATGGCTGGTCATTGACGTCAGACAACATAACTCATTCTATTGGAGAAAATAACCGAGGATTATAAAGTATTTTTAATCCCATATTCCGCCTCCAAACTGCTCTCCAAAAGCAATTGTGGATTCTATTAGATGAAGCTGCCCTGCAATCTGCAGGTAACCCTTATACTTTAGATGTATTTTCTGTTTAGTTACCATCAGCTGCAGTAAGATAAAAGGATTTAAGAATGTTGAATTACTTTAACTAGCTAATCTTGCAAAAAGGAAGTTTAATTATTTGATGTGTAAATGTACAAGGATAATACATAAAGTGTGAATGTGTTTAATATTTTTAGTAAACTGGCCTATGTCATTGAGATATTGAGTAAACCATGTGCTAGATTAGTCCTGGGCAACTGAAATGATATGGAGGGCCACAAGTGTGGCTCTCGCCATTACTTAACATTTTCAATCTATACTGACATGTAGAAGCATTTTATAATGAATAAATGACAGCATTACAGCATAGCTAGAAGACATTGTTTTTAATTTTTACTTGTTGTTAAAACTTATTTTAAATGATACTTCAAGCATTAGGGAGCACTAGTGTGGTAATGCATATTTTGATTCAGATGTTATGTGCCACAATATATATTATACAATCATCCCCCATTCTTTAGTGGGAGCTTAGGCACTCACCTGTCCGCCAATCAACCAACAACATGTCTTTGCCCAGGATCATCTTAAAGTGGGAAGAGGAGGAGAGGCTCGGCGCCATCACTCAGGCGCCATCTGGGTTGCTGCTTGGCTTCTCCTCCTCTTGCCGCTCTAAAAAGATCCTGGGAAAAGACATGTTGGCGGGGGATTGTTGGACAGGTAAGTTCCTATGCCCTATGCATTAACAGTTAGGTTTCAGGGGCTGCAAGTGGAGGAATGAGGGGGGTTGCTGAAGAAATCCCAAAGGGTCGTAGGGCATCTTTATGCTAGATAGTTTAGAATCAACAAGGGATGGCAAGTTCTCCTAAAAAAACTTTCACCTGCAAGAGAATTCAGGGGAAGCACAAAATTTCATCAACTAAAAAATTTGTACTGCTCTGATCCTGTTATTCTTATTGCTTATCAAAATTTGCCATCCCTAATGACCTTGACATCCCTAATGTGAACAGGGGATTGTTTTGTTTTGTGCCCCATAGATCATCAAAGGCTTTGGTCATATCTAAAGCCTGCCATAGACACCTCGATCTATGGCAGACCTTTAGCAGACTGATTAGAGCGTGGTGACGTCACCACGCTGTGAGCAGTCTGCTAAATGTCGGATAGGAATCCTGTGTCTTCCACTGACACACGGGACTCCTGTCCGACTCTAGCCAATTAACTTGGAGGGGGAGGAGACTCCCCCTCCAAGTTAACAGCCTGCAGCTGTTCTGCCTGTCAGTCGGACAGAAAAAGAACCAGCATGTCGGATCCGTGTGCGATCCTGCCGGCTTTTTTTCAACATAACTCAAGGTGGGCTCCCAAGGTTGCGGCAGACCAACCTTGATGTGCTCGGCGGGAGGTCTGCTACAACTATGGCCGGGAGTCTGCCCGTCTATGGGGGGCTTAAGAGGCACATAACCTTTGAATATATATGACACAAAATGAGCATTACCATACTACAATGTTCCCTAATGCTTGAAGTATAATTTAAAACAAGTTTTGTTATTTAAAAATTAAGTATAATGTCTTCTAGCTATGCCTGCTCTAATTTTTTAAAACATTTTTAAAAAATGCTTATAAAAGTCAGAATAGATTGAAAATGTTAGGTGCGGCGCTTTAGTGATGCTGAGGGCCGCCATTGTGGCCCTCCATATCAACTCAGTTGCCCACCACTGCTCTAGGTTGTGAGTGCCTACTTGTCATCCTCCTATTCAAAGCAAGACTGTTGGTCTTGCTTTGTATGTGATGATATTAGAGAGATTTTTCTAGTAGGTAAGTGATAGAGAAGCAGCTCTAGGGAATGGTGTTTTTAACCGATGATTTGTGTGTGATTTGCCACAATCCATAGTACATTTAAAACTGAAAATGGGCTTTCAATAATCTATATTAAAACTTATAATGTGTGTAAAGCCTAATTCTTGCAGTCAGTGGTATCTACTCCATCTATAGATAACTAGTGCTCCTTAAGGCCCCCATACACGCCCCGATTTTCCGTCCGATCGATTAAAAACAATCGATTTTTTGCATCGCTCTTCTAAAAATCGGTCAATGCCCATATGGTTCGTCCGAGTAACTTCGATCAAAATTTTGGGAATAATCGGTCGGACTGTGATCGGACATGTTGGAAAATTTTTCTCAATCGAATCTAAATTGTATTCAATCAGCTACTATTTCTTCGGTCTTATGACCCGACCAATTTAGGTCCGATCTACCTAATTATCATACTTTTACTTCCTGTTTCAAACATTGTGGTGTGTGTAAAATCATCTGCCAGGTTGTGCTAGGATGTATATATGTTTTAACATTCTCCTGTATTTCTCTTTTTTTTTTTTATTCATGTGAACTAAACTGAAGTTGAGAAGTTGAAGTGTTTCCACTATGATTAGCCATCACCATCAAAGGCACCCCCAGATTTTGTGTCACAAAAATTTTCAATAAGCCCCCCCACCCCCAGAACAGACACCCACAGATACCTGGCCCATTCGAGTGGTACAAGCTGCTGATCCCTGCCATAACCCTTCCACTTCTGATCAAACATAAAATCAGCCGACAATATCATTGATGGAAAATGTTCGATCGAAGTAGGTAAAATCGGACAATAATTGGTTGCTTTATTTGGGGGTACAATGAAATACAGTCCGATCGATCAAAGATCCTAGTATCGGAAAACATAGATTGGTTTTAATCGATCGGACGGAAAATCAGGCCGTGTATGGGGGCCTTTACTTACTTACTTTACAGAGACAAGAGTCGTTTTTGTAGTCCGACCACTCTTTTGTCTACTAAAATGACAACACCCCTCCTACAGTACAGTGAGTGTTGTCACCTTCCTTTGTTGGTTATTGAGTCTGACAAAGCATTGATATTTGACCACACACATCTCACAAATTGCCATCCCTGCATAGTATCTCCTCTACCCCATACACACATGTGTTTCCCCACTTTATAGTAATAACCATAAAGACATGAAATAGCTCCACCTACAGGTGTATCTTATAGGCTGGAACTGATTTCCATGACTTCATGGGCTACATTGTTCACTCGACTTTACAAGTCATGAAGAATGGAATTAATAATGATCATGCTCCATCTTAGAGTCCTGTTCTTCTTCTAGATCCTCTGATCTTCGTGGCAGGACTCTACTGGCCTTGCCCTGGCACACTCCCTGGCACATCTGCCCTATCCAAGTGATAGTGTCCAGCCTGGAGGGACATCATATCTGATACACTTCTGCCTGTCTGAATAGTTCCTACAACTTCCAGCCTGTCCTCCTCTGCCTCCTTTCGGTCCTGGGCTCCCCAAATTGTGCAGCATCCTCATGTGATGCCAATGTGCACCCCTGTGTGTGCTGCCTTTCATCTCTTCCCATTTCTGGGGGGTTGTTTCCAGTTAGTGCCAGATGTGCAGCAGCCGGGTCAGTCCAGCGTTACACAGGGAGGGAAGAGTCCTCATTAAAGACACAGATCTACCGAACCTGCCAGGAGTCCTGCAGACCTACCGCACAGATCACAAGTGATCACAATGTCTTAATGCCAACATCCTTCCATCACAAATATTATTTTACTCATCTGTCAGTACTGGTACAGTAAAACCATCAGCTGGTACATCTAGTAGTCTACAACATCCAAATCACCGCTAATTCACTGACCTCATTTACCTCTGACCTCCCTTGCACTCAGATATTTACCCTTTGCATTCTCCTTTCCCATAATTATTCAATGAGCTCCAGTACTTACTTTTGTTCAGCGTGCCAGAATGTGCAACCAAATAGCAAAGTAATACAAATTCATTCAAACAGACTTAACATATTTTCCCTTGAGCTTTGTCAGAATAATGAGCATCTCATTAAAAGTCGGAAATCAGCAGAAAGTTTTCTGACCAATTGCATCCCAGAATGAGAAATTGGACCTGGAGGGGTTAAGCAGAAGATGATGTGTCCTAAGGCTGGGTGGGTTAGAAGAAGTGCAGTAGATAGTAAAGCTTACCTGGCAGGAGGACCAGAATCCAGGCAGTGAGGAACCCTCTCCAGTGGTCCATACTCCACATCCTCATTGTGTCTGTGGGGGATACCTCTGCCAGACCAGTAGCTGGAGAAGCTGCCACTTTCCCACTTCAGTCTCCGTTATTCCCTGGCTCCCAAACTTCACAGTTTCATAGCAGACAGAGGAAGTGGGAGGACCAGACTGTAGTAGGAGGTGTATGTGGTACAGAGGACAGGACAAGAGCAAAAACAGTGGGCAATAAGAGGACATTAATCACAAGGTCATCAATAGGAGACAAAGAATGTGAACCCCTTCCTCTGGCCCCTAAAGAGCCCCCTGAGTCAGATCAGACACAGAGATGAGGAAACTCAGATGACTGCAGCTTTCCTAGGCAAATACTTGAGTTACCTGCTCATTCTTTATCGTGATCTCCAAAGCATCTGCAGGGATTCAGTGACAGTCTATGTTATGTCATTAGTTCACATCTGGACACTGCACATTACACAATAGCCTTTCTCATAGAAGTCATTGTTGTAATATGTACAATTCCTAAATATCCGCTGAAAAGAAACAAGGAAATATGCATGTCAACATCTCTGAGTTAAAGAGGAACTCTAGACTTGACCTTTTTAGTTATGAATAGAAAAGAGAGAATGAGTGCAGAACATGGGGGTTCCATATAAAAATATTATGGGGCTCTTAGAGACCTCTTTTTCTCTGCTGGAGGGGATGACTGGGGGGAAATAAAAAGACAGCTAAAAGAATTCTCCTGGTTGCACTGCTTGAAATTGGCATGGTCATTGAGAGCTTTTAATCAGTAATGTTACAGGAAACACAGGGTCATTGGCAACAGAAGCTTCTGCAATCCACAGTATAGGACCCCTAACATGTATGGAGTGGGGACCGACAGATGAGCTGTAGAGAGCAACTTGATGACGTCATCACGCTGCTCTCCATTATTCACAGTATTGGTGGGCACCCTTTGTGTGTTGGCCAATAGTTTGGACGGGGATTTCGGTCTGGCATCGGCCATAGATTTACGGACATGTCCGTTTTCTGGCCGACCGAGACTTGGCCATGTGGGCCGATTTTTCCGCCGACTGACGGCTGTGCCCACGCACAACGGGTGGCGGCAAAATCGGCCACGGCTCATTACATGTGGGGACCCACACAAAATTCTCACTACTAGAGCGCTTTAGAACCCCAGTCAGGTTTTTGTTACTGTCAATGTCCATGATATTCTCTCCTGGTAATATTGATCTTTGTCAAAGTGATGAGAAATTAAAAATTAAGAGCAGCCATTGGAACAGGAAAACAAAGACATCTTGTACTAGGGTTATATGAATAACCTGTTTTAAAAAAAATATATTAATTACTGTATATACTTGAGTATAAGTGGACCCGAAAATAAGCAGAGGTAATTAATGTTAGAAAAAAATCTGGAAAAACTGAATGACTCAAGTAAAAGCCTGGGGAAATGCAGCAGCTAAGGCTCAGAAACACACAGCAAATGTAGTTTTGTTTTGAGATGTTATCATTTAATTCAGTAGACTTTTACGTTAATTAAAATTCCCTGAACATGATATTATCACCAACATTGCTGGAGATGAAGAGAACAGTTGTGGAAACATTGTAAAGAAAAAGTATTGTTCTAGCATATATAGTTTTTGCACAAATCAAGTAAAAATTTTACTTAAGTTTGAACCCAATTTATGCAAAAACTACATGTGCTAGAGCAATAATCTTTTTTTCAAATGTCCCCACAACCCTTCTTTACCAGCACATTTGGGGATGATAGCTAATGATGACCGAACTGTCCGCAACTGCCTTTTAGCCGGCGAGAGGTACGGGTGTTCGACCCGCCCCATTTGTAGGCGAGAAGGAGCTTAATATTCTTCCACCGGCAGGATCAGGAGCAGTAAGATCCCACCCGAGGAAGAATCTTTTCACTAGAGACCAGGTAGAGAACCTGGTCTTCTAGTGAAAAATCGGCTCCGATAACCGGAAGTGAAGTCAGTGTCATCACATCCGGCAATGGGAACCAGGAACTATGCATTTCAGATACCGACGTCATTAACTTCACTTCCAGTTTTTTAGATTCAAATTCATATTCACGAACAGGCAGACGTCGGACTTTTTTAAAAGTCTGATCCACCTGTTCGCGAATGCACCTGGCCGGAGTTAAGCCATCACTAATGACAGCATGCTAGGGGGCTTTGCAATTCGCTCGTAAAGTCCACCTACAAAATACAAAAAGCTTTTTTCATTTCTTGACTTAAATATAAGCCGAATTTCATTTTTATTGCACATTTCAAGTGCTGAAGAATTCAGCTTATATTCAAATATATATACGGTACCCAAAATCTGTTATGCCTTTAATCAGTAGTGTACAGGTAAGCATGAGTGCAGTATGAGACAATTCAGACACTGCTGCTTCTTTTTAATAAAAAAAAATACAGTAGAGAGGTAAATATTTACTTTTTTTTGCAAAAAAAAACACAACATAAAGAAATCCATTGAGGCCTTCCTCACTTAGGTTCAAATATTAATTTAGCATATAAAGAAAAGGCACAGTGCTGTAGTGACTTATAAGCCACTGAGATAAATCACAGCATATGGGTATTGTAATGTGGCTGCAGGAATAGAAAGTATACAGCCTCTTCTTTTATAGTGCCAAGGACAATAAGCAGAGGGAAAAGGACTAGTCTGAAGGATTTCCTTCTACCTACCTGCAGCTGATCTTTTCCCATTATTAAGATCTTTTTCAATCTTGGTACAGAAGCAGGGCTATTTTTCTTCATGTCAGAATTGGCCCCCCCCCCCGATAATTTATGATCTGATGACTTGTATAATGATGAAGAAGTAGCAGAAGAGACACCAAAAAATCACATAAACAGAAGCATTGCAGTTCAAGTAGGGAAATCCATGCACTGAAGTGTTTCAGGTACAACTTCCTCTCCAGCTAGGAAAAGAGAGAAAGAGAGACATGGCCTTGTGGTATTAACCCTCTGGGCGTTATGGGCTTTTCGCGCCATTTTTAAAGGCACGAAAATCCGCTTCCCCCGCAATCGCGGCGAAGTACACTGTACTCCGACGTGATTGCCGACTCTCTGTGGCGGCTCTCTGCCCAGCCTCTCCTTTCCCTAGCTGGAGAAGCAGTCAGCCTGCACACCCCCCTCTCTTCTGGCAGAGCTGGGTCCATACTGGCCACGCCCCCTTCACACACACACAGCCATAGCTAATCACAGCCTGTGTGTGCGGCTCAGCTGTCAGCCCGTTCATTTCATTCAATGGGGGCAGTGCTGTCCCCATTCAATGTAATGGATTTTGACCAAGGTTTTCCAACATGTTGGAAACCTGTTTGTTTGAGTCCCTTCGAGCAGGATAAATGGACCATGGATGGCTCAGCTGAAGAAACAGATTAGAGGAGAATCGGGATCTGTGAGCATGAACGGCGCCCGATGTTTCTCTAATCTGTTGCTCCATCGAGCCGTGTGTGGCTAGCTTAACTGTTGTGAGAGCCACATGTCATACGGTTGACTGCTTTTTTTTTTTCTAAGGAAATAAATATACATTCGCTTGTCTACTGTATTAATAACACTGAATGTTTCCTATAGAATAACACATTTTTTTTAAATAAATAAATAAGTATTATAATAAATTACATTAACAAAATTTAATTTACAAACCTAATTTTTTAGTCCACATGTTACCAATTTTGTATAGTTGAACATTATCCATCAGTAACACAGAACAATCCCTAGTTGGGCTTGCTAAACTGAACAGGATTTTTGACACTCAGTAGCAGAAAATAAATTCCAGGATCATAAAACTGAGAAAAGTCTCAGCTAAGCAGTCAGATTGTTTTAATATTTATTGTGCAACCCTCCAACTTGCAATCGTGTCACATTCTTGTCCATTTCAAGAAAATACAGCTTAAAGTGAAGATCATATAGGGTAAGGAAATGTAATCAAGCATTACTGGGTCAAAATTACTCAATCTAAGATAAAAATAAAAGGAGAATGAATGTTCTCTCCCCATTCTGGATCAAATATCGCTCTTCCGCCTCTAAAAACCCACAAGAAATTTCACATTTAACCCATCAACACTGCAAAGTGTGCTTGTGGCAATAGGTGATCTCATCCCTAGGCATGGAATTCAGTGGGGACATCAGATAGGAAGAGTTAATGTGATTAAATGTAGACTCGGTCTGATGTGAGGATGGGGAAATAATCTGCCCAGGAATATTTGATCTGTTTATAGAATACCTTGCGCAATGCAAGGGGACAGACAGGAATGTTCAGGAAAGAGATGGAACAGGCCTCCTAGGACAGATGTGGATCAGAGGAACCATCTATAAATCAGGGGGAAAAAAACGTTCCAATAAAAGGAAAGGATGATAAACCCCTGGAATGTCACAATGTGCCATGGTTATGACCTAACCACCAATTCATCTTCGTCACCAATATTTTTCCGCACACAGTGATGGAACATTTTGAGCTTTAGCCCACCACTGAAAAACCCATTAACCCCTCGTAGTGTACGTGGTATGGCTGGTACACAAGAACTATATTAAATGCTGTAGAAATTAACAAAGTGGTGTAATTAAACGAAGATTCCAGTTGCCTATTCAGGCATCTTTCAATGTTATCCTTATCATGTATTGATCAATCATTAAGTATCACTGATATCTTTAAAAATATTCACTTTTTAAATTACAATACAACCAGTGCAAAGAGGATGCTCCTACCATAATTAGTGTGCTGGTACCACATTCTGTATATATTAAACTGAAA
>CM070034.1:125095157-125105681 GCA_036250615.1 Ptychadena robeensis | reverse complement strand
CCCCCCCCCCCCAACAGGACCTCCCACTCCAATGTGTAACTTACTGAATATTGTCAAAACAAGGGTCTAGTAGACATCCTGACTATAATAAAGTTTGAAACACACAATACTGTTAATTCAATTAAATAAGCACATTAATCAGCTGAAACAAGAATTAATAAATCATAGCAATCAGTTTGTTGATGGACCAGGACCACTTCTCACTGATCTCTAAAGAGTTGCTGTGTTCATCCTTATATCTGATGAGAAGGAAAAACTCGCACAAATGTTTTCAATAAATATCAATGTTTTCCAAGTCTTTTATTTTGGCCCCCTAAGTATTGGAGTTTAACATCACTGCTCTAGAATATTCCATATCACCCCTCTCCTGGTTATGTAGTTATGTGAGTTATTTGCAAAGCCCCTAATAATTGTGACTCAGGGGGGGGGGGCTACCTTAGCATATGATAAAATTAGGTTGAAATGTTACTTATGATACAGGACAAAAATTAAAAACTAAAATCAAATAAATGAAACTATACAAGGTTTTTTTTTTGTGAATTGATTACCTAATGTACCTTAAAAGTCTCTTAGATTGTAAGCCGGATGGGGCAGGGTCCTAAATTCTTTCTGTGTCATAACCCGTACCTGTGTGGTATCTTGTGTTGAATCTCAACTCTAATGTAATGTGCAGCACTGCATAATATGTTGACGCTATAAAAATACAAGTTAATAATAATAAAAAAGTCCAAATGGGTTATGCCTTGTTTTTTGTGTTTCCAAAGGACAATATTCAATATTCAGACAGTTGTTCTTTGCAGCAAAAACACTTTTCCCGTTGACATCTGCACGAGGACAAAAGTAGTGCTGTGTGTACTGACAGTCATGACTCCTAATACACAGACATCTGTATTTAAAGAATGAAGGTACTTTAGAGGCTTATCTTCATCTGCATCTACATATATATATGTGAACATGTGTTTGTTCTTGAGAAGTAGTTAAAGGAAGAGCCCTTTGCTTAATACGTCCGCTGCTTATGTTTCTATAGCCAAAGCTTTTATTTGTTTTTCAATAAACTGGGTAATGTTTAAAACACTTGTCAGTGTTTTCTTTATTTCATATCCCTGAAACAAGTTAGCAGAGGTGCTCAAGGACTCTAGAATTAAAGGTAACATCCCTCTTAGAAAATGGTCACTAGAATAAGTGCCTCCATTGGAATATGCCCCCCCCCCCCGCCCATTCCTGACAACTAAAAGCTAGCCATACATGGGTCGACTTTTGCATGATCTTCTATTCAATAGTGTTGTGCGATTTAGATACCGACTGTCAATCTAACATCGATCTTTTGTACCACCACACAGTGTGATAGATTTTAAACCGATCAATTCCTTTACTTGTCCATAGTACGATCAAATACAAATCATCGAAATACCCAGAAAACCGGACAGATACTTGTACAATCTACTGAAATTTACCAGCATGTCCAATCACCTCTCATTGTTCATTTTGTGTTAATTTTGTACCAGGTGTCTATTTCCTTCTGATCGCCTTAAAGCGATCGATTTTTTGGTTGATCAGAAGGAAATAGTGAACTGTGTATGGCAACCTTTAGATTTCTTATTATGTTCACGGCCACTTGGACAAATAGGCAGTTTGAACCTCCATCACATGGGTGGACACAACAACACAAGCCTACAGGTGTTCTAAATATTTCCTACTTTACCTTAAAGATAAAAAACTAAAAACTAGAACAAAATGTAACTTTAACCAAATGTATTTGCTGTACTAGTGCCTCTGAGTTAACAGTGATACAGAAAGCAGCTATGTTTATACATTACAGTTAGTTATTAAGGCAGGATGTCAAATTCAGGAACATCATGCATGAAAGTTTATCAATTTCTCCCTGTGCTGTCTTTATTTTTGTTTCAATAAAGTTTTATTAAAGTTTTCTCACAGTACATGAAATACATAAAGTATACTGTTGTTTTTGCAGTGGAACAGAGAAAAATACAATGCACACAATCCTATGCTGTCTTTTTCAATGATCGCACCCTAGTGAGGACACTTGTTTATATGTTATAGAAACGGAGACAACTTTCATGGCCATTTACTATTCTGTTTTTTCTTTAGATACACATTAAAGATGAGAATTAGAATCTCAGAAACGTGTGACTGTATTTATTAAGTCACGAGTAAACAACTTAATTATGACATTAAACCTTGTAAAAAGTTAATGGGTAGTGTGGTAAACCAGCTTCAAACCATAGGTTTTCAGCAGGCAAAATAGGCTCAGGAAGGGTGAGCCAAACTGTTTTATTGTTGTGACAGATATCGAAGGAGCTGGAGAAAGAGCTCCATGGTTTCCATGCAAAGCCACGGACATCGGCCGTGATTAACGGTCATGTCCGATATCCCAGTTTCCCAGTGATATATGTCAACTCTCGCTCTCTCTCAACCAGGTTCTGCTTACCTTATCATTAGCTGTCCAATATCTGGATATGAAACCATATGGACATGATGACCAGAATCCCCTATCCTGCTCTGCTTCTGGTGAGTTCCAGTCCCAAACCCTAAATTGTCCATGTGTTGGACGGACCACTATGAGCAGCAGGACAATTCTGAAACTGCTACTAAATGTATAGTCTAATCCCAGGAACAATATACCTCCCATCCACAAAAATCTCAGACAAAGTAAGTAGCCTCACTTTGTCAGAGAAGAAAGACTTACCTGTCATACCAGCCATTTCTCAAATTGGGCCATTACCATCTGCATTGCATACATCTCCAGGAGATTTAGATTACTGGTCACAGATATGCTGTTCTTCTAAGGCAGTGGTGGGAAACTGAGTTGATATGGAGGATGCCACAATGGCGGCCCTCTGCATCACTAAAGGGCCGCATATAACATTTTCAATCTATACTGACTGCTGTAAAAAATTACAGCAGTTATAGCTTGAAGACATCATTTTTAAATAACAAAACTTGTTTTAAATAATTTCAAGCATTGGGTAACACTGTAGTGTGGTAATGCACATTTTGTGTTATATACATCAGCAAAGGTTATGTCCCTCATAGATATCATCAAAGCCATTGATTATATTGATGGGGCACATTACCCCTTTAATTCAGCAGACTGGTGAGTTTCTATGCCCTATGCATTAACAATTAGGTTTCGGGGGCTGCAAGTGGAGGACTGAAACTGAAAAACTTTTTTTATTTATTTATGGGAAATTGTAATTACTTTTGAATGCGTGGGTGCTGTTTTGTATGCATGTATTTTTAGGGGAATATTAAAAGACAAGGCTTATTTTGGAGCCATGGGTGAAGTCAATAGAAAGCCAGAAAATTCAGAATACAGAGCTTACACTTTCTCCAGTTTGTGACATCAGCCCTTAATGTTTAGTCGTCATTCTTTGAAGCTCCCACATGCTGAAGTATGTGATTCAGTGCTCAGCTAAAGACTCTTATCTGATATGACTGCCTTGTGAATGGAGTATTGTAACACAGACTGGAGAGCCATCCACAGGGAAAGAAGAGGAAGGAAGAGAGGAGACGAAAGGAGACTTCTAATCAGAACATAGTCCATAGAGCCCTCTTCTGTGCTAAACGAATGAGTCAATATTTGGTAATGCAGTGGGGCATTCTATTGCTCTTAGTTATTGCTCTAAGTTTCCTTTATGCATGTTGTTTAAACAATACTAACAAATTATGGTTTCTAAAAGGAAATTGGAAAGATAGAAAACAATATATGAAAGCATAGCTTTGCATGTAGCCCTGTAACTAGTGTATACGGTCATATTGACCAGTAGATGATGTGGGCAGGGTGGCGCTAGCATGCTTTAATTTGTGAAGATTTGATCTCTTTGTGATTGATGCTGTATATGTGACTCTCTTTTTCTCACTTAGTTTATCTGTTCAGGTGTCTTCCGGAATGAGATTTTATAACCCCCAGGTACAGACATAAGAAGTGGTTGTGAGACACAGGAAGTGAAGCAAACAGCAATAACTGATAGAAATATTCAATTGTTTACAACCCAGGTGCCCAACCTGCAGCCCGGGGGCCGCATGAGGCCCTTTGGGTGTTCTTTGGTGGCCCCCTCAGTCTTCCACTTGAGGCCCCGTAACCTAACTATGAATGCATAGAGCATAGGAACTCACCTGTCTGCCGAATCGAAGGTTATGTGCCCCATCGATATAATCAATGGCTTTAAAGCACATAACTATGATAATATACATGACACAATTGTGCATGTGCATTACCATACTACGGTGTTCCCTAATGCTTGAAGTATAATTTAAAACAGATTTTATTATTTGAAAAATGAAAAATAATGTCTTCTAGCTATACCTGCTGTAATTTTGTTAATAAAAAATGCCTATACAAGTCAGTAAAGATGAAAAAATTTATGTTTAGTGATGCAGAGTGATGCACTGGCCCTCCTTATCAACTTAGTTGCCCACCACTGGTTTGCAACATGCTACTATACTATAAGAATCTGGGAAAAAGTTAATTGATTGCTGCAGCATTTAACTGTAAGGTTCTGTTTATGAAATGACAACACAACACTTTAAGTTGTCTACTTTACCTTTTTTATAGCTCACAGTATTGCTTTTTCTGATTTTTTATATTGTCCACATTTTAGGCAATTTTCATTTTGTGTTCTTTTCATAATATGCAAGAAACATTTCAATTTGAAATAACCGTTTACTGAGGACTTAAGGGAGCTTTCATTGGTGATCTCCACCTTAACATTGAAGTTTCTTGTCTACAGTGTGTATCCACTGGTTTAAGTACTTTCCATGTGCAAAAGCAAGTATTATCCGTTTTGGTTTTGCATTGACTTCAATGATCTGCATGTTCTAGGTCAGTGACTGGAAAGTATTGCTGCTAGAGACAACCAGCAAATTAGACATTTTAGAAGTAGGTCAGCAATGACAGCATTCATCACTGTAAAGTTTTCCTTACAGTACATGTAATTTGAACTGGTATATGAACTCACAGTTATGATCATTGAAAAAAAAAGCACTATAGACCAGATGATGGTTTGTTAATATAGATGGAATGAAAATATTATTGCCATTTTCAATTCCCCCAGTAAACATGGGTTTAAAATATCTAAATAGTATTAAGAGATGATACTTGTTTCCAGAATACAGAACATTGTATATTCTGTCAGCAAGGCCATTTTCAAATACAACAATAAATAGTGATAAATCTGCAAGATCAAGTACTGTCTCTTGAAGCCTGAGAAAGTTGGCAACTGGAAATGGGTGGTAACATTGTGACATCTATATGTGACAGTTGTCCCATTTTTCATTCATTGAGCATTCTTAACAAACCACCGCATAACTTAAACACTGATATGTTTCTTATCTAAATAAATTAGCATTTCCTTACACAGACACCACAAATTTCCTAAAGATTTCCTGTCTGAAGACTTTCTGGTAAAACTCGCCACTAGAAGCCCAAGAACACGCTGTAAACGTACGTCTGTTTATCATCTATCACAAAGCTTAATCCAAAATGCATTAATGTCACTCAGCTAGGGATCTCAGTGATAGAAATAATGGAGATGCATATCTAAACATATTACATTTATGTCCTCTCAAGGCAAAATTATTCTTTCGGGACACAATGTACTACAAAACTGTAAAAAAGGAGGTTTGGGAAACAAGTCAGAGGCAATTTTTACAATGTGCACTATAATGCAATGTGCTAAGATGCTGTCTGATGTCCCATTTATGCCCGTATAAGCAATTTTGTTTTCTACTCAATTCTACTCAACTACAATTGAAAAGTCATCTATATAATCACCAACTTCGTAAAGCAGGACCGAGGACCTCTTCACACCCCTCCAGTTTGTTTTGCTGCAGGACAGTTAACATTTTATCATGTACCATTTCTGTGTTAAAGCTCCTTACAGTTCACTGTAATACATTTGTATGACAAGAGTGACAACTATTCAAAATCAAACTTTTTCAGTGTTTAGGTTCACATATACAGTAAAAAAAACATCCATAGATGATGCATGGATACTGCTGCTGCTGAGAGCGATGGAGATAATGCATTTTGCTGGAAATAATAGTTGTTATTCTTATCTTAAAATATCGCACAAATGCATACATGCAGCATATGCTCTGCACATATTAAGAGTTATCACCAAGGAGCATAGGGCCCCGGGCCCCCCGCGCGCATTATCGCATGCACAGCATAATCATGTGCACAATCCCCAACCCCCTGCTCAATAACTTTTCTGCTAGCCTACGCATATCCTTGAGCTTCATAGCTTTGGAAACATGTATACATGGAGATATTCATGGAGATCCATGGTAGGTTTCCATTGCCATTCCACTTATTGTACACACTGTCCTCCAACCTCTTAGATTGTAAGTCCAATTGGTCAGGGCCCTCTTTTCTTGTGTCACAGTTTGTATATGTTTGTTAGTTTGTGTTGCCTTAAACCCCTTATTTAATTGTGAGCTCAGTGTATTGTATTGCTGCTTGAAAAGTTAATAATAATAATTCTTTGTGAGGCTTATGGACATCCATAGTCTTTAAGATGAATTTGAACATCTTTTGCCACAATGCTGCAAAACTGAAGTCACATCATGTCTTTGACATGCCCCCATTGATTTTTATTAGGCGCATCCCTATGTTATGCACACACCCAATTGCTTTGTGGTTTTTAGAACTTTGGAAACCTCATAAGGTGCTCACATTGATGGACAGGGGTCATTATGTAAACTATTGCTCATCTGGAGCTATGCAGCCTCATACACAGAAAGCTGCAATGTTATCAGTAATATGAGCACATTTTGTGTTCTGGCACTGTGTGGGACCTGCACTATCCCAGGTTGTTGGTGGCAATGCTCTTATGCTTACCCCAGGTAGCGGTGACCAGCAGATGGCTTCCTGCTATGGTGGGCTAGGTTGGGTACACTCTGATCTGAATCTGAACTATGGTCCTGTTTGTGTTCTCCTGTTTGGAAATTGGTTCTTGATTTTGTTCCTGCATCTGGTCTCCAGAAAGCTTTTTATTAAACCTTGTTTGTGCCTCATCTTTTCTGTGTTCAATGTATGTTACCTATACTGGTTACTCCCCTATCCTAACCCCTGACAGGCACTTGTTCAATATGGTCAGGTTTTTCAGCAATTTGTATCAACTACCGTTCAGGATAATATTAACTTCATTGTCAGTTGTAATATTTAGGCAGATAGTTGTTTGTTTGTTTTTTGAATAGTTGATTAACCTTCTGAGCCTTAAAGTAAGTTTGCTTACCCTGCAAACTCACCCCAAGTTACGTTCGGGGATACTCACCTATCCCCGGTGAAACTGTCGATCTCTTCTGGGTCAGTCTTTCTGTGCCATCGGTAATGCCGAAGAGGTGGGGGCGAAGCCATTGACCTCCATATTATGGAGGTGGAGCCAGGTTTTTTCAAGGGTGGAGGGAGGAGATTGGAGGGGGAGCAGAGATGTAACACTCAGGAGGATAAGAAAAAGTTGATCTGGCTGGACCTTTGTGTATTTTTTCCAAATTGACTAACGTATAATCGATTCCCATTGGATACTTTGGACGGGGACCCATTTACAGACATGTCTGTTCCCTGTTCGAACAACCTTTCCGTTTGATTCCCACTCAATTGACCCGCAATCAATCGTGGCAAATTTGCAAGGTGATCAATTGCTAGTCGATGGAATGGAAAACTAATCCGTGGGTGGGGCTTTACTGTGTTACTTAATGTTATTTTTTTATCCAACAAACCCTGACAAAACTGTTCCTACAACCCTTTTATACATTTTAAAGCAGACATATCACCTGTTCTGCCACTTTTAGTTATTGACACTAGAAGTGTGGGCAGAGCGTATAAAAAAAAGGAAGAAAAAAAAGATCAACATCCAGAAATGCTCTGCCTTTCCAGTGATGCCATGCCCTGGAGCACTCCAGGGTCAAGGGGACTTGGGAAGGTAGACACTTTGAAGTGTCTCTTCCTGTATGTGGAAAGAGGAAGTGCCGTGTGGAGTGTCTCCGTGCTTTCTGGCATAATCAGGTAAGTGTAATGTCCCCTCCCACCTTTTTTCCCACCCCACTTGTGCCAATGGTGTACAGGGTGGTAAGTGTGGAGGGGAAAGTTACACTATAGATTAGGATGGAGAAGTTAGTTCTCTTCCTCCTAACTTCTGCGAGGGTGTCGCAACCTACAGGTTGAGAACCACTGTAGTAGAGACTGGAAGAAGGATAAGATGCTATGAAAGCCATCTCAGAAGATGGTGAATTGGGAAGAGAAGGATCGCAGTACCGGGATCAAGAAAGAGGGGAAGGTAAGTATGTGGTTTTTAGGTTTGAGTTTCTGTCTTCCCTGAGTAAGACATCGGACAGGTCAGTAATGTAGATCTGTTATTTTTGCTCATTTGATCTTGTCTGCTTCCTGTGTAGGCTAAAATGAGATCGGCCAATCTAAGAATTACAAATTAACCAGCTGACCAAATTGATAATGTGCTTTTTCTTGAGTTCTCCTGCAATGGAACCTTTCCTAGGAGAACTTATCATTCCTATTTAGTGCCATGCGATAAAGCCCTTAAATGTAAAACATAAGCAAATGTAATTTTTTTACGAAATTGTAAATAGCTCTTTCCAGGTATAAAGTTTGTCTTAGAAGGTTGTTGTATCCTAAAGATGGAGGCATGGCAATCTGTCCCAGATTATGAAAATGGGTAGTGATTCACTTGAGAGAATGATAAGTAGGGCAGCACATGCTGGAAATCTCTCATGTCTTAGGATTTATTTGTACAGCTAACTGTGTTACTCCCAGAGACCCAAATGAATACCATTCTTCCTTCCGTTGGGGCAAGAAGCTAAGGCTTGGCATAGAAAAACTGTGCAGTAGCATAGAGACAAAAAATTTCCTAAACACCACTTACTATACAAGCATGACCAGCACAGACTTCATATCGGCCAGCACTGATAAACACAGATGTTCTGCTTGTGTGATGGAGCAGCTTCAGGCTCTGTTGTTTTAAGACAACTGTAAGTAATAAGTGTACCATATCCTTCTTCTGAAGGGCAAGAGGGTTACAAAAGTGTCCGCTCCATGAAAAGAAAAACACAAAACCTACATATGCATAAAGTTCATATATAATATATACATAGACAATATATTGGAGTTAGTTTAAGTTTAGAATTAGGAAAAGTTAAAAGCCACATTTTGATCCACACTCCATACTGATGTGTTGATGTTTATTTATTTTATTAACTTAAAGACATCTGTAGAACTGTAGAACAATGGGGACATCATGGAAAAAAATTATATAAATTAGTTTCAGACATTTCATTGCTTTTTTAGAATAAAATGGCAGACATGTACAACTTTAGCCACATGCAGTATAAACAATTTTGCCTATACATCTATATACACACACACCACATTTTAAAACAAAAGATTCAACAATGTAAGTGAAATAGTTTATTGTTATTATCTTATTGTTTCACCCTAAATTGTTAGAAGGTCATGCCATCTGTTTCCATAGTCATTATACCCTTGAAATCTGCCATTTCCTTTAGGCATTCAATGCCCTCTTGTGCTAAGACTTAAGCCATGTTCTAAAAATTAAGCCGCCATGGGATGCTCGCACATCGCGTGTAAGCACCCATTCAAAATGAATGTGATGTGTACAAAAGATGTGACCACTACATTTTGCGCAAAACCTCAGCCTTACTATCACTAGGCCAAACACACTGAGCCACAGATGGGTTGGTAAGACATCTGGGTTCAGGTATATATTATCTCACTTTTCTAAAACTATAAGCAGAAACAGATCAAAAGGAACAACTTCAAAGGGTTTAAATTGTAACCAAAGATTCGGACATGAAAACCATCAGGGAGCTTTATGCTACAAGGTGGGTGAGGTAAAGAAGGAGGCACAGTTTTTATTTATTAAAACTCAACCAAATGACATATCAGACTCAGCTATAAATAAAATATCAATCTACATGTTGTGTCTTTATATTATGTATACATTGTATTTACTTTGCAGAGATATTACTAGGGCTGCGAAATGAAGCAGTTGCTCAGAAGACAATCATGACAATATAGAAAGTCAATAGCCCTGGCTAATGTAGTACACAGAATTCTGATGACAACGGCTGTCACGTGTGTCAGTGCCAGGTAACTTAAGTGCAGAATTTCAGGAAAGTTTGCGGACAATAATGTCACATCCTTCTATTAAAGCCAATCTCCGGTGCATCACACATAGATTGCATGCCATGCTGTCCCTGGGCTATGTCGGTATTTATTTAACTAAGAAGCCACTCTGTATGAGTTGCCCCTTTGCAATGTAGGGTCCCCATACACCTTTCAGATTTCCTTTAGATCTTCTTTTGTTTTACCAAAACCATGTAATATGAGGGACTTTTTAAACCAACAAGTCTACAGGTGGGTTTAAACGTCAAGATTTTTGTTTCGTCCAACCTCCGATTCGATTTTATATTTTTTTATCAGATTTCGTTCGTCCATTTATCGAACGTAATTAGATTTTTGTTAGATTT
>CM070034.1:125069402-125086701 GCA_036250615.1 Ptychadena robeensis | reverse complement strand
AATGCCAGAGCTCCCAGGCGCACCCCCTTGCTGTCTCCAAAGAATAGGAAGTCGACTGCAGTATGCCAAAAGTCATGTGGACAAACCACAAAAGTTTTGGGATAGGGTTCTGTGGACTGATGAAACAAAATTAGAACTGTTCTGTGGACTGATGAAACAAAATTAGAACTGTTCTGGCCCATAGATACACGCTATGTTTGGAGGAGGAAGAACAAGGCCTATGAAGAAAAGAACACCTTGCCTACTGTGAAGCATTTCCCGGCCAAAACGGGAGGCTTGACAGGTCTGAGCTGGAGAGAAGCTTGTCAGGAGTGCTCCTCCTCCCACTGCCTTACGTCTCGCCTAGGCAGCCAAAGTGGTGTCTGGGAGATCTCTGCCAGGCAGGAAATAGTCAGCAGACGATTCCCTCTCTTCACAAACCCCCCCTCCCCTGCAGCTCCGATCAGAAGACACAGGAGGTGGAGAGGAGAGGGGGGGTCAGTGTGGGCGGAAGTGTGCAGGTGCCAGAAGCCAAGATGCTAGCATGCCTTCTGCAAGCAAGTGAAGACAGTTTAGTGTGGGGGGGTTTTTTGCGTAGCAGTTTCCCAGCATCTGAACTGCTGACAGGTGAGTATTGTGTCTGTTTAATGTATGTCTGTTTTTTTATTTTGAATGTAAAACCGCTTTAAATCCGATTGAGAACCTCTGGTGGGACTTGAAAAAAGCAGTTGCAGCGTGCAAGCCTAAGAATGTGACTGAACTGGAGGCTTTTGCCAATGAAGAACAGGCTAAGATACCCTCAGCTCGCTGCAAGACACGTGTGTCACGCTATGCTTCACGTATAAAAGCTGTTATAACTGGAAAAGGATGTTGTACTAAGTACTAAGAATGAATGTCACTTGGGGGTTGAATAAAACTGATAATGATGTGAGCACAGAAAAGACATTTGTGGTTATTTAATTATTAATGTTATGTTATATTTGTCTGACTTACAAGTGTCTCTTTCATTTCATTGTAAACAAGATGACTGAAATGATCAACATCAATGTCAAAACGGCCAAAACACTCAATTTCAGTGGGGGTTTAATAATTTGAACACAACTGTATTTGAGGCCATGCTCTTGTATTGGAGACACATGCGCAACGCAATGTGAAAACAAAGTTTTTTGTTATCAGTAACGGACATGGTAGCGTAACAACTCGCACATGCATTACCTACTTTATTTACAATGCAACTCTTTTTTTCACACATACCAATCGTGCAGAGAGATGCATCATATATACACACACCAACCATACAGAAATATTCATCAGACACACACAAACTACAATTATGCAGATATGTGAACAATTCCCATAGAGAAAACCACACATAGACATACATTGCATACACTCTACTTACTGTCTGCAGCTAGTTCCCTCATGGTTTGCTTCCTGCTTAAGTCTCCCTCAGACTTGTCCAATTTGCTAGCAGTGTAGGAGGAGGGAGTTTGACTTTGTGCAATCCACAGAGAGAGAAGAGAACCAATAGAGGAGAGAGCCAATAGGCAGCTCTGTTCTGCAGTTTTCTCTGTTAGGGTTCCCACACACACCTTTAGATTTCTCTGTCAGATTTCCTTCAGATCTCCTTTTGTTTTATCAAAAACCATGTAATATGAGGGACTTTCTAAACCATCAAGTCTGCCTGTGTTCAAGCACAGAGGACACTATACTACATAGTTGTTGGTAGATCTAAAGGATATCTGACAGAGAGATCTAAAGGTATATGGCCGGCTTTAGACACTTGTTAGCTGACAGCACACAGGGCTTCCGGTGCCATCTTGGCTGTCCCCCAAGCTGCACCCCCCTCCATATGGGAACACCCCAAGTCCCAATAAAAAAGATTAATCCTCTTTTCCTGTCCTGTGCAACTCAAAATACTCGAATCACCACTCATTTTTTTATCATCAGATAATAAGAAAAAAAAAATTCTTCTGGGAACACAGACTTTAACAAAACTAGCAGCTCCACTATATCCAAAAATGTATAATAATACTACTAATAAACTAGTTTTCGGATAAAAAAATCCTGACAATTTCTTGTTGCTCGGTAAATGAAGCTAGCCATACATGCATCAACATAGCTGCATCGATTGATCATGTTATGCAATTTAAATACTAATTGTCAGTCTCTTAAATCAATGGTACTACCACACAGTGTAAATTATTCCAAAAAAAAATCCTTAAATCCTGTTTCTTTAAGCCCCCTATACACCCATACAATTACCATGCAATTTCTGTACAACCAACCACCAAAACCATGTAATATGAGGACCTTTCTACACCTTCCAATCACTATGTATTCTATCTGGGAGGACCCGGCACTACATAGTTGTTGGTAGGTCTCATGGAAATTGTATGGAGGAATCTGAAGGTGTATGGGGGGCTTTACAGTTATGAAGATAAAAGTGAGTAGTCATGCTCCAAGTTCCGATTGGGTTACAAATCGGTCAAAACCCCTATCAAATGCTTGACCTGTGAATGTCAGCGTAAGAAACGTTTTCCCTTGTAGACAATGTTTTACCAGACAGGAACTTAGGGCAACCTACCTACAACTTTACAAACAGAAAAATAAATAGCTTTATCTTGTTTTCCCTAAAGGAAAGCTGGCCATACACCATTAGATCTACCAACAAGAAAAAGTATGTGAACCCTTTGGAATTACGTGGCGTTTTGTGTGAGTTGGTCATAAAATGTGCTCTGACCTTCATATAAGTCACACCAATAGAAAAACACAGTCTGCTTAAAATGATACGACTACAAATATTATATGTTTCCATGTTTTTATTAACATAACATGTAAACATTCACAGTGCAGGGTGAAAAAAGTATGTGAATCTTTGCACTTAATAACTGGTTGACCCTCCTTTGGCAGCAATAACCTCAATCAAACGTTTCCTGTAGTTGCAGATCAGACCTGCACATCGATCTGGAGTAATTTTGGACCACTCCTCTTCACAAAACTGTTTCATTGTAGCAATATTCTTGGGATGTCTAGTGTGAATCTCTCTTAAGGTCATGCCACAGCATTTCAATCGGTTTGAGGTCAGGACTGGGCCACTCCAGAAGGTGTATTTTGTTCTGTTGAAGCCATTCTATGGTCGAATTATTTGTATGCTTTGGGTAATTGTCCTGTTGCATCACCCATCCTCTGCTGAGCTTCAGTTGGCAGACAGATAGTCTTATGTTTTCCTGCAAAATGTCTTGATAACCTCGCTAGCCTAGGGAGAGTAGCAACAGTGCTAAACTTTCTCCATTTGTAGACAGTCTGTCTTACTGTGAACACATGAACATCAAGGCTTTTGAAGATACTTTTGTAACCCTTTCCAGCTTTATGTAAGTCAACAATTCTTGATCATAGGTCTTCTGAGAGCTCTTTTCAGATCACACAGTGCTTCTTGAAACCAGTAAACCCAAAACTGGTGTGTGTTTTTTAAAGGCCAGGACAGCCAAGCCAGGACAGCTTTCAGCAACACATCTAATATCACAACACCCATGGGATTGGCTCAAGGTTGGCTCACTCCTGGCTCCAATTAGCTTTAGGAGAAGTCATTAGGCTAGGGGTTCACATACTTTTTCCACCCTGAGAATATTTACATGAATAAAAACATGAAACCATATAATGTTTGTGTGGTATTATTTTGAGCCGACTGTGTTTTCTATTGGTGTGACTTAGATGAAGATCAGAGCACATTTTATGACCAAATAATGCAAAATTCCACGTAATCCCAAAGGGTTCACATATTTTTTCTTGCAACTGTATGTAGTGCCGGGTCCTCTGCGATTGAACAAAGATAGACTTGATTGTTTACAAAGTCCCTCATATTACATGGTTTTGGTAAAACGAAAGGAGATCTAAAGGAAATTTGACAGAGAAATCTAAAGGTGTATTGGGGATCCTAAGACTTACCCCTAATGTAAGACCTATCTACATTTCCCCCTGTGTTTCAAATAAGACCTAACCTGAGAAAATGCTGCTGTATTTCACCTGCTTTCAAGGCTGCTGCCAACTGTCAGCAACCCAGAAAGCACCCAAAGGTCCCTGTGTTCGGGTACACATAGTGTGCAGCACCAGATGAATGCCCCCCGCAAAATATTAAGTAAAAAAAGCCCAAGCTCGGAACTGAAAAAAGCTTAGGCAACAGTGACATCTTGTGGCCATTTTCTATATAACATCAAACAGATTTTACATGAAACACATTGTACCGATGTAGTACAGAAATTCAGTCTAGTCGAGTTTAAATTACTTAGTATTAATTAGTAACCAGACCAACCTGAAAATAATACCAAGTGCATTTTTTGCACCTAAAATTAATATAAGACAGGGAAAGGGAAAAACAGTATTTAGAAAGTAGAAGGCTAGGGGCTAGGGGCCCTTTATGATATGTTAACATGTATAGAGAACTGGTCCATATCTGTCAAGTTTTCCGTTATCTATGACATCACTTCTGGTATTAGGCACACGCGGAAGTGCTGAAGTGGAGTGATGCTTCCGCATTCCAAATATAGGAAGTGGCATCATTGACGTCACTTCCGGTATCTAGAGGTTTACCTCCCCGCCCTCCTATTTAGCAGCTGGCTATTTTAGGGGTGAGGGGGTGTTACTCTCCATACTAACCCTCCCTGCACATCATCTCAGCATTACTAAAGGGCCGCACATAACATCGATCCAGACCCTCCCCCTGTCGACATATCTCAGCAGGCAGTGGACCAGATCTCGTCAGGCAGTCAAACCCCGACATCAACCCCCCCCCCCCCCCCCCCCCCCCCCCCCCCCGACCCCTTCTGCCACTGGGTGCAGTAGTCATATGTAGACCTGGTTTCCCTGATCAACATTGACAAGTTTACCGATGTAGCACCACCAAAGTTGAATAGGAAAGCTGGGTCAGAGGACCAAGGGGGGCCACCGAACAACCCCCAAAGGGCCGCATGCGGCCCCCGGGCCGCAGGTTGGGCACCTAGGCTCTACACTATGATGGACTAATATGTTACAGCACCTGTAAGGTTTCTCATGCTTAAAACAGCACATGTACAGGCCCATCTGCAATGTGACAATAAACATCAAAATAAACCAAGTATTGTGGTCAGATGGGGCCAAAATAGAACAGGCATAAACTCAACTCACCATGTTTGGCAACTAAGTCTATGTCAGCGTTGTTTGATCCATCGGGACCCCCTATGTTAAACTCAGTGCTTGGCGGGGGGATCCGGACGGATCACATACACTTTACCTGCTCGCCAGATGCTCGGTTCTCACGACACTGAGCCAAACCAGCTGATGCAGGGTTTTAACCCCTGCATCAGGCAGGTACAGTGTATGTGATTAACGTAGGGGTCCCAACAGATCACAAAACAAAGTGGAAACATGCCCTAAGGGGACAGGCCACCTTCACTGAATTAAAATAACGATAAATGTGGCCTTTTACTGTCAGATCTTGGGTCAGCCCCTCTTTCCCTCAGCCTGGGCATCGTAAATGACAATGACTCAAAATACCTGGCCAAGACAAAAGTGTGGCTCAAGAAGCAAATTAAAATCCTGGAGTGGTCTGTCTTTTTTCAAATTGTATTTGTTCCAAAAAGATATTCAGTACAAGTAGTAATAAAGAACAGTTATCATCAGATACAAAATGCGTAATTCAAGTTATCTGCTTCTATGAAAAAAGAAGCTGGATACACAATATTCCTGAACTGTAATGGATTGGAAATACTACAATAGAGCATAAGCTAATCAAATAGTTATTCCAAGTATCAGGAGTGGCTTGTCTTAATAAAATTCTGGAGTGACCTTAATACCATAGAAAATCTGTGGAGGGAGCTAAAGAATTGAGTTGGCAAACCTTACTGCCTTCAAACCTCTGTAAAGAGAAGCGGGCCAAAATCCTTCCTGAGATGGGTGCAAAACTGGTGGCCAACTACATAACATGTCTAAACCTCTGTGTCAGTTATTTTTTGTGATGGGATCAAATACTTATTTTAGTAATTGAAAAGCAATTTAATCCCTCCTTTTTATGTTGGTTGGTTGTGAGGAGTTTTTTGTTGTTAATCAGTCTCACACAGTTACAAAAAAACCTCACAAAACAGTAAAGGGTAAATGTACAACATCAGCAGGGGATCAAATACTTATCTAGCTCGTTGTACACGCATACAAATTCGTCTGTTAGCATGATTAAAAGTTAACAGCCTTTAACCTTCTGGGCGTTCAGCTCATTTTGCGTTTTGCTACAGGCAATTAATGCAGATTCCTCATCCTCACTTCTCCTCCTTCGCATCCCCAGCATCATTGATGACACTGAGAATGTGAGGAGGAAACGCCACATTGCTTACTTATAATGCAGTTCTATCGTACGGCCCCCGCCTCTTTCATGCTTCATCGATGACGGAATAGACGTGGAACCTGGAAGGATAGGCAGGGACGCAGTATTCTAGCAAAGTGGTGGAGCCTAGCAAATTAAAACTGTGCAACCTAATTAAACACAAAAATGTAGATTAGTGTATATATTCCATCACAGTATAGAGAATTATTATACAACATTCTGACTCAGTAGAACACCTTTTTACTGCAATCTTTTTAAGCATCTGAATGGTGACAGCCTATGCCCCACATACACATTGCCAGGCATGCACATACATACAACAGTATCCCTAAGGCTGCAATGGCGAACCCATGGCACGTGTGCCTTAAAGGGCAGGCAGAACCCTCTTGGTTGGCAAGTGTAGACAGACCTTCTATCAGCGTGCCTGTCAGTCTGATTGGTGGGGACGCGAGGAGAGGGGAGGTGATTTTTTCAGCTCAGGTAACATCGCATTCTGGAGCCGGACTCCAGCTGGTGAAATATTAACAAACAGACAGCAGTGCCATCTTGTGGTAACTGTGTCTGTGATTACGTCATGATGAGTTCAACTATGACAGCATCATTAAAGCGAATGTAAACTCAATATGTAAAAATTACATAAAGTTAGGTTTTGACTTACCTCTGAGCTGGTATGATGGTGGCTTATGGCTTCAGGATCCTAAAATAATATACTTACTTGCTGTTGAGTGGAATCGTATGAGCAATTCCATATTTATTCGCCAGGCTTCCGAGGGTTAACTCCGGGTGCAATCTTGTGGGTGGCCACTGGGGGGCGTTCAATGGTTTTCTATGGGATTTTTCATCAATATACTTTGAATGGAGAGCTAAGATCATAGAGTTAACCAGCAAACACTGCGCTCAGAGATCTCGGTGGCCGAGATCTCTTAAATTACCCATTGTAGGTATGTTTTTTTTTGTTTTTTTTATGCTTTTCTCCCTATAATCTGCACTTTAAAAGTGCAGCCATGGTCTTGAAAATGGCCGGTGATGAAGATACAGCAACAAAACTGCCATGGTGGTGAGTTCCTCGCAAGTCCTGTGGGGTTTCCAAACTCCTCACTTTCTCCTCATTCCTGTATTAGGGCAAAATTTTTGGATTAAAAATTTTTTTGTGCCATTTCACACTGCTGTGCAGCTGCACTAGAATTTTTGGCCAGTAACGTTCGTGCTTGTAGTAGCCGCGTCCGTTACTGGGACTTAAAATGTGCGTCCTCTGGTAAAGTGCGTCTTATAGTCCGAAAAAAAGGTAGATGAACAGTGACTCAAAACATACAGCCAAACAAACCCAGGAGTTTATTTAAGCAAAGCCACCACTCAATTAAGCTGCATTTGAATAGTGTTGAGCGAGAATATTCGCAATTCGAATATATTCGGCGAATATCCGACATTCGAGAATTCACAATATTTTGCGAATGTGCGCTTGTATATTCGCAATGGCGGATATTCATCATAATATGCTTCAACATTGTTTACCGGCATACATTGCGCATATTTGTGTGCATTGTAAATGGATAGGCGCAATACACACAGTGGAATGAAGAAAAGAAGCTGTAAAGTCAAATTTAATTTTACGAATTTCTTAATATATTCGCAAATTTACGCAAACTCGAATATACCATATGCCGCTCAACACTTGATTTGAATTGTTAGGGACTATTCTTCGGACAAAAAGACCCACAAACACATAACAACCGAAAGCCACTGCAGTAAACGCCTGGCAATGCATTAAATAGGAAACCCGGCATCAGGTGATGTCCACGAGTTCAAGACTTTAGGCTGTCATTGCCAGAAAATGGTCTTCAACAAAAAACAACGAACCTTTCTTTTTAATTTTTTTTCATTTGTTCCTGAAATAAAGTGATAGTGTAAAATAGGCTTTAGTGCCTCCATATTTCTATGCAATTGTTTTCTTCAACCCACTGAATTAAAGCTGAAAGTCTGCAGTTCAACTGCATCTGAGTTGTTTGTTTTAAAAGTCATTGTGGTAATGTGGAGCATCAAAATCATAAACAAAAAGTTTTCTCTGTCCAAATATTTATGAACCTTACTGTATGCTGGGTTTTTTTGTTACTGCTAATATAAAATGAAGAGAGAGAAGACTTTGAGTCTCATCACCACCAGATGGCACCAAGGCAGATGTCCTACAATGATTCAGCAGACCAGCACCTCCTTGGTACAGTGGATGTGGGCCTGGCATTGCTCTACAAACCCATGAATTAGCAGCTTTAGGATTCTCAGAATAGATTAGATACATTAGATACTTACTAGCAGCGTCACAGTATATAAAACAGAATTTAACGTCAAAATGTCTTTTTAGTCTGAACTATATTTTTAGATAGGAAATTTCAGGAAGCATTGAGAGCCCTATATACCTGAAGGATTTCGATAGAACTATAGCACTACGGAGATTATAAAATCACTGTTCTTCCATATTGCAAAGTTTCTTTTCTTGCCATCTCAGGATAATAATAATAATAATCTAGGTCTGTAGTTATCTCCTGGTTTGCTATGTAGTTCAAATCTCTGCAAAGGCAATACACAGTCATTATCTGTGCATAGACCAAAATTTATTATTTGGTCAATAACTCAGAACTGTACACTATACAAATCCCCTTCACCGCCCAGCATCCTGTTATAAATAATTTAGAATGTATGTTGCAGCATTAGTGGACCGTATGATTTCATTTTAAGGGTGTGGATATTTCAGGCACAGGACCACTTGCATAGCTGTAGCAGAGCCGAATCAATGTCATTTAATATATGTTCCAGCAAAGGAGAATTACTCTGTCTGCAATAATCAGAATGCTGTGTTAGCAGAAGCACCGTGCAAGCAGAACTAAATATATTGATACTTACAGTCTATGCAACAGACAAAAAAGCAATGAAAACAAAAAATATCTGCATCAACCAAGATCTAGATCAAGATTTAGATGAATGGTGTTGATTGATGTATAAACCTCCATTATAATTAACACATTCTACATTATAATTGAATTCACATTGTTTTTTTTTCAGATATTTGGTCACAGATCAGGAATAATCATACATCTCTAACATCAAAGTCCAATCCCCCCCACCTATTGTATACTCTGTTCCCCAACCAGTTAGATTGAAAGCCCGTCCAGGCAGGGTGCTCCACTCCTCCAATGTCATATCCTGTACCTGTGTGTTATCTTGTGTTATGTCTCAACTACCGTAACTATTTTATTGTACAGTGATGCGTAATATGTTGGCACTATATAAATAAACAACAAGTTAAGGTGGTAATGCACGTAAATATTTTAAGAGAATCGATATTGGATTTGATTGAAGAGTTCTATTTTTATATCGAAAATCGATTTGTTGACCCTCGATCTTTTTATAAATGTACAACAGGATGAGTAATCAATCAATTTCTGTTAAACATCGAATTCGATTGGTAGGCATGCCTTTAATGCTTCCTTGATCGGTTGGTAAAATTCATGTCACTATTGCACTGCAATCGATTACAATTTACGGACATGTCCGATACAGTTCCTATGTTGATTACTTTTACTTTAATTTAACTAATTACAAAATTTCGGTGAAGGTCTAAATGAGCCAAAAAAATCTATCTTTTTAGTCGATGTTATAAAAATATCTGCACATGTATTCCCATTTTTACTGTTACTATACTCATATGTGGTACAAGTATAGGAGTTTGGAAGTATTCATATTTATTTATATTGCTATGTATGGAAGTCTTTATATTGCTTGTTTTGTTTATTGTCGTGTGTTAATATTCACTATATATTTTTTTTATTTTTGCTCTTTTATGTCGCCGGCAGAGTAAGGGTTTCCATCAGCAGTGCTGTTTCCTGCCTGATCAGTATGGATGCAGAGTGACATCACGATTGAGCCAGCAAAGGATGGAATAATGAGGAGGAGGGGAAGCAGCACACACAGTGTGTGAGTGTGTCTGGAGGCAGCCACGCATTGAGTTCTGCAGTCAGAATACAGCAGCTTAGGAGCCAGGTCCCCACGCCTTGACACAGCCCTGTATGACTGTCACTAAGGTAAGGGATTGCCAATAATGATGTATGTGTGAGACTTGGAGTCCTAAGGAAGGAAGTAGTGTGTAGCGGTAGAGTTACTCACAATGTGAAGGATGATAAATGGGGATCCCTCAGTGCAGAATAGTTTATAGCCACTGATCCTAAGTATGCCTTTAATGTGATTCTCCATAATATTACATAGCATGCTGGAAGTCATTGCGGTTATACCCTTGGACTTTGGAGAATGCAGCTCTCCTCTCCCACCACGCTCTCGCACACCACCATACAACAAAGTACTGAACAAGCAAACACCCGCCTAATCTCTTGGAGCTGTTCCAAGCAGCAAAGGATTATAAAGAAAAATCACATATTACTGCTTCAAGTGTAGGGGTGTCTGCCAGTCCTGTCCCTAATCCAAGGACATCTGGACTGGGAACATATGGATATCCAACCAAACCCTTCTTACAACCTGCTGCTTAATGCTTTGTGATGTGGGGGGCGTGGGTGGGGAGTAGCTGATTGCCAAGTCGAGATTGTTCTATTTTAGAGAGAAGAAAAGTTGAATGGGAAATACATGGTTAAATGTAAGAAGAGGGAAGTGGGCTACATACTGGAAACATGAAATTGTGTAGGTGGACAATCATCCAATTCAGTGTAAGGAAAATGAATCTGTTATTTTAGCTGACAGAAGAGAGATGAAAGTGGCTTCGTTCCAATAAGAATCCTTAGATGATTCGATAAATGGCTGAATCTAGTTAGCGGTGATGTATCTACTTAAACAACTGGAGAAAAGTTGAATAGAATTGGATAACATGGTTCTGTTTGTGAAACGAGTTACCGTCATCTTGACCTGACTGCTGACGTGAATGGGAAAAGAAGGGTTGATTGTTAAAGAAGTACTTGTGTAAGAGCAAGAACTCTTGGTGACATAACAGAAAAGGCTGAAGTATTTTACTGGGACTATTGTCTGAAAAGTTTCATTCTAAAAGTTTCATTATAAAGAGTATTTTGATTCAGGGTAGTTTTGATAAAAGGGGAAAAAGAGAACATTTGCCCAGCATCCATCAGGACAGAAGGCACACCAAATCACATGCAAGTACGGATTGTTTTATGAAGCAGCACAATAGATGATATCATGACCTTGGTGCACTTATATACATACAGTGAGGAAAAAAATGATTTAGCCAGCCACCAATTGTTGTTCTCTAACTTAAAAAGATGAGAGATGCGTGTCATTTTCATCATAGGTCACCTCAACTATGAGAGACAGAATGGGGGAAAGAATCCAGGCAATCACATTGTAGGATTTTTTATGAATTTATTTGCAAATTATGGTGGGAAATAAGTATTTGGTCAATATGAAAAGTTCATCTCAATACTTTGTCATATCCCCTTTGTTGGCAATGACAGAGGTCACACGTTTTCTGTAAGTCTTCACAAGGTTGTCACACACTGTTGCTGGTATTTTGGCCCGTTCCTCCATGCAGATCTCCTCTAGAGCAGTGATGTTTTGGGGCTGTCGATGGACAACATGGACTTTCAACTCCCTCCAAAGGTTTTCTATGGGATTGAGATCTGGAGACTGGCTAGGCCACTCCAGGATCCTGAAATGCTTCTTACGAAGCCACTCCTTCGTTGCCTGGGCGGTGTTTTGGGGATCATTGTCATGCTGAAAGACCCAGCCATGTTTTATCTTCAATTATCTTGCTGATGGAAAGAGGTTTTCACTAAAAATCAATATATAAATAAATATATACCCTCTGGATGTTACGGGCTTTTCGCGCTAGTTTATATGGCACAAAAAGCCGTTTCCCCTGCAATCGCGGCGGAGTACACTGTACACTGTAAAGGTATGTAACAAAGTATTGACATTTTTTATATTAACCAATGTGATTTCCTGGATTATTTACCCCCATTCTGTCTCTCATAGTGGAGGTGACCTATGATGAAAATTACACGCCTCTCTCATCTTTTTAAATGGGAGAACTTGCACAATTGGTGGCTGGTTAAATACTTTTGCCCCACTGTATAAGAATGATGTAAATTCCCATTCTTAAACTAGTAATTAACTATGATTGAACTATGACTTACTAGATTCTGCCAATTGTCAGAACCATTGTAAAACTTTACCATTGCCTGATGAATTAAGAACATGCATTAATATAAACTAGCCAGTTCTTTTCATATCCTTTGCAAAAACAAAATTGATTTTTTGTGTTTAAACTGCTCTGCATAGCTTAGGAAGGAGTGTCTGGAAAGAGAGGGATGAGTTGGATTGGAAAGTTGTGATGGTGAGTGAGAACGCTGTGATGGCGAGGAGAGTTGATATGGTTTATCTGGTACAAACTCTGTGTGTTGCAGGTCAAAGTTCACATCTATTACTATGTAAGCTTCTGATCTTTCATAAGAAAAATGGCAAGCATCACATTTTGGATGTAAGGAAAGGACAATATAAGTATGATTTTAATATGGACGGATCAAATTTTTAGCATGGAGACAATTTCCTATAACATGACCAGCAAAAAATAAGTCCATACTGTGGTGTAATGGAACTGTTAAGTATGCGTACACTTATGCATCAGAAAAAAAAAAAGTTGTTAATGCTGATGAGAAAATCAAACTATCTAGACTATCTAGACGTTTTTGCTGATTTATTAAAAAAGAAAAACTGTAATATCACATGGTCCTAACTATTCAGACCCTTTGCTCAGTATTTAGTAGAAGCACCCTTTTGATCTAACACAGCCATGAGTCTTTTTGGGAAAGTTTTTCACACCTGGGTTTGGGGATCCTCTGCCATTCCTCCTTGCAGATCCTCTCCAGTTCTGTCAGGTTGGATGGTAAACGTTGGTGGACAGCCATTTTTAGGTCTCTCCAGAGATGCTCAATTGGGTTTAAGTCAGGGCACTGGCTGGGCCATTCAAGAACAGTCACAGAGTTGTTGTGAAGCCACTTCTTCTTTATTTTAGCTGAGTGTTTTGGGTAATTGTCTTGTTGGAAGGTAAACCTTCGGCCCAGTCTGAGGTCCTGAGCACTCTGGAGAAGGTTTTTGTCCACGATATCCCTGTACTTGACTGCATTCATCTTTCCCTCAGTTGCAACCAGTCACCCTGTCCCTGCAGCTGAAAAACACCCCACAGCATGATGATGCCACCACCATGCTTCACTGTTGGGACTGTATTGGACAGGTGATGAGCAGTGCCTGGTTTTCTCCACACATACCGCTTAGAATTAAGACCAAAAAGTTCTCATTAGACCAGAGAATCTTATGTATCCCCATCTTGGATTCATTCAGGTGTTTGTTAGCAAATTCCATGTGGGCTTTCGTGTGTCTTGAACCGAGGACAACTGTGAGCTGTAAGGTCTTATATTGACAGGTGTGTGGCTTTCCTAATCAAGTCCAAACAGTATAATCAAACACAGCTGGACTCAACTGAAGGTGAAGAACCATCTCAAGAATGATCTGAAGAAATGGACCGCACCTGAGTTAAATATATAAGTGTCACAGCAAAGGGTCTGAATACTTAGGACCATGTGATATTTCAATTTTTATTTTTTAATAAATCTGCAAAAATGTACTACAATTCTGTGTTTTGTGTCAATATGGGGTGCTGTGTGTACATTAATGAGGAAAAAAAGAATTTAAAATATTTTAGCAAATGGCTGCAATATAACAAAGAGTGAAAAATTTAAGGGGGGCTGAATACTTTCCGTACCCACAGTATGTATTATCGAAAGATATATTGCAATATGTGGACATGTATGTAGATTGTAAATGAACCAGGTTACACAAATGAGAGATAAATATGATAGACAGACAGGCAGATAATAGATAATTATAGCAAAAAGAACATGTTCTTGGAAGAAGGCGTTTTGTGATATGTGTGGGCGCTGGAATGGATGTGTAGGCAGTAGAAGTGTCGTTGCATATGTAGGAGGACGTGTTGTTGGTAGTAGGAACGTAAGGAAAAATCTGATATTTAGAGCTATAAGGAATTGCAATTAAAGAACTGTTGGAATTTGGTAATTGTTTACTACATGAAGGAGAAATGGTTCTTGATAGCAGAAGCTGAACTAAAATAAATGTGTGGAGATGTGGTGGGTAACCAAACTAGATGATGTAAATAAAAGTAAATGTAGAATAATACTAAGAAATTTTGTAGCATATTGGTTTATGTATACCAAATGTGTTCAGAAGGAAGTGAGCAAACAGCTGGTATCAGAACATATAGATGGCCCCCATGGACATGAGATGATCATCGTCTGTTCTGGATAAACTAAGATCAAATCTCTGTAGCTATGACAAACCATGGAGATATTATCTGTATATCTGTATATTTAAAACTAAAGTTGGTAAGATTGTAAGGTGTATGGGGGGCTTAAATGGATGGTGGGCCTCTGGTCGCCGTGCGATCCGACCTGCGGGCTATTCTGGTCGAACCTTCAAGGTGGACACCCCTGTAGTTGCAGGCGACCGACCACCATGTGTTTGGTCAATCGCCTGCAACTACTGTTAGAAATCAGCGTGTCTATGCTAGCTCAACTTAATGTACCTAAGAAGTTAAAGCTTTCTGAATTGGCATACATACTGAACTTGTCCTGCAAAAAATTTAAGTTACTGACCAAGAACACAACAAATCAGGATATTTTACTTATCTTATATCTTACGTAGACAAAGCAGGCACAATATCTCTCTTAAATTAACAAGATTGAAATTAAATTAAAGATTGCAACTGTTTTAATATTGCATTAACAGAACAGCAACAAAATCTCATCCTATGCAATTGAGATTATAAACTAACCATCTAAAGAAGGAAAAAATTTGCCATCATAATAGTGACCTCAATAATCATTTAACAAATAGTTATGACTTCAGGACAAAAAAACTTCATATATATCTGCAATATAAAAAGGACTTGTATAGTACTAACACATATATGAACATTGTGTACTGCCTGCTAAATACCCTGCCATTCTGATCTGCAGTGAGAGCGTTCCAGGTTCTGTATTTTACTGCTGGCGTCTGTAGCTCCCTGCTGCATAGGAACACAGAACAGTTTGACTTGCATTCATTAGAGGCCTGTCCTTATGCCAACAGCACACTGGGATTGTTATGTTTTTAACTATCTATGCATCTTTCATTAATATTCTTTGCCCTCTTAACTTTTCCAAATGTATATTGGCAAAAAGTTACTTTGATATGGTGTTATACAGGTTTCTGTTTAAATGATTAAAGAAACATTTCTGGAAATCAAAAATTCTAAGCAGTTTGCCAAGTGAGTTTGCTCAACTAGTTCTTTGATTGCTTTAGGGCTTGAGTCTGCATAGAGCCAAGCAAAACAAGACTAGATATAAACAAGGGAGACTATACGATGACCTTGCTGTGATACACATACACAAGAAAGCTAATTCTTAATGTGTGGAGTATGTTTCCCTGCCCTCGGTGTCTGTTTGTATACCCATCCATGGTTGTGTTCGTATATGATTAGGGAATGCTGCAGTAGGGAGGTACCACACTGTGCCAGGCTGCAGCAGTCAGATAAAAAGTAACATTACATAAAGTACAGGAAGGTAAAATACTGTGTGAATCTGGCCATAACTCCGGAACACTTAGCCCAGGAATAGACCTCCGAATAAAGCTTATAGCATCAACAGCAATGAATCATCCCGGGTGAGGATGCTGAGTGGATGATGCTCTGCAAGGATCCGATTATTTTTACATGCTCCATAGCAGTTATTATTTTAACAATTAGTCTACGCATCTTTATGAAGATGTTTCTATTTTAAAACATAAGGCATACATTTCCAATGTGAACGTTACTGACACAGAAAGAGGCATAAGAAAAAGTAAATGTGACTGGATTCGGCAGTGTTACTGATTGACAGATTAAATTATACATTACAGTTTAAAAGTTAAAGAAACTATTGCTTCATATTTAAAAGAGGCCTGAGTACTTTTTTTTAGGGACGACATCAGGATGTATTATAAGTAAATGTGCATCTCAAGGGATACTGGGCATAAGAAATCACACCTAGAGCTATCTTATAATCTGTGACCTGTAGGGGAGATATAATTGTTTTAGGTTCATTTTATTTGGTTTATTTTTACCTATTTATGGACTGCGATTTTATATCGGTTTTACAGCATGCATACAATCTATATCAACAACCAACCATCATGTTTTCTGTCACTGAATAAGGGAAAAATATCTGAAGTGTCACATCACTTCCAGTATTTGTAATGTGGAACTTCCGCTCTCCAATTACAGCAAGTGACATCGTATATATCACTTTAAGCAATGGGAGGTTTTCCTCCAGGTACCTCCTTTTAGCTGGCTAACTTTGGAGAGAGGGGGTGTTACCTCTGGCTCCTAACTTCCCACCCCGCATCATCTGCAAAAGGGGAGGGAACTTTGTAGAGGTGTAACAGCTCCTCCCTCCTAAGTTGCTCCGATTTCAAAATCCCAGGATTTACTGAAATAAGAACATTTTCTGGCAAATGCTTAATATGTATGATGATGATAGGAAACCGTGTGAAAGGCAGCCTAGAGCTTCTCCCTCTCGGTAAATGTATATACTTTAGAATATTGTATACCCACAATACTATAGAATATTAGATATTAGTATCTAGAATATTCTAACTTTTTTGTACTGACAAAAATTATAAACATAAACAAGTATATACATACATTCTCTCTATAACCCTTTTTCCTATATAATTTTTTTAAAGTTTTTCAACCATGTGACAGTGAGTAAAATGGGTCAGAAAGGAACGTTTATCTGACAGAACCTTGCCTTTAAGAGACTACAATACTTTTAATACAGCTAAGAACTGAGTACCTATTGCTACCGGTAGCCTGCTTATACAGGGAGTGCAGAATTATTAGGCAAATGAGTATTTTGACCACATCATCCT
>CM070034.1:125018761-125058812 GCA_036250615.1 Ptychadena robeensis | reverse complement strand
ACAGCCTTAGCATCGCTAGTTTACATATTCTAATACTGGAGCAGTATCAGGCTATGGCAAGAAGAGGTGGCAGCAGAAAGAGAAGAAAGTGTCAAATTGCTTTATTATATTATGTTTTAAAAAAAAATCATAATTTCAGTTAAAAAACATACTAACTTGATTGAAAACTAATTTGCTTCCTGTGAGGGTTGTTTATTTCCCAAAGGATATGTATCTATGAGGATATATAAAATGATTTATGGGAAGGATCCAAACTGTTTTGGTGATGAGAGCTAACAGGAAGACCAGTGTTATAATGGGGTGACTGATGAAGAAGAAGATCACTATGTATTAGAAGATATGTGGAATGAGAATGATTAGGAAAATCCGGGCTAAAAAAAGGCATTTAAGTGTGGTGAATTAATTATTTTTGGTCAAAGGTCATAGTGAAGTAGACGATATTACAGGAAATGGTTAACACTTTACACCCATGAATAGTGTTGTAGAGAGAGAACTATTGTAAGGAATATTGTAGGAAGGAAAATAAGGGAAGGGTGTGTGTCAACAGACAGTGGATCCATTGTCACCCGCAGCCTCAGGCACAATGTGTCCTCCAACATGCATGTGATACAGACCATGCTTTCAGTAAGGACACTAGGGGCTGGGGTCATATTAGAGTCGTAGTGCTGTAGTCATAAATACCAGGCATTGCCCTTTGCTTTTGGTCTTTGTTATTTTTCATTTTAACCACCCATTATAAGATCAGGAGACACACACAATGTCCTTAGATGCATTCTTGAACATTGTATATGTACTGTGCTATTTTAAAAATGTAATGTGTACTGAAATTTGTGAAAAGTGTAATACGTATATATGTATTAAGATGCAATAAAGTACTCCTGAACTGAGGGTGGTGCTGTTCCCCAAGGGGTTAGATAAGGCTTATATAGGAGGGGCAAAACATCTTCATTCTTCAGGTCTGATCTGGTTCCTGCCCTTTTTGTTTTTGGGGAGGGATCCCTGTGGGAACAGGCTCAGCATCAGCAGCCTGTAAAACTACACGGACCAGCCTGCAACATGTTGGAGTTTCTCCTGCCCAGGCATAAGTTAGGGTGAGGGGCAGCCCAGAGAAAGCAAGCTATATGGACCTTTAATGTTTAAAACAGCAAAACTGCATCTCTAAAGACTGGACTGTTCTGAAACCGAATCCCAAGGATTTACCTGTACCATAGCATCCCCTGTATATGCAAGTAAAGTACCCCACTTAATTAAACCTGTGGTGTGAACATTGGGCTTGCTTTTACAAAGATCAGTTTATAATCTAAAAGAATCAGTCTGTGGGAAACTGTGTATTGCAGAGAGTCGCTTATCAGATGAACCCAGTGTAACTTAGCTCAGAGAATGGAAGTGGTTTATATCTGTGTGGGTCAAGCCCTTGGGTGCCTCTGTCACAGCCTATTAATCAGGCAGCCGCAGGGAGTATAATGACATCACATCAAGGGCCCTGGGTAGCTCTTTGAGGTGTACGTAGTAAAAAGCCTGTCAAGGTCAGAAGTTCAAAGTGTCAAATATTATGGTCACAGGGTTCACCCAGTATCCCCCATGGGGTACCTACTACTGTTTCAATCAACTTATAACACTTATGCCAACTAATGCCATGTACTTTTTTACTAATAGGGATGTAGACAAAAAACACACGCACATTTGTAGTAGAGTTGAACAGGTTTTGGCTTTCTTCTCCTCATCCATCTATTATAAAATCTTCATCTCAGATTTTAAAAAAAGCCAAAAACTAAAACATTAGGTGTCTTGATTTGGCATTTAACTATATGTTTTTTGAATCATCAAAAGCTGTGTATGAAATCTTGTCATATTCATTCTCTCGCAGATGTCGTGGCGCCCTCAGTACCGCAGTTCTAAATTCAGGAATGTATATGGAAAGGTTGCAAGTCGAGAGAACTGTTATGAAGGTATACCCATCACCAAGAACGTGCATGATAACTCATTCTGTGCTGTCAACTCCAAGTTCCTGGCCATTGTGACTGAGAGTGCGGGAGGGGGTGCGTTTCTGGTTATTCCTCTCCATCAGGTGAGTGACACAACATAGGTTCCAACCATATGGGGATGGTGTTGATGAAGTTACCTTCTAGTTGACAATCGGGTTGCAATAATATCATATCTATTGTGGAAAATATCAGTTTTGTTTATTTTAATTGGATTACAAATCTTTTGTGTTACAAATCTTTGTTCTCATAATGAAAGATGAGGCTACCTGGCAGCTTGGATAGCAGAAAGGGACCCTTAAATAGGTCGCCGCAGCCTAGCAACCAGACCAGAAACATCTGGTACCCAGGATGGTTTATTTAATTATTTATTTAGATGGGTACAAACCTAACACAAAGTTAAAATAGCTTTATGAAACATCCGAGACAAAACATGTAATACAGTTGTAAGTCATGTTGCAGAAAGTACCACATAAGTCACATTTGCAGGAGCATCATAACAATGGCATCTTGCAGCTATCTCTTGGTCCAGATTTCCTTTTAGTTAAGAATAAAAGTTTGATGTTACAATTATTTTAGCATGGATATGTAAAGTACAACCAAAAACACGTGGCAGTGAGTCTTAAAATATTGTAATGAGATGTGAAGTAATAATTTGTTACCAAAGAAAAGTTTAGCTGCATAGGAGATGGGAACATTCAAATTAACTGATTAGCAGCTCACTTAAAATTGCCTATTCATATTACATATGTTACATGATAAGCATTTATCAATACATAACCTTATGTGGAACTATAGAACCATTAATAAAGGTATTTTAACAATTTAAAAAAATAGCTGGTTACTTTGTCATGCTCTGACTTTGGAGTTAATTGCAAAGCCCTTGAGCATGCTATCATCCACATTGCTGGAGATGTAGAGAAGGGTTGTGGGGACATTACAAAAAAGAAAGTATTGCTCTAGCACGTGTCATTTTTGCATAAATTAAGTTAAAATTCAAGTCCAAATTTTTTCTTTCAATTTCAACTTGAATTTGAAATAAATTTTTGCAGAAACTACATATGGTAGAAGGTATTTGGAGTCTATTGGAATTCCCAGAAAAAAGAGGATTCAAGCAAGGCGCCTGTTGTAGCCTTTAATAGATTTTCATTTATTAGTAGGATAAAAAAACTTCTTCGGGATGAGTATTTTGAACAAAGTGGTCTCAGGCTCCTTTGAGGTTCGAGTGTCCGGAGACTGGGCTTTCATTTTCCTTTTTATTCTTCTGGTCATTATACCGTGTTCAGGGGCTTTGCTATTAAAAAACCAAATAAACTAGTCAAAATATTGCCACCATCTATCCATCCATGTATCACTTTTTGTGCTTAACTTTTAAAATCCTGTCTCCCTATAAGAGTTTACTTTGGCCTGACAGATCTATAATTCTCTATGGTTCCTATTTGATTAGAAATAATTGATTTTGTCTTTCTTATGTAATGTTCATTCACCCAAAGTTTGATGTTACATGGCATCTGACCTACATGGGCCATGACACACAAACACTGGGCATTAGCAGTTTCATACACAGTACAAGTACATTTTAGATGTGTCAGATAATCATATGCAATTAGGTGCATATTTACTCGGATACATATCAAAATCATTCAGATTGATCTAAAAACTGGGATATTCTATCCAAGCCAACATCCCAACAAATCATTGTGGTTCACAAAGTGAAAATGCCAATTCTTCCACTTCTTTTTTTAAACTTTATAGGTTTTAATGAAACCAGCAGCGTATAATTAAAGTGGACATACCAGAAATCTATGTTTTTATGAATGGCACTAGAAGTGGCAATAATAGGAAGGAATGCAGTAAAAAAAAAAACCTCAAAAACGTACCTGTAATGAGCAATTTAGGAAGATAACCCTCACTTCCTGGTTCGCTGAAGGCAACACATGAAACTGGAGGTGCAATATCGTGGGTAGCCACTGGGAGGCGTTCAGTGATCTTCTATGGGAATTTCAAAGCTTCCTGTGACGTGTTGCCTATTTCTGCCTAAAATTAACCAGGAAGTTCTTGAGTTGTGGGATTATCTTATTAAATTGGTCATTACAGGTAAGTTTTTTTTTCTTAACAGCATTCCTCCCTATGTTTGGCACTTCTAGTGCCATTCATGAAAACATAGATTTCTGGTGGTAGGTCTGCTTTAAGCACATTGGAGCGATTCAGCATCAGAAAACTAAATGTTAGGTTTCCCTCCAAGTTCCCTTCCAGTTGCTCGATAACATGTTTTGCATAAATTAAGTTCAAAGTTGGGTTGAAATTTTAACTTACAAATTGTTGCACTTTATTTATGCAAAAGCTACATTTATATATATATATATATATATATATATATATATATATATATATATAGCTATAATTATATTCACAAATAAGCCAATTGATATTATTCACAAATAGTATCTCTTGTTTTTCTGAATAATCATATTCAAGCAGTTATGACATGATCTTCCCTGTCTTCTCACAGATAAGGCCTGTGATGTTATAGATTTAGAAATCAGCTTTAGTTAAGCTGGGCAAACACGGTTAAATTTTTCCATTTGATTTATTTAAAAACTGTTCATATTAAGTCGACTGCATGAAAATCAAAAACTTTTTGGATCAAAATCTATATGGATATAACATTTTCATCAAAATTTTACATAAAATTGATTGTTGGTAAATGTCAGTCGCTCATTTTAGTATCTGATGTGTTTTCTACATTTTGATCAATTTGTATCCAATGGCACTATGGAGCATGCACACAGGTCTAAGGAAAATAATTAAACTGTTTGGAATCTATCTCAATATGTGGTGGTAAAACCATCCAAATGTAATTAATCCAAATCAATTAATATGATTGGATTTTAAGTCAAATGAAAAATCGAACTGTGTATGCCCAGCTTAAGACTAAAAATGTAGAAATGTGCTGAGCATTGGTTATGTCATGTACAAATGAATAACAAGAACAGTAATAATTCCTTTAAAGTGTGTCCATGACTCCATTAATAATTTGTGTCCACCTGAAGTAGTATGGGGAACTCCAATAGAAATAGTTGAATAATTTATTTGATTGATTAGCTGATTAGCTGTGAATTGATTGCAAAGCCCAAATTGCTGGTGATGTAGTGAAGGGTTGTGGGAACACTTTAAAAAAAGAAAGTATTGTTAATCATTTTTAGTTTTTAGTGATGGTACCATGTTCAGGGGCTTTGCAATTAACTCATATCATATCATTATTTTGCAGTAAACCATTGCTAAATTATTCTTTGGCCTATAATTTGGCAAATAATTAGAAAATAATATTCTTGTTTCAGTATCTTTTATTTGCCAGAAACTAAGCCATGCCAATGAATCCTCTAGCAGTTTAGAGTACTGTTTGAATTTATTGTTACAGCAATGATAATGGAGCGTTTTGTATATAAATCTTTGTGCAGTTGGAGGGAGGAGCTACTGACAGGTGTATCTGTCTGTCCTCCTCCCCCAGGTCTGAATGATAGTGGGTTCACCTCTGAAATGTTCTGTGCCTCCCCCAGACTGGACGCATTGAGCCCAACCACCCCAAGGTGTGCGGGCACCAGGGCACAGTACTGGATATTAAGTGGAACCCGTTCATTGAGAATATCATCGCCTCCTGCTCTGAAGACACTTCGGTAAGCCATTCATTATATCTGCTTGCCTTAATTGTATTTAATTTTGGACATTATATACTAATAATTCTCTGGACCTGGCACAAATGCAGTGGAATACCAACAGGACACAGTGAAAATGTCACAAAATCAATTAATACCATGTGGCATTTTTTAGATAAAGTGTAGTAAAGTAAACGTGAAATAAGAAAATAAATACACTGCATAAGTATTATTTAGTCCTAATAATGATATTTTCCAATAAGGACACACAGGCAACAATTAAAAGCCGAGATAGGTGCTAACCCTGTTTGATTCTATCAAACCTAAAAATGTTTGGGTTGGAGTTTGCCTATTATTCTAAAAAAACAGCTGCACAAAGTCCAGATATACCATGATGATTGTTCACATAAACAGATGTAGAGGAACTGTGCTATTTCTTCATTCCCTGCACACATAATGAGGTTTTAATGAGGCATGCAGGGTTAGTATCTGCCTCTGGCATTATTGGCTGAATGACCTGTCTATAGGCCCTCCTATACGTAGCCCAGCAGTCTTATGATGAAAGCTCACATGACATAACAGATACAGAACTTACGCTGGCATTTAGAAAAACACATTTAATTACTTATTAATAAATATAGGACTGCATTATTGGCTGCTTATTTGCCTGGGCTTTAAGCATTCTCAGAGTTCAGGCAGACATAAAAAGTAGACTAAAGGTGGGGATACACCGGTCTATTTTTTCGTTTGAAAAAAATATAGATTCAAAAAGGTAAATTGTTTATCGAAAATCTAAAACCGAACAAATTATTGAATGAAACCATGGTGCGTTTGATTTACATGAATTTTTTACAAGATAAATTAAAAAATTCACCAACATGTTAGATCATCTTTCGAAAGATTTTTTGTTCAATATCGTTCAATTTTGTTCGATGTTGGTCGAACGGGCCAACATTGAACAAAAGTGAACGATATTGAGGTAAATTTTGGTAATGTTGGTTATTTTTCTTTTATTCTTGTAAAATACTAATGTAAATCGAACGTACCATCGTTTCATTCGATAATTTTTGTTCAATCTAATAAATTTAAATGAAGCTATTTCTTGTTCAAAAAACTAAATTTAGTTAGAAAATAGTCAAACAAAATTTTATTCAGTTAAAAAAACAGTGTATACATTCGATACATACATATATATACATAGGCTCAACCTTTAGGCTATGTTTCCACAGCGTAGGGATGCACCGATAATCCTTATGTTATTCACATTCCTTGACAGGGATATCAACACATCCCATACATATGCATGACTTCCTGCTCCGCCTGTTCCCACAGCGTTCATTGGATTAGCTGGCCGAGAGGTAGTGGGTCAACTTCCACTGTCCGCTTGGCTGGTGGACCCGCTGAACGTCATGGAAACAGACGGGGCAGAAAGTCATGCATATGAATGGAATGCTTCATCATCCCCGTCAAGGCATGCGATAAACACAAGGGGGTATCGGCACATCCCTAAAAGCCATGAAAACATAGCCATAAATAGAATATGTAAACTGCTATTGGTGAGCTGTTTTTTTGACAGCTCACTTTCATAATACTTTCTGAATTGCTGATCCATAGTGAAATTACACCTAACCATATAATTTTTCATATAAGATCTTTTCTCTTTTGGTTTCATCCTTGTCATATACTGTATGTGTACACAACTATATTAAACATTGGAACAATAAAGTATCTGTGTCTTCTTCACAAAGGTCCGGATATGGGAAATTCCAGATGGTGGGCTAAAGAAGAACATGACGGAAGCAGTGCTGGAACTCTATGGGCACAGCAGAAGAGTGGGGCTCATAGAGTGGCATCCGACTGCCAACAACATATTGTTCAGTTCAGGCTATGACTATAAGGTCAGCGTAATGAGTTTAAACAAATCATCAAATCCAGAGAAAAAATTTTGATTTAGATATAACTAGTTAAACATTTTGAATACTAATATGGTAGATTCACTGGTTTATATACAGTTGTGTTCAAAATGATTCACCACCCACTGAAATTGAGTGTTTTGGCCATTTCGACATTGATTTTGATCATTTTGTTTACAACTAAATCAAAGAGGCACTTGTAAGTCAGACAAATATAACATAATATTAATAATGAAATAACCACAAATGTCTTTTCTGCAAGCCAAAGAATGTGACTGAACTGGAGGCTTTTGCCCATGAAGAATGGGCTAAGATACCCGTAGATCGCTGCAAGACACTTGTGTCAATCTATGCTTCACGTTTAAAAGCTGTTATAACTGGAAAAGGATGTTGTACTAAGTACTAAGAATGAATGTCACTTGGGGGTTGAATAAAACTGATTATGATGTGAGCACAGAAAATACATTTGTGGTTATTTCATTGTTAATGTTATGTTATGTCATATTTGTCTGACTTACAAGTGCCTCTTTGATTTAATTGTAAACAAGATGACTGAAATGATCAAAATCAATGACAAAATGGCCAAAACACTCAATTTCAGTGGGGGTTGAATAATTTTGAACACAACTGTACTTTGGTCAGTTGTTGTCCCTATGTCTTTTCCAGAGTCTAAACCAGACATGGGCAAACTAAAGCTCATGGGATATATCCATACTGTTTAGTTTTTTTTATCTAGCCAGCCTCCCCTGTTTTGTTTTTATATTGGTTCACACACAAGCATTCCATCCATTTGCTCTCTATCTGACCCCTCTGTTAAATGCAAGAAAAAATTTTGGCCCTTGAGTCAAAAAATTTGCTCACCCCTGCTCTAGACCTAAGACATATACCCTAATAAACTGTACTGTTATTTTTCCCTAAAACACAAACAAACATCTAAGAGGCAATTCTACCCTGAATGGAGCCCATTGATCACAGGGTGTACATGTATCGCTGGAGAACCCTGATTTGCTATATGGTGCCTAGTCCTATGACCAGTCAAATCAAGCTCTGGTCAATTTATTCCCCTCTGGAAATCCTGTGTTAGACCTGTAGCAAAAAAATACAACTAACTACACCATATATGGTCCTATGGATCTGAAGAAGAGATCTGAGACATCCTGAAAGCTTGCTTCTTTTATGAGTTCAGTTAGCCAATAAAGGGTATCACTGGAACTCCAAACCTTCTGTATACACCATAAATGAAAATTAAAATTCCTATCTACCAGACTTTACTAAAGTTCCTTTACAATTAAACCACATTTGCTTATTCTCTCATTGTAGGCTATTTCATGATTTACCTTTTGGCATTTTAGACAAAACTGTAAGCAGGTAATTTGCTAAAATCTAATGTTGTAGACTTTTCCACTCTGTATTGGTGACCACCATCACCTTCACAGATTGTCCGACTTGGTCAGCATTGGTCACCTAAGTGGGTACTATGTGTAAATTAGAATGTATTAATTTGTGTTGTGGTGGTGAAGACAGAATTATTAATTAAACCCTCTATGTGCAGATACTGATCTGGAATCTGGATGACGGGGAAGCAGTGAAAATGATAGACTGTCATACAGATGTCATCCTTTGCATGTCATTTAACACAGATGGAAGTCTACTGGCCACCACCTGCAAAGATAAGAAGATGCGTGTGCTGGAACCTCGTTCAGGGAGAGTGCTGCAGGTGACAAATCATCATACACAAGGCTTTATGTATTAAATGATTTATCTTTTTCATCTTTATTATTCCTTTTCATAAAATTGTTAACATTGTGTGTTGTATTTGTGTACAAATATATTGGATATGAATGGTAGGTTATATATGTGTAGTTTCTAAAATCAAAATGATTTGGAGTATATTTACCAAAAAGAAAAATGTAATTTGATGTCCAAGTATAAAATAAAGAGGCAATCAGATCTGGTCTAATAAGCACCCGAGGCCCAGTTCTTAGCATCTCAAATGCAAACCAATAGGGTCTAAGGCAGTGGTGGTCAACTACGTTGATATGGAGGGCCAAAGGGGCCACATATAACATTTTCAATCTATACTGACTTTTATTGTAAATGATACTTCAAGCATTACAGAGCACTGTAGTTTGGTAATGCACATATACATGCACATGCAGTATATATGCAATATATACTATACAACCACCCCCCTTCATTGGTGGAATAGTGGGAGCATAGGCACTTACCTGTCTGCTGCTTACCTGTCCCCCAACAAAAACAGCCTATCACGTTAGTTTATCACCTCTCCCTTTCCCACTCTAAGAAGATCCCGGACAAGGACCTGTCAGGGGGGGATCGGTGAACAGGTGAGTTCCTATGCATTAACAGTTAGGATTCAGGGGCCACAGGTGGAGGACTGAGGGAGGTCACCAAAGAATGCCCAAAGGGCATCTGGGGTCTAGGGGCATTTTAAGGTTATACCTGCAGTAGTAAGTCAAAAGTCTAGGCTTAGTTTGCTCTATGACTTGCATGAAGGAGAACTTGTACAAAACGTTGCAACGTTGATATTCCTGATTCCTAAAAACCTATAGGATGCACCTACCATACACCCAACTCATCACATTAAGCAAGATAACAGTGAAACACCCTACTGGAGTTGATGGATAGAAGATTGGAAAAGAGTTCTAAGGATTTGTGTTTTAGGTACAAGAGGCAGTGGGTGCTACAGGGGTCTGGCTCATACTTAACACAATGTCACATTTCATCACTGCCAAGCAATGGAAATAGAAAAAAGTGGTCATATTTCCATATGTCAAAGCATGTTCATGGTCAACATTTATGGTCAGGTGTTGCGTTACCTTACAATTGTAATGTGTATGGCATGCGACTATATGATAAATTGTCTTTCTAGGCAGCAACCTGTAAAAACCACAAAATGACGCGAGTTGTTTTCCTGGGAGACATGAAGCGCCTACTGACAACAGGTGTCTCTAAGTGGAATACGAGACAGATTGCACTATGGGATCAGGTGAGAAAGACTGTCATTTCAGTGTGAAGCACGGTATTCCTGTTCATAGCAGTCATACAGTACCACATAACAATCAGATTAAAGTGTTCCTGTACCCACGTTGACACTCCTGTATGGCTTTTAAAGCATGACAAGAGTTGATGGAAAACACAAAATGTTATGGCTATTATATGTGAGTGGGATTCTTCCAAAGTGGTGACCTGTTCAACCGAATATTGTTTTCACAGTGGAGAGATTTCCGTTCTCTTCATTTACTAAATGTGAACCAAAGGTTGATTCCTGTTAGCTTATGGCAACATTTATCATGAGGAAAATCTTGCAATCCTAAAAATCTAGAGATTTCTTTAATTCTAATGTGACCACCTGTATCAATGCATATATTGAACAAAAGAAGACAAACAGTCGGTGCCAGCCTGGGCTCAACATCATCCAAGTATCTCTCTTGCTGCAGGACAGATATTCTAATATTTAGCATTTTGCCCCATATTACTATATTCATGTGTTCCTACTAACCTGCCAGAAAGACTGCAGCACTTACTGTACATCTCTATTGCAGGTTGGCTGCAAAGCAAGCTGCCATCTATTCCCTAAGGCTATGTTCCCACTTAGGCAATTATTTGCCTGGCACTTGCGATTTTCAATCGCCTGCAGAATTGCAGAGAGGCGATCGTCCATTCATGTATATGGGAACGATCAGGAATAAAATTAAAAAAACGCATGCGATCTTATCAATCGGGACAAACCCATTCAAAAAAGTGTAGGTGTTTGACAGCGATTCAGCAGGAAAGTTTTGTCAACTCTTCTAGTAGCCAAGACATTAAAACTCATACTCAAAACTCACATAAATTTTAACTACACTGAAAATACAATATTATTATTACAATACTTTACTTTAAATATATATCTTACAATGTCTCTATATTGTTTAAACCTGACCAATGAAGGCGACATAAATATATAATGCTCTGTATTCATTTGTACATCATTCCTTTTATTATATTTTATCTGGTCAGACTGGGGGTAGGAATGTGACATGTAAGTGAAGGTGAAACTTCAGTTAAGACTGCACAATTTACCAGACATATGATACATTTAATTTATTGTCCTCTAATTGGACTAAAAATATATTGTGAAATCTACAGGAGGATTTGTCACTGCCGCTGATAGAAGAGGAAATAGATGGGTTGTCAGGGATGTTGTTCCCTTTCTATGATATGGACACACACATGCTGTACTTGGCTGGAAAGGTATGTATAATTACTCATGTATAATCACTTTTAGTCCATTTTACATACAGTTGCAAGAAAAAGTATGTGAACCCTTTGGGATTACGTGGAGCTTTGCATGAATTGGTCATAAAATGTGCTTTGATCTTCATCACACCAATAGAAAAACATAGTCTTAAATGCTACACAAACATTATATGTTTTCATGTTTCTTTGAACATAACATGTAAACATTCACAGTGCAGGGTGGAAAAAGTACGTGGACCTTTGGACTGGCTGACCCTCTTTTGGCAGCAATAACCTCAACCAGTTTCCTGTAGTTGCAGATCAGACCTGCACAACGATCTAGAGGAATTCTGGACCACTCCTCTTCACAGAACTGTTTCAGTGTAGTAATATTCTTGGGATGTCTGGTGTGAAAAGCATTTAAATCGTGTTGAGGTCAGGACTCTCACTGGGCCACTCCAGAAGGCATATTTTGCTCTGTTGAAGCCATTATTTTGTTGAATGACTTGTATGGTTTGGGTCATTGTCCTGTTGCATCACCCATCCTCTGCGGAGCTTCAGTTGGCAGACCGATTTTCTTAAGTTCTCCTGCAAAATGTCTTGGCCCTGAGGCAGCAAAGCAGACCCAAACCATGCATTCTGCACTGTGCTCTTTCATCTTTACAGCACAACCATGCCTAGGGAGAGTAGCAACAGTGCTAAGCTCTCTCCATTTGTAGACAGTCTGTCTTACCATGGACACATGAACACCAAGACGTAATGTTTAACCGCCCTAGAGGTCAGGACCAGAGCACATTTTATGACCAATTCATGCAAAACTCCACGCAATTCTCATACTTTTTCTTCCAACTGTAACTTCTCTCTGATATAGTATAACTTCTCTCTCTCTATATAATAATTGTTTGTTAGAAAAAGTAAAGTTTTAGTCTTGATCCTGAATACAATTGTTAAATGTATGTTTGGGTAGGGGATACTGTATCATCGGAAGATGTAACCATGATTATTACATAAACTTTTTTTCCAATAAATTAGATGTATTTTTTCAATATTTTGTATTGTTCCAATAAATTGTTACTTTGAAAGGGAGATGGAAACATCCGATATTATGAGATTACAGCGGAGAAGCCATTTCTGACATATCTCATGGAATTCCGATCTGCGGCTCCACAGAAAGGACTCGGTGAGATGCTATAAATTTCAGTTTAGCGTTTAGAAGAAAACTCTCACATGACCCCCTTTCAAATGCACACTTTTATACAATATTGTATTTACTAAGCACACAGCACAAATAGAATTATATACAAATTGGTTTCTGAAACAAGTATACATGTAAAAATGGAATATAATATGGGGTCTTGTGTGTTAAAAGTTTCCAAAAATAAAAACATTGAATTGAAATATGAACTGGGACAACCAATGCTAATCTGTTTGCATTTTATGAGTTGTGGTATAACAAGGAAGGGAAACAATTAAATTAATTATTAAATTTAACTTAATAGAGATTTGAAATGATAGCTTATTCTAAGACTAAGCAGATATAAACCAATGTTCTTTAAATATAATTATTATATCTTATATAAATGTATTTATCTAAATACAAAATGAGTTAGTACTCAAATTTCTCCTGGTATTTTGTGTAACAAGAATATATAGGATAGTAGAGCGAGGTGACAGATTTTAGGCCTGGTTCATTGCTATATGCCTTTTTGTAACATGCATTGTCATGTGTTTTCTGTATGTGTTTTCTGTTTTGGTTTGGCTCATATATCCCAGCCATTAAAACATATTGCACCACAGTGGCCCATTATATTTAATATGTCTCCATTTTTCATGAGTTTATATGCAATGGACAATACACAATAATGTTATATTTTCATAGGTATCATGCCAAAACACGGGTTGGATGTATCTGCATGTGAGATATTTCGCTTTTACAAGCTGATCACCTTAAAGAATATAATAGAACCAATATCTATGACAGTTCCAAGAAAGGTGAGTATTTGTATGGACATAGGTATATATGGCATTGTTCTAGACACTTTGGGTAGTTGGAGATTGGAGTGGTACTTAAAAGATAACACAAGTTTTCTTTGTTGCAGTCAGAAACCTACCAGGAAGATATTTATCCTATGACCTCGGGTACTGAGCCAGCTATTGGTGCTAAAGAATGGCTAAGTGGCGTCAACAAAGGTAAGAGATGTGAATTTATTGTAAGGTTGATAGTGTAAGACACGTAAGAAAGCAGGGCCACGGGTAGTGAACACAGGAAATACACACAGGTAACGATTGAACAATAGAACTTGACTTGGTATTGAAGTTTGATAACAGGAAACCAATGAACTTAGTTGAGAGTCCGAAATCAGTCTATTTGTAAGGAATAGTGATGGCCGAACTTTGGCCAGGTCCATCCCCAATGGGCGGATCGGACTTTTAAAGAAGTCTGCCGTTCGCTTTTCGCGTGCAGACTCAAATTCCCCGCCTCTAGGCCGGGAATTTGAATCTGAAAACCCAGATGTGACGTCAGTAAACTGGAACACATAGTTCCTGGTTGCGATAGCTGGAAGTGACGTCAGTAACGTCACATCCGTTTACGGGCCGGCTGCTCACTAAAAGACCACATTCTTCCTCCGACGGGATCTCGTTGTTCCTGATCCCGCTGGAAGAAAATAGAGAGCTCCTTTTTTTTTTTCCTCCTTCTAGCCGTACTGCTTGCCGGCTAGAAGGAGGGCGAACATGTCCCCCCCTTGCGGGCAGTTGGGCCATCACTAGTAAGGAATGTTGCAAATACAGTCTTTCTTGTATAACCTGATTAGTGCTTCCTTACAGAGGCCTCCCTGTCCCTCCAGTGACGCACTGATATACACTAAAAAGTGCGTGCCGGTCTCTGGAAGCGAAGGCAGTGTCCACTCATCAATGTCTGCTGCCAGCTGCGTTTCAGTAAACATGTCGTGTCTTGCCCAGAGCAAAGGATTACCCAGTATTTGCAGATTGTTGCACCCAGGAGCCACCTGCATGCTCCCCACTCCTTCCTTCAAGGGCCTGAGTACAACTCCATAGAGACCGTCTCTCTCTCTCTCTATCCGGCCCTTTGGCAAAAGGCCCCAAACCACCGAATTCCTCCCCTTTTATCTCCTCCAGGTAGGAGCTCTGTCTAGTGGGCCCTTCCCTCATATCCGGGTCTCTAGCTACCTGGGACACCCCCTCACAGACACAGTACTCAGTTTGTTGAGTGTTAATATCTGTTAATACCTTATCAGATAAAACTGGTGTCACTGGGACAACTAGGATTCATATGAACAGGCATTCTAGTCAATGGAATGGTTTCCATGGTGTGCTCAGGGATTCATTGCATTCATGTCATGGCACCCATAAGGAATTCATTGGGCACATCAAAGATGCAAAAATCCCCCTGACGCTGCATCAGAAACACATTCCTAACACAGCAAAATGAGACCCATGCATAAAGCTGTGTAAACATAGCCTAAGATGGTGGTTCCCAATTTCAATTGAAGACGCTCAATGCCTTTTTTTGACTAGCTGACATTGTGAGTTATTTGCAAAGCCCTAGGAAAGCAGCCTCTGGATTTATCTGAAATATATCTTTTTTTGGACCTGCAGTTCTGTCATATAATGTTTGCAGGACAATAGAAGAAAGCAATATTATTCATTAATGTCTTCTTTCAGTACATCCCTTGTCCACAAGACTATAGAATGCCAGTCACTGAGTGCCACCCTGCAGCCAGCTGTTTGACGATAGACGTTTCATCTTTACTCAACAACAAAGTCTTTGTGTGAATCAGTAATCAAACTTTCTTCACTAGACCCTGTTCTGATGAGCCTGAAGGAGGGGTACCGTAAGGAGTCAAAGGCTACATTTAAAGCACCAGTGAGAGACAAGAAGAGAATGGTAGTAAATGGCATTGATTTACTGGAGAATGTGCCACCTCGCACTGAAAATGAAGTGAGTATAGATATAAGACTGACCTATTTATGTACATCTGAGCTTTATGTACACCTATTTATTTCCAGACTAAGCAAAATGTTTGTTGATAATATTGCTCTGTTAATATAATTTTGCATCTGTCCCCTGCAGTTGCTACGCATGTTCTACCGGCAGCAAGATGAGATCCGTCGTATGAAGGAGCAGCTGGCTCAGAGAGATCTCCATATCCGACAGCTGGAACTGGAGCTCAGAAACTTGAATAATAGTTCTAAAGAGAGTTAGCTGCCTTTGACACCCTCACAGTGGCCGTTTCTTGTCACAGGAACAGAATATTTCCCTATGTATCTGCTCATGTGGGGATATAGACTAACTGGCCTAAGTGTCTGCCATAGGCACCTGCCATTGTGTATTGATCTGCACTAATTACTCAAACCATCATGTATTCAAGAAGGGTCTTGCATACCAATAAATCCAACTAACTCCACAAGTAATCTAAAAATCCTAGGGCTTATAGACAAGGTCAACACTATTATGCCCAAATGTTTGAACCATGTAATGTTAAATGCCTAGTTCTGAGCCTTACATAAGGATTTGTAAAAGACATTCTTCAGATTTTAGGCTGGATATACACAGGTAGATTTTGCTGTACAGTGCAAACCATTTGATGCATTTGGGAAGGTTTCTTGCCATTTGCACACTTTTAGAGGGTATTCCCTAAACTGGATGTAGTCATTACTGTAGTACATTTGATGAATTAGTATTATTTTTTATTTTTTTACAAATACACTATTTATTTCTTCTAATGCAATCCAGTTGGGCATATGCAGTACTACTCCACAGACACTTAAGGCAAGAATCATTCAAGGGTATATTTGTTTAAATGATAATATAACCTGTGTATGACCAGCTTAAGATTTTGCTTTAACTGCCTTGGGACTAGGACTCTTTAAAAAACATTTATAGAATTAAAAGGGCCTTTTAAGGACACAAAACCTGATACAATAGACAGTGTAAGCACTTGCACAAAGTCTGCTTTTGTCCCGGTGGTATTCACTACTTCTAGGGAAATGTACTGCACTGTTCCTTTGTATTTGAGTTGTAGGCTGTGTTCACCATATACTTCAAAATGGAGACAGTATAGTATATGTATTCCATTTAATAGTGGTGAAGATTAAAGTTAATGTAACTGTAATGTATCGACATAGTCCTCACATTGATCCTTAAGCTGGTCATACACCTTTAGATCTCTCAGATATAGTCAGATATACTTTAGATCTACCAACAACTATGTAGTATAAGGTCCTCTGTGATTGAACATTGGTAGACTTGATGGTTTAGAAAGTCCCTCATATTACATGGTTTTGGTAACAAAAGGAGATCCAAAGGAAATCTTTAGAACCCCTGGAATCCTGGCCACAGATTAAAGATGGACTGACTTCTGCTCACAGTGGGATTAAAGTTAAGGTGGGTTTACACGTGTAGATGTTTTTTTCAATCAACTGCCAACTCGATTTTTTGTCCGATGTTGTTGTCGAACATTCGCTCATTTATCGACTGGTTCGTTCATCGCTGATATCAAATGATAATACATTTGAAATTACAACAGATAAAAATTTACCAACATGTTCGATGACCTTTCAAACTATTTTTTTTTGAGGTCGAACTAAATGTATCCATCGAACAAATTGGCTATTCTAGATTTTTGTTCAATCAACCAAAAAATTGTTTGTTCTTTGTTGATGGAACAAAAAATCTACACATGTAAACCCACCTTTACATTTTGCTTTGCCAATCTCTACTGTCCAATGAAGGTAAATGATGTGTGTGGAGTTCATTTTAACTTTGGCTTCATGTCCATCTTTGGCCATGAATCCAATGAGTTGTACAGAGATCTGAGCATTGTATGATTAATATTTGCCAGCATTACAAGGCCTAACCTTCAGTATTATTGTAATTTTAGAAACATGTTAAGCTGGCCATATACCTTTAGCTCTCTCTGTCAGATATCCTTTAGATCCACCAACAACTATGTAGTATAGGGTCCTCTGCCATTGAACACAAGTAGACTTGATTGTTTAGAAAGTCCCTCATATTACATGGCTTTGGTAAAACAAAAGGAAATCTATAGGAAATCTGACAGAGAATTCTAAAGGTGTATGGCCAGATTTAGACGTGTATATCTGTAAGAACCTCCATTCCCCATGGACCAGTGCAGGTGCTTAGAAAACAATTTTGCCTTTGCCTAAGACTTTAAGATTTGAGTTTTCGGAATACAGACAAGAGATGCAATGGGACCATAAAGCCATAATATATAGAATGTATAATAAAATTATGCCCTAAGGATCTCCGCCTTTAATGTTTCATCCACACACACGCTTTCTCAACGCATTCCTTCTTTCTCTGAAACATTTTTTCCACATTCAGTAGCTTTCATGTAAATCCCCTCAGTGGTCATCCATTTTCTGGCAACCTATAGAGCACTTTAAATAAGGCAAACCTGAATCAGCCTTGTATTAATTGCTAATAATCAGTTCCTATGCAAAGCAAAACATTAAAATCATTAACATCTGAAATTGCCCGTGAAGCTTTATTATACAGTGTTTTCTGTTACCTTCAGCATGTACAGAGCAACATATTTATAGAAATAGATGCCTGGTGCCTAAGGTTTGAGGACTAAGGAAATCAGTTGGGCTCTGCTTGAGCTCAATGTATTAAGCATAATGGTTTGTGACTGTAATTGCTGCCTCTTCTCGTTCTTGATTTGCTGTGAAACCATAGAAAGTCACTGAAGGTTGTTTTGGAAATATCTACCGTATTTTTCTGACCATAAGACACACTTTTTCACCCCCAAAATTTGGTGGAAATGGTGCCTGCGTCTTATGGGCGTAATGGCTTTCCGCCAGCTCTCCCGAGCTGTAAGATGAGACATGCGGCGACAACAGGATCCCTCATCAGTACTGTACTGTTTCTACTAGCAGAGCGTTGCTGATAGAAGAAAAACAGCAGAGAAACATACATAGAGGCTACCAGCCAGCAGCTTCCATGTATGTCTGCCTGTAACTGCGATCACCATGCAGTTCACAGCTGTCAAAAAGAGAGATGAACAATGCAGAATCCCCCGTTCTCCCCCTCCCCTTCTTCCTGAAATGTGCTCTCTAGTGACACATTTTTGTGGCTGAAATTGGGTACTGCAGGGAATTTTTTTTTTACAACTGATTAGAACATTTCAATTTTTTTTCTGTTTTTCCTGCTCTAAAAACAGGGTGCGTTATGGTCCAAAAATACGGTAATCTCTGTGTAATGATATACCCCTGACTAGGTAAAGGGACAGATGATAAACTCCTTAAGGTGGCCATACACGTTAAATTTTTTTCATTAGATCGACTTAAGTCAATAGATTTTTCAATTGATTGAACAAAAATCCAGAAATGAACAACTTGTTAGATCGATCAAAGTTATGCTCGATATCCAACAGAAAAACTATCGTAAGTGATCGGACATGTTGGTACATTTTTATATGTAAAACAACAAATGTATATTCATTCAACATCATGTTCGGGCGAACGAAAATCAAATGTATACATTTGATATAGGTGCGATCACCGAAACTATCGAACATCTTGATCTAATCTATTGTCGATCGTTCAAAAATCTACACGTATGTAGCCAGATATTCAACCTAAGCCAGGAAAGAGAGTTAAGGTGTACATACATGGTTCGATATTTCCATTCGATCGACTTAAAACTAAAAAAATTTACGTTTATTGAACGAAAATCAATTCCTGCCCACATGGTACGATCAACCAAAAGTGATCGAAATGGATTGTAAAATCGATCGAAAAACGATTGGACATGTTGGAAAATCTTAGTCGATTGTACAAATATCTGACGGGGTTTCAAGTATCTAGATAGATTTGTTCACAATCATATTTAGAATTGTAATCACGGTCTGATTTAGAATCGTATTTGGAATTATAGTTACAAGGGTATTTGGAATCATAATAATGATCATATTTGAAAACCGACTCAGAATCATATTTGGAATCAGAATTAAAATCGTATTTAGAATCATGATTAGAATTGTAATTAGAATTGTATTTGCAATCATATGTTAAACTGAAATTTTGATGCGTAATTAGAATCGTGCTTACGATCATATTGGCAATCGGAATTACGATTGTATTTAGAATCATTGTATTTTGAAATCCAAATAACAATCGTACAAAACACATGCACACATGCATAGTACGATTGTAAACGGATCGATCGATGTTACATCGCATAACATGATCGAATCTAAGATCGATCATCATGCAAAAGTCACATGCAATCAGGCACCTGCAGGCTAGGGGCAACACAATATTAACTGGCCAAAAAAAGATGACTGAAGGGAGAAGACATCTTAAGACATATGTTCAACCCAATCTCACAATAAATGGTCAGTCTCAGCTAATGTTTTCTAGGTAGGTACCTTTGACAAGTTGTAGTTTCCCCTCAAGATTGACACTTCTGTTATAGCTCCAGGAAGCCTTAAGGTCCCAAATCATAGAGACACTATGCTGTTCCAGTGTTAACGATTATACGTTAGATTAATGATAGTGATAATAGACTTTTTCCTTTGTGAGCTCTGCAAAGGGCTGGTAAGGTACCATGGGCACTGCCATGTTGGGTCCTTTGGGAGAGGTCTGTTTGCTGTACAATAGTAACTAAGTAAACACACAGCGGTAGTTGCTCTGCTGTAATGGTCTCAGTACACAGGCAGGTAGATCACAAGACATTAGGAGGCTGACGTTGGAAAGTTTAATCAGTATACTGCAAGAGCAGGCTGAAGGGTTCCACAATACCTGCAACTATGTTGGGTGTGGAGAGGGGTGTTGAAAATTCACTGTTTGAAATAAGGGTAGTTCCACAGACTGGCACAGGCAGAATACCAACTGGCCACCTAGAGTGACTTTTAATTTTATAAATTTTTATATGAAATGTGAGCAATGAATATACATGGTAGTAAGTAGTGTAGTGCAGTGCCTTGTTTTGAACCTGATAACAAGTGAATGACAATTTCCAATGCAATTAGTCTTAACATGATGTATGATGATATTAAGCAGGCCTGTTTGTAGATTTTAAGGTGCCCTATGCAAAGTTGAAGCACGGGCCCCCCTGATGGCATAGGTGTTGAGCGGGGGTGACCAGCGGTGTTATTGTTCAGGCAGTCACGTTGAGCTGTGGTGCATCCCCAACCCCCCGTGCTGTCAGTATCGATCGGCATGCTGATTATGTGTGAGGGGCAGAGCAGCGGGGACCATTGGGCAGGGTCCTATGTCCCCGCATACTCCACAAAGCGGAAATGGTCCTGACAATTAAGGCTCTGCAAAGAGCATTAACGATGTAGAAAATGCAATAATCTAAAAAATCAATCAGCTTTCTGTTAAGTGCCATCAGACTGTAGAGGAGTGAATTCTGTCTGGAAGATATAACACTCTCAATGCAATGGATCTGAGGAATTGACAATGGTAAATTATTTCTATACACAAGAACAGAAATGTCATATATCACAGCTTTCCAGTAGCTGTTCCTGTCAGTAAGTCGCTTAAGCCCCCCATACACCTTTAGATCCATACAATTTCTTTTAGATCTACCAACAACTATGTAGTAGCGGGTCCTCCCTAATTGAATACATAGGAATTGGAAGGGTTAAATAGGTCCTCCTCATATTACATAGTTTTGGTAGAAGAAAGGTTCATTGTACATAAATGAAATGGTAAGATTGTAAGGTGTTTGGGGGCCTTAAGTGTTGGGTACCTACCTACCATTGCTGGAACTTTGATGTTTTATTATTGGTGAATGAGGGCATTGTTTTTCAGTGGTTTTAGCATACCAAATACACTTTATTTCTTCACAACTACACCTAGCAGTTCTGATGTTGCATTTGACGTGGTATGTATTGTGTTGAGTTTTTTTCAGATTCTACATGGGGTTAAAATGCAGCCAAAGTTACTGAAGCAGTCTGTTCCAATGTTTCATTTTCCATTTTTTCCATGCAGCAGGTGACTAAACAACCATCAAAATAAACCATTAGTCCACTGTTATATATATAAAGGTGAAGCACATGATATACCAGTGTACAGAAAATATTTCAAGATTATCATTATTTTTATCTCACAAGCATCTTATTATCTCAAATGTTTATTTGGAAAATGTTAGTCTGCATATGTTAGCATAAAACTGTGAATGACAATCCTGCAATGATAAGTTAACAATAAAGAAATAAAATGTGGTCTTGATATGTCCGCAACGATATGTCATTTTGCAGACTTTTTGCTTACCTGCCGCAGCTAGCTATTAGCATAAAAGGTACAACTCCAAGATTAAAGCAAATGTTTCTGAAAATAAATGGTTATACAATATTCCTTCCTCTTGCTCCCCTGTTGCTGTAGAGAAAAATATACTTTAAGTGCCAATGAATAGTTCAGCAGTTCTGTACATCCAGCATAGCGAACACTGGCCATACAAATCACAGCAATTTAATGTGCTGCTTCCCTGAATGAGAGCACTTAGCACTGGAAATAGAGAGATGCTATACTGTGACTAAAGCTGGACATAGATGTGCCGTTTTGCTGCCGATCGGCCGTGCGTGATGACATCATCATGCATGGCTGCTAGTGCCGAGAATCGGCCAGGCACCCTTTGTGTGCTGGACATTACTTTGGATGGGGACGGTTGGGAATTTACCGGCATGTTGGATCACCATACGATCCAACATGTGGCAGATTCCTGGTCATTCTTGCCAGGTGGACACACCGATTTTCGGACTGACCGCCTGCCAATTGGTGGGACCACGCATGGCTGTCAATTGGACGAAAATCAGGCAGCAATCTGCCCATCTATGGCTAGCTTAAATATTATTGCCATGTGTAAATCTAATGTGGGCAGGATTATGTCTTTTTTTCCTGGATTCTGAAGTCAGTAGTTACCCCAAAACTCTCTCTGTGTTTCACCCAGCAAAGAATGCTAAGCAGAAAAAAGCCTCGATTTGCCCAGGTCCTCCTGGTAACTTTTCTACAGCCAGGATACTAATTCTTACCATCCGAACTGGACCTTGTCTGGACAACTGACAGGCTCGAAGGCAAACTGTCAGGTTCCTCCAAAACATTAAAAGGTTACCAGTATGAATAGCTGGGATCCTCCTCAAATCTATCATTAAATATAAAGAGGATTGTATTTTATATGTATTACATACCTGCCAACCCTCCTGTTTTGGGCAGGGAAGTCACGTTTTTTATGTGGCTTTCCCAGCTAAATACCAATTTCAATAAATCCTGTATTTTTCTTGGGATTTTGAAATCGGGTTAATTTAGGAGGCAGGGGGGTTGATCTCCCTCCTAAGTTCTCACCCTGCTTGTGCAGATGATGTGAGGGGGGGGGGGTTAGTAGGGACAGTAATGCCCCCTCCCTCCTAAATTATACAGCTACTGAAAAGGAGGGAGGGGAGGCAAAACTCCTGATACGGAAAGTGGCGCTGGTGATGTCACGTTCAATATATGAAACATGGAAGTATCACTCCATCTCCACAGAAGTGATGTCACTTCCTGTAATTTTCCCCTAAATCAGTAAGGGAAAACTTACAGGTATGATGTATTATAGAACACTAGACATTAAGCCCATTAAATTAGCGGGCGCTAGAACATATGTCTCGCTTGACATCGCTCGCCCGCCGCGACTTGTAACGCCCGCTACCGCTTAGAAGTAAAGGTAGCCACACAAGGCTCGATGAAGTAACAGATTAGAGGAACATCGGGGCGCCGTGCACGCTCACGGGTCCCAATTCTCCTCTAATTTGTTTCTTCATCTGAACCATCCACAGTTCTTTTGAGCAGGATCAATGAATCCTGCTCGAAGGAACTCGACCAAACAGGTTTCCAACATGTTGGAAAACCTTGGTCCATATCCATTACATTGAAAAGGGGACAGCGCTGTCCCCATCCAATGTAATGGACAGGCTGAGAGCTGAGCCGGACACGCAGAGCAGCTGACAGCTAGGTTCTCTGTGTGTATGAAGGGGGCATGGACTCAGCTCGGCCAGAAGAGGAGGGGGCGGCTGGCTGGCTGGGTGCTACACAGCCAGGGAGGCTGTTTGCTTCTCAAGCTGTGGAGAGACCCGGTGGACCGGGAAACCAGGTCCCCACAGTACATTAATTGATGTGCCCACGTGGGGCACATTGATAACTGTACGATTTACCAGCGATCAATCACAGCGTGGTGACTTAACCACGCTGTGACGTCACCAGCCCGAAGTCTCTGCGCTCCAAGTCCCAGCGGCTGCCTGTGGGGCTCATACGCAGTAGCGCAATCCCACAGACACAGTGACTGGACGCAGAGACATTCTACTTTATTATAGAGGATTTCACAGTGTGTTTAATGATTATCAAGCAACCTGTGGTGTTTCTGCTTCATTGTCCAATAATGGATTTCATCTCCCACATTCACAACTCAGGTTTTCTACTTCCTTGTAAGCTGCCATACAGGTTGGGATTTGAAGTCCTACTGTGGTATAACACCTGAGAGGCACTGGGTGTTAAAGATTGAAGCCAATGGAGTTCCATTATACCACTACCTTACTGCATCATTTCAATCATTAAAATTTATCTTGTGCTGAAGACACTCTTCGATTAGATTAGGAGCATAAAGATCCGGCCAGTGGAAGAATTCTTTCACCAGAGACCGGGTAGAGTATCCGGAAGTGACGAAGTTGGATGTAGGACTTTTTTAAAAGTTCAATCTGCCTGTTTGCAGATGGACCTGGCCGAAATTCGTCCATCACTACTAGTATTTACTCAGGAGGAGGGGCACTGCTGCAAGCCTGAGACTCACAAAGTGGAGTGCGCACTAGGGAGAAAGACTGGTTCTCAGCAGGGCTATGTGTAAAAACGGTTTGATCATTCGCATGACAATCTTCTGCTTTTCACATGACAATATATCACAAGAATCTGCTTAGATGTAGATATACCCAATACATTATTATCTTAAAGGGGACCAAATAATAAGAGATTACTCAAACTTCCTTTGCTGATTTATTCAAAATAAATTACTGCTATATACAGTATACTGATATACTGTCACATTTTAAAACCAGAAAGTTCAATCAATGATCTGGAAGATATAAGTGTATGTGATTACCTGAAAATACAATACACTAAGACATACAGAGTTTGTATAATAATGTTTGTACTCTAACCTACACACTTATTTCATGGTAAATCCAGCATTGCTGCTTATTCATTTAAGGCTTCTTGGTTGGTCAGAGACCGTTTGAAATGAAGATATTTACTGTACCAATATAATTTTCAAAGTGTTATTAAAAAGGCAAATGAACTATCCAGAAGACCGATAATGTTATTTATCAAAATCCGTGGGCAAGATTTGTGGGCTCCTGCATCCAGATTAGGTTATTTGTGCATGTGTTGTAGGTATCAGCAGTGGCACGCCTTCATTACATGGCATGTGGGGGTACTCATTTATTATTAACTAATAAATAATTTTATTAACCATTTAAAATACCGTACTGTCTTTTTCATACTAAAAGTAGCACCCCATAGTTTTCTAGAGAAATTTTGAGTCAGGAGCCACAGCTTTTAAAGTATAAAGTCAATGTACAGAATGTTCCAGCAAAGTAGGCAGGACTGGACCATGCAGCATTCACTCTATATTCCTCCAGCTAAAAGGCTGCCAGCAAGCTCAGAGCCCTGCTGGTATAAGCAATAAAGAGAGGGATAGGTGAAATGCTGTCTATCCCTCCCTCCATGTCCGTGGAAAGTGCAATCACTGCTGCTTCCACGAACACAGTCACAGCCAGGGACGGATAGACCACCTGCCTCACTCCTCTGGATAAGTGTGGAAAATTAGGTGATATGCTGAGAGTGTACTGCCTCTAGTGACCTCTACTGGTTGAATTTGATATTGCATTAATTTAATTCATTGCATTAACCCAAATGATGTGAAAACGTATATAATAAATATTTTTTTTCTGGTTTTCCTGCCCTAAAAACTGGGTGTGTCTTATGGTCCATCGCATTAACGTTTTACTCTTCTTTAAGTTTTAGGCTGGATTTAGATCATTTTGGTTGATGGATTCAGTAAAAAAATTTATTGCTATCAATAAACTGTAACTAACATTTTAAATTCAGTTGAACAAAAAATCCAATGCATGGCCAGCTTAAGGAATGTAGTCTGCAGAGGAATGCAGATCAGAAGCTATACACATTTTGCATTCTATGTATCAATTGTTATATACAGGTGCAGCATTGAACTCCCTATTTAAACAGCCGTACACATAGAATTTCACTTAAAATGCAAAGATCAAAAACTGAATAACCAAACGCTTATTAAAGCTTTGGAAGATGATCAATAATTCTTTAACAATTTTACTGTGAGATGGGTGACTATTTTAAGTAAATACTTTACGCTGTTTTAGACAGGCATGTTCATACTTTTCTATGCAGGTAAGTTGAGGGCAAAGGAATGCAGAGACAACTTGATCTGCATGTGATTCTGTCCTTACAATTAATTTTGGGAACTGCATATTATAGCACTATAGCATTATAAAGAAAAATACAGCTACCGAATTTAAGGACTGGTACAAGGAGCAGCAACATGTCCTCAGCAGTCAGAGGGAAGAGAAGAAAATTTGGAGAAAAGGGACAGGCAGGATCAGTTCCTGGTTCTCCCTCCCTCTGTTGCACGCAGATCCTTTTCTAGCTGCATTTCCTACTGCCTTTCTGACGAGTTAACCACTGAGGTGTGACACTGGATGTCAGGGACATCAGAGAAAATACAGTCCATGATCAAAGTTCCTGCCCTGGATGGATAAACCATGTGGATCTCTGCTGCTGTGGCACTACAAGTCCCAGCACTTGCCGTTTTACAACAACTGAAGTACCATAGGCTTTTGTATTCAGGTGTCTGGCGGGATCCCAGGTCGTCATGTTATTGGGTTTTTGCAATGTATATAATCAGCTGACCCGTCACAGCAGTATTTACTAACAGAGTACAGGTGCCCCCTCGAAATGAGCCTCCCCCTCCTAGTGTCATGGACAGTTCATTTTGCTATGGAAGGGGACATGTCAAGATTAACCTCCCCCTCTGGGTCCCCTGTCCATAGCATCTCTACTGATGACTGTCACCTCACTCTCCCCAACACCTACCTGCTTGTCAGTACTCTGTATGGAGTCTATATATCTATCCTGGGAGTTTTTGGCAGAGGTGTGCTTATATGACAGTGCTCACCAACACCTACCTGCCTGTCAGTACTCTGTATGGAGTCTATATATCTATACTGGGAGTTTATGGCAGAGATGTGCTTAAAAGATAAGGTTTACCTACTCCTGCCTGTACAATATATGGAGTCTATATATCTTTAATAGGAGTTAATGACAGATCTGTGCTTATAGGACAGTGCTCCCCTTCACCTTCTTCTCTGCCCTATATATGGAGTCTATATATCTATTCTGGGCGCTAAAGGCAGAGGTGTGCTTATAGGATAGTGCTTCTCTTCACCTGTCTTCTGTACTATATATAGAGTGTATTTAGTATATATACTATATAAGATGTATTTGTTGCTGATCTGTATGATGAAGTGGAATTGTTTGATATAATAAAGCTGGTTTGAAGATTTTATCCGGTGTGCAGCACTTCAGTGGTTGTGGATATGTGCCAAGGAAGACCGAAGAAACAAGGTCTTTGGACTTGGAGACTTCAGCTAATGAGCTAATGTGTTTGTATCCAGCCGAGGCCAGAGAGGGAGTCTGTGTGGATTGTAATCACAAGATACGAGGAGTGCGGACCCTATTCTTTTTTTGGTTGCTATGCTATAAATACCCGTACTACTACTTACACCCTAAGTTTAACCCCCCCTAGGTACAACACTTACCATGTAAAACTTCAGCTAAAAGTCCAGCTATCAAATATTTAGCTAGAGGAGTGAAACTTGGGGTGTAAGTAGTAGTAGGGGTACGTTACTGACCCTGAAAGTTTTATGATTGTACTATTGAACGTTTTCGCAATATGAATGTTCAGTGTTATATGTCAATTTTAGTTTAGTTTCTACAGCGTTGTTGTGCAGCTGCAAAAATGAATGTCATATTCATTCATTACATAACATTAGTTTTTCTAAAAAAAAAATCAGAATCGGCAAAAATCTGCAGGTCACATTTCCTGTTAAATCGGAATCGGCCATGAAATTTGCAATCGGTGCGTCTCTATAGGTAATGGCATGGCAATGACCAAAAGTACAATAGATAAAATATATGACATCAGAAAAGCTCTGTAAAAAACAAGTTTATTGAAATTTACCAATGACAAATAGACAGTAATTGCAAGTGTGTGGGTTCCTGGGGGGGAAACAAAGAAACCCCCCAACTGACTACTAGGGATTTTTTTGTAGCCACAGGGCAGTCCTCTAAGAAAGAATATAAGATGAGATTAGTAATGAAAACTAAGAGACTTCCTAACCAAGCTACAGAACATCTTGAGCCGTGGAACATACATGACAAAGATGAATACTGTGCTGGAGCAAAAAAAGTGTCATGAACATGCAGATGTTATTGGCATGTGTAAGAGGAATGACGTCCCCAGGTGTAAATGAACTACCTCATACTATCGGCTTTAGAGGGTTACAATATTAAGTATGTTGAATACACAACGACCACTCATATTTGCTACTAAATATTTACTATACCTGTATGTGAATCAGTTATATAAACATTCCCCCTTACCCTGTAAATGAATTGTGCCCGGTAAAGAGATAGGCGACCGAATGAGCTGTTCCTTTATTCCATAGTTAGCTGTGAAATCATTGCTTTATAACCTGTGATGTCAGTCACCTCTTAAAAACCTCATTCCTATGTCATTCACAGCTCATGCTGGGATACCCAATAAGGATCTGAGGTTCCTAGCTGTTGTGGTAAGTTCCTAAAAAAGAAATGTTTGTTCAGGACTGCATTAAAGTACTGACGAAGGACAAATTCAGCAATGACAGGATGTTAAAGTTGTTTTTTAAGAATCACGTCTTCAAAATTACTGAATGCCCCAAATGTTTAAATTCAGCGGTGGAAAGAGCAGTCAAGAGCAGTAACTATCAGACAAAACCAGTCAGATTTCTATTTGTTAAAAAACTGTTGAATAATAAAAGATACCTCCCAATTGGTTGCTGAATGCTACTGCGCACTTGTTAGTTGCACCATAAAAAGATTGGAGCTGCAAGATAAAACATTACAGAAATCCCTACTCTGCCTATTCCATGAATAGTTCTTTTAACAACAACAGTGACTAAAGGAAAACCACAAAAAAAGGGAAAATGATCATCACTCTTATTTTTCAAAATTGTAATGGACTCTACTGCAAACTATATATCCATATGAACTAACTGGTCTGTGGGTCACTAGCTATTTCACCACACTGCTTTCTATGGGTGTATCTAGATGTGTATGAACACAGATCCACTGTATAGGAGTACAAGCAAACCACCATACAAACATATGTTCTGATACACAAAAATGCGCCCTGATTTACAATATTTAGGGTAGAAAACCAATTTCCTAGATCTAACTACGACAATCCTTTATTCTGTATCATCCACTAAGTGACTGGAATCTCTTGCTTCCCATGACATTATTACACATTTTGCCCTCGAGTTATAATAATTAAACAGCCTCATATGTTTTGCAAACATCTAATATTCTAGGTAGGACTGGAGAATTATTTTCTTAATAACTGGATAATTTGGTGCAGATACCAACTTAAAGTGGGATGGGATGCTGGTGTTCACAGGAGACAGGGAGGTGGTATGGTCACTGTATCTTGCTCTCCTACAACCTGGCTTTCATGACTAAATGATAAACTTGGATGCTCCTCACCTTCAGTGAACGTCAGGGAAAGGGTTAACACTAATTTCTGCTTAAGAGTCTACCTTCTGGCAGTAAAGGGAAACGCAAGTCAAACCACATCCAAAAAACAGACACGTTAGAAATGGGCTTCAGAACGACTGCATGTCTTAGATTGTAGGGGATCTGTGCAAAACACAAAATTTACCTTTAGAAATAATTAAAAAAAAAACTGAAGAGTAGAAGTAGAAATACTAAGCATGATTCTCCTTGCTTGGTGTCTGTTCAGCACACAGCAACCTTACAAACAGGAAATAAAGGAGGAGGAGGGTCATTGAAAGTAAAACAAATTACAACAAAATTTTAGATTGGGTCTCGGGGTTCAGTTCTCCACTAAGTGACGAGGCTCATTCCTCATGGGTTTTGTCCTTTTGTAATGGCTGCTTAGTCTTCCTCTTCTCCATCATCCTCCAGGTCCCGTTTTCTCTTTTGTCCCTTTCCTGCTTACACATAAAAGAAAAATACCTGTGAGTTCTTTGCAGAGCCTTACAACTCAAAATGTTTGGATGAATAAAACAAGACTTAAATAAACAAATAAAATAAGACTTATACTATAAGAGGCAGCTAGATAGGAGGGCTGAGGGTGGGATCAAAAACCCACGGCACACCAGGCACAGTGGTTGAAAAACACTGCTCTACACAACACCATTACCATGGAGGTCTATGGTGCCCCTTGGGAAGAACTCTGTGAGCCTGCAGCTATGCAGAAATGCTGCAGGTTCATGAAAAAAACTGACAACTATGACTGATCCTTGCACGGGCGCAGTTTGATCCAATATTAAACTGTGCCCGTACTGGCTTCCAGCGTAATGCTTGGGAGGTTAATGGATAGGTGTCCACTAGCCCTGGCTTAACATCGTCCTCCTTCAAAAATGCATACTTGGTTCTTGTCACTGAGTAAACTCGGGCCAAACACCCAGGAGGTTAATAGAGTATCTGTGCAAGTAAAAAAAAATCTTACTACATTACTTACTATGGAGCATGCGCACAGATCTGAGTAAAGGAATCGATTGTATTTAAATCAATGACACAGGGTGGTACAATGGATGGATTTTAGACTGAAGATCGATTTTTAAATCACACAAGATTATCCAATCTATAATTAATTGTGCAAAAATCGACCCGTGTATGGCTAGCTTTAGACTGGACAGTTAGTAACCGGCTTCAACGTTTCAGCTTATTTGCCAACATATCTGACCTTGTGCTCTGTGTCATGTTACACAAAAGTCATGACATAGAATGCAGAGGAAGCCAGGTCCCCCTGGTTAAAGTGCAGTTATGCCTGCCATACACACGCCGATGTGTGCAGGCAGACTACCCCCGATGTCGCTCCGGGAGGCTAACGTGATGACGTCATCACGTTAGCCTCCCATTGCATTCTGGGGCCCCACAATCGGCCAGGCACCCTTTGTGTGCCGGCCATAAGCAGCGATGGAGACGCCGTCTTCATTGCTGCTTATGGCAATCGGCTCCCATCGGCTCAGATTTTCCGACATGTCGGATCTCTGGCCGGCCGAGAAGTGGGGCGACAGGGATCTGTCGCCCCATGTGGGGACATGCCGATAAACGGCCGGATTTTAACCTGACCGACGGCGAGAGCGCGCACGCCCGTCGGTCAGATAAAAATCTGGCCGTTTATCGGTATGTGTATGGCCAGCATTAGGCGTATTGCTAGGCTTATTGGATTGGAGTGAGGAATCATTAAAGCCAGCAGTCCTGGTCTCCCGGGGATTTATTCTGATCTCCATGGAAACCTGAATATGTCCCGTCCTGGCAGATTAATTATTAATTATCACATTATTCTAATTAGTCTTGGTTACAATGGCTAAAGCATTCCGACGCCCTTTTCTTTTTTAAATGTTATGTTACCCCCCTGATGCTAATATTGCTTTACCTATTTTTGTTTCTCATAAATTTACACCCATAATGACAAAGTGAAAATTAAAATTTAGGCCGATCTTGTAAATTAATGAAAGATAATGTAGAAAAATATCCCATTTACGTAAATAATCCGACCCTGTACTTAGCTGAAGCATCTTTGGAAACAATTATAAGCTTGTTTTTTTGGGTATTTTTAGAAGTACTTTGCATACAAAGATTGGGGAATTTTGTGCCATTCTTTGAAAATCCTCTCATGTTCAGTTGGCTGGATCAGTGGAAGCCTGGTATCTCCAGAGACAATTGAAAGAGTTTGATTCAAGGCTCTGGCAGATCTAGGATACTTAAGAGTGTCCCTTAGCTACTCCGGAGCTGAGTTCGAGGTAGGCTTTGGGTAATTGCCATATCAGAAGGTGAACCTTCAGCCCAGTCTTTGCGCCGCTTTTCCTCAATCCTAAATCCCAGTTACTGCTGCTGCAAAACACCCCCACAGCATGGTGCTGCTGCCACCATGCTTCACAGTTAGGACAACGGGCAGAAAAATATTTACAATTTAAACAGTTCAATCTTAGTTTAATTAGACCAGATAATGTTGTTCCTCACAGTCGGAGAGTCCTTCAGCTACTATTTTGCAAACTCAAAGTGGGCTTAAATTTTTTTGATATTCTGCCAAAATGTGGTTAACCGCCTTGACGTTAGGCCCAAGCCAGTATGGGCGCAGTTTGATCGTGAATCAAACTGCACACGTGCCGGGATCGGGCACAAGCGCCGGCTCTCAGTGTGCCTGCAGCACTTCTACAGAGTTACAGGCACACAGAACCTTTCCGGCCCGTGTCTTCGGCGTAATTGGTGACGCCGAAGGGGGCGGCGCCATAGACCTCCATGTTAATAGAAGGGCGCCGCTTTTCTCCCCACACAAAGGTAAAGGCCGGGCAAAAGCGGGCAATCGCGGCAGAGTATTGCCGGGGAAACGGATTTTTGTGAAAAGCCCCAACGCCCAGGGGGTTCATTGTGTCAAACCTCTTCCATTTGGGAACAAGGGAGGCTACTGTGCTCTTAGGGAACCTTCAATGTAGCAGAACAATTTCTAAATTAAATAAAATTATTTACATTTACTCGGTGGAATATAAAGGCGTAGAACAACTTGCAGAGAAATGGGTGGTAACTGAGCAAAATTTTAAGCAATGTTGGAATAGCCAGAATACTTATATAAATGTGATATGGGGGTCTGAATGCTTTCTGAGTTCATATACTATATGTAGTCCCAGCGAATTGGACTTAAGCTAGGCTTTTCGATTTTAGCCCAATAAATTTTAGATCTTGATCTTTTCATCGAACATCTATTGTAATTGAATCCAAAGTAGTACCACAAGGAGGGTTCGACTACGACTAAAATTCTCAGATTTTAGTTTCGATCAAAAAACACAGGTAAGAATCATGTAAATGTGTCCACCGAATACAATCGACCAACAAACAAAATGCTACAATTTTAGTTTGATCACTGTACTATCAATGAAAATTTCCCAACATGTCCGATCACTTTTCGATTTCTGTTTTGATTGAACGCTAGAACCGTGTATGCCTAGCTTTAGCTTCCAGTCAGTTGGCTTAGCAGGTGCCCTGAATCTTATCTGCTGTGTGCATAGATTGCCAATAACCACCAACACCTGCCCCCCCCCCCATGTTAACCCTATGGGGGACTTTTTAGAGACTGTCCCGGTTGTCTGTACAGCAGAATAAAATTACACATTGATGAACCACTATAGCTCACCAAACACCTTTCAATCTCAATTTGCTATAGATCAACAACAAGGGTCTGACTGATTGGATACATGTAGATGGGATGTATTGAAATGACAGTTTGGTCAAAAACAAAGTCCTTTGTACACAAATAGTACTGGCAAACTGTAATGCGATTAGTTGTAAATTCACTATGCTACCAGCATTATCTAAGGAATAGACAACATGACATGTCACCAGCAAAAGACTGACAACAGAAATGCTGAAGATGCAAAGTCCTTCTTTTAGTCTTAAAATTTGCAAGCGTAAGCGCATCTGCTGATTGATCAACATACCATCCTCAGCTTCAGCTTCATCCTCCTCATCCTCCTTTAAAACAAAAAGCAGATTAATGCTGGATTGATGTGTGTGATAGAAAATGTCAACAGCGACTAAGCTGCTACAATGTGTGAAACATAATAAACAGCTAGGTAGATGATTTACTACTAATAAAATATGTTAAAGTTAATACGTACAATGTTTTGCTGGTGAATTATATAATATTATACACTATGGTAATCATACGGTGCTTTGTTTTCCCTATCCCCACACGATACAGGTAAAAACTATACAAATAATAAAAAACTGTAGGTGGTATGTGGGAAACAAATTTTGCCATTTACCGTATTTTTCGGACCATAAAGGAGGAAAACACAGGTCGATGTTTTCCTGATTTTTGCACAGACGAGCACCGTGTGCGCTCATGGCACTGAGCTGTGCAGAAATCTAGGAAAAAAATGACCCGTGTATGCTGTGTTTCAAACGAGATCAATAGATCTCATTGGCCGAACAGGTTACCAACATGTTGGTAAACCTTGTTCGATATTCTACACCTTGAATAGGGAACCGTGGTTCCCCATTCATAGTGTAGACCGGCTGACAGCTGGCTCCCGATATCGGGGAAGCCGGGCAGTAGCGTGATGATGTCATCACAATACTGCCGAAAGCTGTCTGTTGGCTCGAAAATAGAGCTGTGTATTCCAGCCTTAAGGTGCACTTTTTTTGCCTGCGTCTTATGGTCCGATTGTGCGACCCCCACTCGGCCGCTGGTGGTCGCACCTTGGCTTCCCGCCAGCTTTTCCGGGACGGAGATTAGCCGGGGGAGCTGTCAGATGTGAGATGCTGGCTCTCCCATCTAAACTGCGTAATTGCCTATGCCAGCCCTGAACTGGCATAGGCAATAAAGAGAGAAGTATAGATGAACTTGCATCTATACCTATCTCTTCTGTCCGTGGGAACAGTAATCACTCTGCTGCCCCACGGACACAGAATCAGTAACATCGGGAGAGCAGAGCAGAGCAGAAGACAGACCAGCCCCCCCCCCTTTCCTCCTTATTGCTAATGCATCAACAGGTTTTAATGAGCAACTACTCACTTGGTTAAAAACAATAAAAATCACATTTCACTGGGACAGAATCTTTAAGTAATATTGCAAGAAGGACCTGCTAGTGTTTCCAGCAATACCAACATCACGGAGTTAAGTGAATTTGTAACTCTTTGTGAAAAAAATTAAATATTCAAAAACTGTACCTCCTCCTCGCCGCTTACTTCTTCCTCTTCTCCTTCCTCTTCTTCATCATCTTCCTCGCCCTCCTCACCGGGTGGAGCATCCTCATCATAGTCTTCCTCTGTGTGAGGGGGGCAGCCTCAGTCACAAACAGTCTGGAGATGTGTGCAATTTAGTCTCCAGTCTGTGAGCCACAGACAGAGGGAGTAACAGAATATCAGCTAACACTAGAGTCTTTGTAGAGTGCCCATTAAGTGAAGACACCATATTACATTATGCTTTTGCTTTTAATGGAATCTATTCAGCAGTCATTCCATTTTTCAGATGAGCTGCCCACACACTACAATCCAATTGTACAAATTTAATTTATGAACAAGTTTGAAATGAAAGTGTCTACCTTAGCTGTCCCTTCACCTTTACAGCCTTGTAGGCCTCACCTAGACTGTACAATTATTTTGTAACATTTGACCAGCTTAGTGCATTACACATGATACAGTAAACCTGTGGGTTTTAGGGTATCATAAAACTCACTCTTTAATACAAGAATAACTTTCCAATACAATACAAAACTTTCCAGAGCAGTCCCATGCAAACTAGAGCCCGGGGGCCAGATCCAGACAGTTTAGCCTTTTAATATGGGCCGATGTCACCTTGGTAAAAAGACGCTCTGGATTTCCTCCGCTTGTTACCTGCAATTATTGTACAAAATGTCTAGAGGCGTCCACCTTATCTCCCCTAAGTGCTATGAACCAGAGATGAGCCAGGGCATCTTGCCACTAATGTTTCTGCATTTTTTTTATATTGTAGTTAATTTAGTTAAATATATATATATATATATATATATATATATATATATATATATATATATATATATATATATATATATACCTCGCTGATAGTTTTATAATTTTTGATAAAAGGGGTACAGGAGATAAAAAAAAGTTTACAATGTCCCTGACGCATGTTAAATGATGCTGGGGACGCAAGGAATTGGGACAGCTATGCTGCCCATTACAGGCTCTTGCGCCGGCCCCTTCTATCAAATTAAAGAACTCATTGTGGCCCACAAATCAAAAGGTTTGCATACCCCTTGTCTAGATTACTGTAGAAAAATTTACTTTATGCAACAGTAAAAACTAAAAAAAAGGAGCAGGATCAGATCAGAATATATGCTGCATACATTACATATAAATTTGTCATTTTCTCTAAAAACCAAAATCATCCTTTCCCACCTCTTGAGCTCCACATGAGTCTTGTAGTGTATGGAATAATCTGAATGACCTCCAGGTGGTTCTGGAGGGAAGAGTGGGGCTAAGCTTCATTTATTCAGAAAAAGCTGTGATTTGTACTACAAAGGTTGTGCTTTACAAGTACACAATTTGTTAACTTGAAGATTATATACAGAACTATAGTTATACTTTAACCATGAATCTAAGAACAAAAAATCAGCTTCTATAAAAAGGTAAGAAATGAACTTCATATACCTAAAGTATTTTAGAAAAGTTTGTATTGGGCTTGTATCCACTCCAGTTCTGGTGACATTACTAACACTCCTTTTTCCTAAGAGCTGGTGAAATGTTTCAGAATAAAACATACAGAAATAAGGTCAAGGTTGCAGTGAGGTTGTGAAACAATCTATTGCAACAGCCATGTTTATGTTTTTCTTCAAGTTTGATCTGATTAGCAAAAGGCTTGATCCCCCTGCAAGGGTTAAATGCACTTTCATCTAGTGTGTAAATGGCACTTCTACTTACCTTTTCCTTCATTCCTCTTGAATCCTATGCACTGAACAGGCAATTGACACTCTCACCTACAATATGTCTGCCCCCCTCCTGTACATTTGTATGTGCATTTAACCCTTGCAGTTCAGGACTAGCAACATAGCAAGATACATGAGTATTGCAACAAGACTTCCATTACATTTACCAGCAGATAGATTCCAATGCAGTAAAATGCCTTTTTGTTAGAGCTCTCATTCAGCTGTCTTGTAAAACAAAAAGATTCTGTCATTCTATATATTTGCCAGCAGTTCTGTCTTTTGCTTAAATGTTGACATTAAGCTTAAATTGTGTCATTTTTACAAATTGTGACATTGCCACAATGTTGTGTTCCTGTGTTCTAATTCTAACACAGAAATAAACATATTTACAAAGGTATAATATAGGTAAATAAATAATAGTACACTAAAGATAAGGGTAATAAAACATATTACCACAGCATTAACCTCCCTAGCGGTTTGCCTGAACTCAGTTCGAGTACCGGGATCGAGCAAAACCGCGTCTCCCTGTGTGCCGGCGGCTCTGTAGAAGAGCCGCCGACACGTGGAGCCCTTCCGGCCCCGTGTCTTCAGTGACATCTGTGACGCCGAAGGGGGCGGGGGAGGGCCGGCGCCATAGACCTCCATGTTAATGGAGGGGGCGCCCCTCTCCTCTCCACACGCCGCTGGCGTCTATTTGACGTCGGCGGTGTGCAGAGAGCTGGGCGGAGGGCCGGCAAGTACAGTGTACTCCACCGCGCTTGCCGGTGACATGAGGTTTTCGTGCCATAAAAAATGGCGCGAAAACCTCAAACCGCCCAGAGGATTAAAATGTGTTTTACTGCTGCTGTGTCCTTATTACCTAGTCCTCAGGACAGGAAATGAAGAAAAATCTACCCTGTGCTCCCATGTCACTTTCTAATGAAAAGAAGATGTGTTAGAAAAGTATTTAAACAAAAAAGTTTCAGGCAGTTCTGCTAGTTATGAGCCTCACAAATAACATTTAGGAACTGCTGTTCTTTATAACATGAACACATCCACTCCACGTATTATTTATCTTACTGCTAGAAAATAATAACGGTATTTTTTATTATAACAAGAAGCTTAAAAAAAATATCGGAAACTGCATCTTTGCCGGTCTGAGTTTTGTGCTCCAACCAGCAGAGCTGGAGTAAAAAGAGGCGGGAAGCTGTCAGTGGCTTCCCCCACCTCCTGGTCCTGCCTTGCAGACTGCTTCAGACTGCTTTAGCCGCTCACATGTAGGGATCTGCAGGCGGACAATCCATCCATGGATTAATAATCCATCTGCACTTCTGTATATGAGCTGCAGCATCAGTCCGTTCACATACAGCTCTGGAGAGAGAAAGATCTGCCTGCCAGTGGACTGTCCCAGCTTCTGTATATAAGCTGCCATGTTGGTCATGTGTTCACAATAAAAGACTCACTTTTCATATAGGGTGAAAGATATGGTATATATGTAGAAAAATAAGACTGGGCACCACATTCTAGATTTACAGAAAACCCACAAACTAAAATACTAACAATGACAATACTGGTGCACATCATTACAAATTTACAATACACACTAGAAAGCCAGAATGTGGCAGCTTTCATTTCTAAGAAAAAAACATGGTAGTAAAAAACAAAAGAAAGTATCTGCTGGCAATAATGTGTTAAGAAGGATGGCATTGGGAAGGGCGATAGTTTCCAAGGTAACCGGCACATGCTATAATTGGGAATATTTTTATAACGGAGCGCTAAATGAGCTGTCAAAATGGTCTACAAAAGCTTCATCACTCCCCAATATTGTTTCATTTTCTCCTAATTTGCCTCTCATCAGGCTATCATTTTTTGTATAATACAGTATCCAGTGATACCCTTAATGCCCCCCATATCTACTATTATGCCCAGATAATTCCTTTATCCTGATGCTACAAGATTTGCCACTGTTGCAACAAACAATACAAATAAACCAACAAAGTGTTTTTGTACGCACAATAACGTTTGTTTTTTGACATGTGTTGATAACCAAATGCTGTGTCCAATGCAGATATAGAACTCGTTAACAGAAACATGCCTCTTCTGAATATTTTTAAACAATATAGGTGCTTAAAGAGCCATAATTACAGTACCCACCATCTTCCTCGTCTTCATCATCATCTAAACCCTCCACATAGGCCTCAGCGTCAGAGTCAGGAGCTTCCTTGTCATCGTGGTCATACCCATCTAGGTAAGTAAGCTGGGGCAGCAACTTGAAGACATTTTCTCGGTAATCAGTGAGGTTGGTCACCTCACAGTTAAACAGGTCTAAGCTCTTTAAGCTCCCTAATTTTTTCTGCAAGTGGAAAAATAAAGTTAGGAAATACAGCAGAACGAAAAGTAGGAAATGACTGAAATATATAAAGAATCAAGGCATGGCATTCACATATATGACAGCAATGGTCCTGTTAGTACTTCAGTAGTTTCATTCAAAGAAATCTGCACTGTAGCCCAAATAAAAAGCTTTCTCACCAAAGGTTCTATTGTGCTCAGATCTTTTATTCTGTTTCCACTCAGGTTGAGATGTGTAAGATTTGGACATTTTTCTGCCAGTGCTTCCAGTCCACCAGAGATGTTGTTATCACTCAACTCCAGCTAAAATCAGAACAACATTTTGCAATAACAATACTGACAGGAAATCGTCATCAATTCATAGTTAACCTCCCTAGTGGTCAGCCCCTATACAGTACAGATAACCCTGCTTGAATTTCCACCTCCCGTTCCCCCTCCCCCCCCCCCGTCCACATGACGTCATCAATAGGAAACCAATGCTCCTCCATTATAATGGAGGTCTATGGCGCTTTCCAGGGGATATAATTTTTTTTCCAATCCCTGTTCCAGTAGTGGCATAGACTAACCCAAACCTCAAACTAACTGGGTTCTGCTCAACCACTAGGGAGATTAAGGAAATAATGTGAACAATATTTTTGTTGGACTTTTATTACCATTTGAGGCTTTGTATGAGAGTAAGGGTTGCCATACACGGTTCAATATTTCTGTTTGATCAGCTTAAAATGATCAACTTTTAAGACAATCAATCGTAAATAATTTCCTGCACACCTGGATCGACTGAAACAAATCGCAACTGCACATAAAATCTATAAAAAAACGATCAGGCATGCTGGTAAATTTTAGTCAAACATACTAGTATTGGTACAATTGATCAATGATAGACTTGTGACCGATCGTAACATTTGAAAAGATGATCTAATCTAAAGGTCCCCACACACCTAACGAGTGGGGACCGACAGATGAGCTGTGGAGAGCAACGTGATGACGCCAAAATTGTCCGCGGCTCGTTACGTGTGTGGGAACCCTAAGATTGATTGCAAAGAAATCGATCCGTGTATGGCCAGCTGAAGTGTAAAGCTAGCCACACACGGGTAGATTCCCGTGCAATTGACCACCAATCAATCACAGCG
>CM070034.1:125000151-125016024 GCA_036250615.1 Ptychadena robeensis | reverse complement strand
CTGTCTAGAAAAGGGGGGACCTGCAGGGAAAGTTTGGGAACCACTGGCATAGGTATACACACACTAAAGCTGGGCATAGACAGGAAGATTCCTGCCGGATTCGACAACCGATTGGCTGCCGTGCGCGTTCCCGCAATCGATCGGTGGTCGGGTCGGCAGAGAATCGGGTGCGCTCCCCGGTCAATATTGACCAGCAATCTGCCGCATGCTGGATCGCACTCTTATCCGACAAACCGGTAAATTCCCAGCTGATCCCATAAGTTCGCTAATGGCCAGCACACAAAGGGTGCCCGGCCGACTATCGGCACTAGCGGCCGTGCGTGATGAGGTCATCAAGCCTGGTTGGACGGCTGGCCAGTCGACAGGAAAACGACCGGTCTATGCCCAGCTTAACACACTAGCATTACCGAACACGCCCTACTGCATACAGGTTTGCATTCACAGCGCAAGAATCTCCCATACATTTCCCATGGGTGAAGCAAGCTCAGCACACTGCATCCATTACCGCTCAAAACCTGTGTTGAACGCAGGGATTTTAGCGCACGTGGAGCCCTAGCCTTAAGCTGATTGGAAACCTGTTTTTACAAGTACTTACATGCTGAACCAGCATAAATAATCAGAAATTGTTTTATCATTTATGAATGTAGAGACTGAATTGTAACTTCACTTGTTACGCTGATGCAGGTTTCCTACAACACAAAGCCCTTAAATAATATTTAAATTTGTATTACACACAGATTTATGTGTGACAAGCTATTCCTTGGGTTACAGCATGTCCCAGAATAATAATACCAGCGATGAGAAAAGCAAGGACATCTGTCAAGTGTACCACTTTCCTTTGCTCTGATCAGATGGAAACTCCATCCTTAAATATTAAACAGCACCATCTGCACAAAGAGCCTCACAGATCCGCTCTCAGCCCTTGTTCCTTATCTACTCTACTCTGACTTCCTGACATAATGAACCATTGTGAAAAGGCTTTGTCCTCCGCAAGTAAACACCCATCACATAGATTCTTAAGATACCTCTCTAAAGGTAGCCATACACGGGTCGATTTTATGTACAATCAGTATTAGATTCGATTTTGGAGTTCGATGGATTAATCAAAAATCGACCACATGGGGAGTACGATTATTGAGCGATTTCGACTGTAAAGTTCAACCTGTCCGATCATGTTTCAATCGACGATTTGACATAAATCGACTAATTATCGTCGATTGTACCATATGGGCGGTACTATTTTCGTGCAATTGATAATATTTTTCATCTAAATACGTTGATTGAACGCTAAAATCGAACCGTGTAAGACCCTCTTTTAAATGTAAACAGATTTTCTGTATTTTGATTCTTGAAGGTGTGCTATATATATATTTCTAATAAAAACGCAGAATATGAATAACCGTATTTTTCACACTATAAGACGCAAATGGGGAGCATGGGTAACCAGTGCAATAAATAGAGCGTGGTCGCACTTTGAGCATAGCTGGGGAAGCTGTCAGAGGGAGGGAAGATCCACCCACAGGTAGATCTTTCCTTCGCCTCTACTGTTCTTATGTAAACAGGTAGCCAGCTCGTCCCTGCCTGTGTATGTGAACTGGACTCGCGCTGCCCAGCTGACACACACAAAGCAGCGAGCTGATCTTTCCTTTGCCTCGCTGCTTGTGTATGTGAGCTGAGCGGCTTTTTCTTGTCTGTATGCGAGTCGGGTATAAGGTTCACAGCTACGCAGCTCTGCCAAGGGGGAGCAGGGAAGCTGTTATAGGCAGTCTTAGACAGCTTCCCCACCTCCTTTATCTCCCACTCTGCTGGTCAGTCCACGGAGCTCAGACCAGCAGAGCCCCCACAGTATTTTTCAGGGATCAGACGCTCTGCTGTATCGTGTGTCCCATATAAAGGAGTGACTAAGGCTCATCGCAACAATCGCTGTTGTTGCATCCATTTAGTTGAATGGGCTTGTTGCCCCCGCTTCAACCAATGGCCGCGATCGGGCACAGACACGGTTGGACGGGGCTCCAGAATCATGGCTCCCCGCATTCTGTTGATGTGCGGATGCGATTTTTCTGCCCTGATTACGCCCATAGACATGAATAGAAGCAATTTTTGATCGCGTGTGAACGCAATTTTTAATCGCCTCCATGCGGGATCATAAATTAGGCCCATTCAGTCTCAATGGGCGTTATTTTTTTAAATCACGTGCAAATATCGTCTGATCAATCGCGTCAGCAATATTGCGCAAGATTAAAATCACGTTCGTCCCATCGCTGATCGCCGAATAGTCTGAAAAATACGCTAATACTATAGCATGTAGAACAGGGGTGGACAAACTTTTTAACGCCTGTGCCATATTGGTTTCTTAAATCTATTAACCTCCCTAGCTTTCTGCCCGTACCGCGCCGTACGGGCAATCGTGCCAATGTACAAAGTACACTGCATCAACATGGAGGTCTACGGCGTGCCCTTCCGCGTCACCGTGACGCCATCGGTGAGTAATAGGATACGTGTGAGTGTTTTTTTTACGTGTTATATACGTGTTGTTATCTTTTGAAATTTGCTGCACTAACAATTCATTTCAATGAGCAGAGATAATTCCTAGAGACTGTACATTGTCACCATAAGGTGCTCCCACAGTGTCAAGATCACACCACTGAATCGTCCTCAAGACAACGTTTGGACACCTCTAGGCATTATGTGCACTTATAGCAGAGAACAAGCGGAGGGGAGCATCTTTCAAAAATGTGACAAAGGTCAGGAAAAGAATGCTAAACAGGCTGGATTTACCCCACCCCTGATGTAGAATATTATATATAGATTTAACCCTCTGAGCGTTTCAGCCTTTTCACGTTTTTTTCATAAACGTGCCACAGGCAATCGCGGCAGAGCTCAAAATGCTCCGCCGCAATTGCCTGCCCAGCTCAGGGTAGTAAACATAAGTCCTTATGTTGAAAGATAGCGACGCCCCTCCATTTACATGGAGGTCTATGGCGCCGGCTACCCCCGCCCCCTTCGCGTCACCGGTGACGCGATCGGGGGCGGACCCGGAAGCATCGGCATACATGCCGGTGCTCCTGACCACTGTCAGAAGACGGCGAGACCTCGAGCGCGGCTCCAGTTAACTCGGGCCAGACGCTCAGAAGGTTAAAGTAATTGCAATATTAGTACTTTATGAATGGTTGTTTAACCTCCCTGGCAGCTACACTGGGGTACGTTTGTTTACAAAAACAAATGTTTACTTACCTGTCCCCAGCGAGCCTCGCGGCAATGCTCTAAATCTGACCTTGGTTGCTTGATTGTGCTTGAATCTATTACAATTCAAGCCATGTATGCCTTTCTGAGCAGGATTGATTGAACCGGGGACAGACATGTCCATAAATCCCAGTTGATCTGACAAGCTGCACAGAGACACAGATGGCCCCACATACAGCCTGTGATTGGCTCCCAGCAGGGGAAAGGGGTGGGGCCTATCACAGCAGTGTAAACTAAACGGGCAAGGCCCCCCTCCTCTGTCTGGCTCTCCCCGCAGCACCCAGCCAGTGTTATGAGCTATTTTCGGAAGGAAAATAGCTCACAACACTGGATCAGGGACCCCATCAAATAGGAATTGATGTGCAGAGTGGTGCACAATGATTCTTATTCAATTGGCTGATGATCGAGTGACCTCACCACACTGTGATCTCTTTCGGGTTGATTGCACAGGTATCAACCCTTGTATGGGCACCTAATGCCTCAAAATCCCAGCGTTGGACAAATGTCAAAACGCATGTCTGCAAAACATCGAGTAGTTTACAAAGAATTGTTCTAAACACAAATCGTTTTTGCAAAAATTAAGTTCAAAGTCAAGATGGAATTTCTAGTCTAAACTTTGACTTTGAACTTCACTTATGCAAAATTACATAAGCTGGAGCTTTTTTTCAAATGTTCCCCCAACCCTTTTCCTACATCCCCATTAATTGTGGCGATGATACCATGTTCAGGGGCTTTGCAATGAACTCAACGTCATTGTCATCTCTTCATACCACAACCAGGATTTAAACTCACAAGCCTACCTTGTTGAATCATTTCAGGAGCCACTGGCAAACTCAGTCAAAGGGCAATACAGGGGGCGGCTGCCGAAAATAAAACCTAGTGTAGGTCCAAGCTGAGAGAGGCTACTGGTTTCCCAGTAATGCCTGCCATACACCCACAGATGGGTGCCGACAGACATACTCTGATATGCACCGGAATGCAAACGTGGTGATGTCATCACGTTTGCATCCTAGTGCATTATGGGGCTGTTTCAGTTGGCCGGCACCCTTTGTGTGCCGGCCATTAGCTTCAATGAAGACGCCGGTCTTCATTGAAGCTAATGGCATCGGCCAGAGAATCGCGACACGGAGCTGCAGGAGATCGATAGCACCCAGCGACCTCTCGCTGGCTCCCACGATTAGAATCACGGCTGAGTGATTGCCGTCAGGAAGTGTGGCAGGACATCTTGCCCCCCCCCGATCGCACCAATAGACACGGAATGGGCACGGTTGAAGCGACCATCCATTTTAAAAGGCTGCCATACACACACCGAGCGGCGGACGATTTTGCCGCTGACGGATGGGCGTGCACGCTTGTGGCCGCTGATCGGGGGTGTCCACATGGGGCGACAGATTCCTGCCGCCCCACAGGACGATGCCGTTGGTTTTAATGGAGACTGGCAACCCCATTGAAACTAATGTCCGGCACACATAGAGTGCCCACCTATGCTGTCAGCTCTGGAGAGCAGGGGGATGACATCATCACACTGCACTCCATCGCTGATCTGACCTGCTCTGTCGGCCCCCACACACTTAACCGCACCCATCCAGGTCTATGGCCACGATCAGAGGCTGCAACCTCCCACAAATCAGAAACACGGCGATCTGCGTTTAAGATTGCGGGTCACGACTACCCGCGGACCGTTGAAGTGGGCACAAGCCCATTCAACTAAATAGAGGCGAACAAAAGCATGTGGTAACATAGCCTAACAGTGTCATTATACTCCAACCATTGAGAAAACAGATTGACCAACTTTTAGGCAACGAATACCATCGCTAAACAGCGTTTACATTACATTTACAAATTAGAGATCACAGATAGACTTTTTTTTTATACATAAACACACTTATATTATGTGGAAGTTGCACAGTGCACACACACAAGCTATAGCGAGGAAAGGGGCCGCCGTGGGGCGGGCTGTGAGGGAAGTCGCTGTACCACACTGTAGAACGTCTTTATTACAATCACTTCACGGCCATCCCGCTCACTTCACTCTACCCGCCTCAGTACACCTGTTCCATCCCACGTGACCACGTGTGGACGAATGGCGAGCGTCCCTCCGTCCAGCAGAGGAGCGCCAGTGTCTCCTCACAGACGTGCTGGGCGGGGAGCTGAGAACTTTCATTGTGTTCTCGGTCTATCCCTGTCACACTGTGAAGCGCGAGCTGACCAGCCGGACGTATTCCGGGAGAATAATGGCGGCGACGGTATTCTCCTTCGTTTGGTTGTCATCGTCCGTCTGCGTGCCCTTCCTAAGGTCACACTTCGGAAACAAAATGGCCCCGGTGGTTGGTCATATTACCGCGTATCCGCCATGTTATCTGTGCGAAACGGCTGCGTAACACACTAAAGCCGTTACGGGAGAGAAGCGAGCTGGCCGCCTGTGGTAAAGATGGCGCCCCTGTTATATAAACACCAGCCGCTGCCGTGTGAGGGGGATATCCCGGGCGGCGGGGGCGTCGTGACACCCTGACAAGGGCTCGCCACACCCAGCGCTCACCTGTCCTCAGCCACCCACCCTCCGCACATTCCCGCACTGACAGCCGAACCAGCGCCCTCCGCAACCGCACGATATATCGTACCGCGCGCACTTCCCAATCCTGCCCTCCGCGTGCCGCCCTGACGGACAATCATTGTCGTACCGATGGTCGGGGTGACACCGGAGGAATGCCCGTACTGTGTGCTCTTTGGGCTTGTATAAACCCCTTACAAGTCCTCCTTCTACCACAGGAAATCACCGGGCTACTGCTCAGAATATTTATTATTTACTGGAGGAAACATGGCGCTGCGCGATATCGTGCGATGTGTACACAGGCAGAGAGAATGATCGGCTGGTGACAGGAGCACTAGAGACGAAGCGATGGAGTCGCCGATGTCTATAGCAGATCGCCGTGTGTGGGATACTCGATCGCGACTAGCAACATTAGTAGAGTAGTGGCGGGAGGCGGCTAGTTCTTCAGGTCACAAAGTTACGTACTCATCCCGACCCTAATCAGAGCCCGTCTATGGGGGTTCTTCTACCGAGTGCCCTTCCGATCAGGTGCCCCGCTATCCCTGGCTGCCTTCCTGCCCTGCTTGTCTGACATGAGCGCGCGCCAGTTCTTACGTCGGCCGGCGTCCTGTTCCGAAGCTCCAAGTGGATTCTCTTCTTCATGTCCATCTTGCGATCTCTAGTCTCACCCGATTCCGGGCACTGCGCTTCGCGGGTCTTGCGCTGCACCGCGGTGAACACTAACCTGCTGGTTCAGCGGGGGGCGGAAACATTCGCTTTGACTGATGCTGCATCTGACCAATGAGGACGCAGTCTCTTGTATGAACAACCAATGCCCGGACGTTCCCGGGCTCTCCTGTGTTGTAGTAATGGGCAGAGGTTCCCAGCGCCGCGCAAAGCCGCCCGGAGAAAGGGCGCGCGCTGCGGGGAACAGGCTGGCTTCCTGCTGATCCGCGCTTTCGTCTTATGGGTGGCAAAGGACGGCTGCCAGTTGTGCCCACAGTGCTGGGTGATGTGTGTGCGGAGAGGACAGGAGGCGTTCTGAATATATCTGATGGTGGAAAGCTTGTGCGCGCGGAGAGCACTGCCCGTCTTCTGCACTCTCTGGGGTGTATTCGTCATTGTTATGCTTGGCATTACCCGATCTGCCAACATTGCCATTCTTCTGGCCATTGGTTGAATAAAATAAATGTCACGATAGGGGTTGAGGCAAAATATTGTGACTGTGGACAGTCTTACACCAGAAATGTCAAAGTAGCGAGGTGGCCATACATGAATCTGACTAGTTGGTCTAGCAATGGGGATGGACTACATTTCATATTCCATGAAAATAAAAACAATGCTTCCCATATGTGGTGTGTTCTCAAGTACAAATATCAGAGCAATGATCATCTGTGTTCTGTAACCAGGTTAACCTGACCACAAGCTAGAGGTGGGCATACACAGATTCACCGCTCTGTGCTTGAGCATTCGCCGATTGAACGGCAAAACAATGCGCACCGCCTTGTTAATTCTATCATGTTCCGTACTTTGGCAACCAATACTTGTTTCAAACAAGCAGGATCGATATTGCAGGATCGAGGGTGGCCGCAATTGGTTCCCTAATGCGCACGGTGATCGATTCTTGGCAAATTGATTGAAAATTCAACCCGTGTATGGCCACCTTAAGATTGGAGTTCTTTTGGAATTTCTATAAATTCAGTTTATTAACCTGGAATGATCATATCCATACCGGTGCCTATGGAATACTATGAAACCCTTTTATTCCCTCCTGAGAATTTACACATGTATCCAGAAGTAGTTCAGATACTTCATTTCTTGTTTATAATACAGAACAATCCTGCCAGAACAATTCCAACCTCATTTTATTCACTTTGTTCATTTGAAGTGTAACTAGGTCAGGGATGGGCAAACATCTTGACTTGTGGGTCATAATGTTTTTTTAAATTTGACAGAGGGGCCGGACAAAGAACCTGTAAGGGTCATCCAGTCCTAAATCCTCCCAGCCTGGGTGGGAAATTTAAACAAATTACATTGATACATTTTCACTATGGAGGATAGGATAGTAAACTTACATTTTTTTTGCAGACCTGGGCAAGCTACGGCCACAAGGAGACCATAACAATCCTATACATTATCTCCATTTATTGCAGTGAAAACAACTTGACACCAAAGGGCCGTATTATAAGACTAAATGGGACAGATATGGCCCATCGGCTGTAGTTTGCCCCACATCTGGACTAGGTAGCCAGTTTGCTGCCTTCTCATATTGCAAAGATCGAGAAACAAATTAATGGCTGATAGGCATATTCTACAATTAGTTTGGGACATTTTACTACAATTTTTATTGTAGGGTCTATGTATTTACAATGGTGTGGCTCTGACCACAGTATGCTGTCATGCATGAGTAGACATCAGGAAAGGAAAATTAGGAATTTCCTTTATAGCCATAGGTTAGGGTTCTCCTAAGTTCCATGTTAAGTGGGGTCTTCAATGGGCCTAGGCTTAAATCGTCACTGGGTTTTTGAAGACGATGACCCTAAGCATACATCGAAATTAGTCCAGCAGTTCCTCAAGTATACCAAAACCAAGATCCTGGTGTGGCCCGCACAGAGCCCAGACCTCAGTCCTATTGAAAATCTGTGGCAGGTTCTCAAATTGAATATCCTCGCTGGAAACCATGCAATTTGGAGCATCTAGAACAATTTGCAATGGAAGAACAGGCCAAAATCCCTCAGGAGACCCGTGCCAACCTAGTAAAGAACCACTCTTAAGAGATTGTCATCAGCTGTGGCTCAGGAAGGGTTCACTATTAATAGCCAGGGGGCTAATTATTTTGGATGTCTCATTCTTGCTCTTTGTTGTTTTAATTCTGTGTATCAATAAAATATCCTAATTAAACTTTGCAGACATTTTTAATAGTGTTTTTGTTTCCAAAATCACAAACACTTGCTGTTAATAGTCATTTCATGGAGAAATCATGTGTTGTCTAATTTCATAAGGAGGGCTAATCATTTTGGTTACAGCTGTGTCTACGATAACACAATCTTCTATAGGATCAGATCATACTCCCTTGCATGATCCACTTGTTATTCCACTTGTTATTTGTTAGATTTTTTAAAAATGTTTTCCATTCATTCATTGCTTCTCCGTTTATAAACTATGGAGTGCTTTCCTATCATTTAAGCTCCTCCAATGGGATTAGATCTTTCTCACCCTCTCGTTCTTAAGTATTGCTTCCAACAGATTTTTTTGACTGCTCATCAAGGCCGCCCTGAAGTGTGTCATGTACATTGGAGGCCCCTATAGCTGTGATTGGGTAGGATGTCTATAATACAAGGTGAATGCAGACACTTTTCAGCATCTACAAGGACCCGCCAGACTTGAGTGATACTGGAGAAGGTAATATATTGCACTCTGGTGCTGCTTTGTAGGAATACGCTATAGATCTGGGCTTTGGACCATTTTAGATCATTTAGATGTTTAGATTGACGTTTATAGTTCTCATCTAAAACTGTGGCCAGGATGGTGTATTTAAATAAAAATGACAGGTATGGTGGTGAGTGCAACAGAAGACAGCTTAGGGATTTCATAGATTGATAGTTGTCGGTGTATTTCTGACACATCCTGTCCACATTGGATGTCTGTTTTCCAAAAGACTTTGATCAGTAAAGCCCCCCATACACCTTACAATGTTACCATACAATTTCTGTACAATCCACTTTTCTTCTGCCAAAACCATGTAATATGTGGAGCTTTCTAAACCTTCCAATCACTATGTATTCTATCAGGAAGGACCCAGCACTACATAGTTGTTGGTAGATCTAATGGAAATTGTATGGAGTGATCTAAAGCAGGGAACACACGGCTCAATATTGGAGCTGTTCAAGGTTCCCTGCAACAGCGGGATGACGTCATCACACTCCTGCCCGATAATGGAGGACGATGATGCCAACCATGGTTTACGGTCATGTCCGACATCCCTGTTTTCAAACGGGATTGATTGGTCCAGCTCGAAAACAGGGATGGCCGCATATGATATGGGCCAGATAGATGGCCGTGAGCGTGCATGGTGCTCGAATTGGCCATCGATCTGGCCCATATCTACATGCGTGTTCCCTGCCTAAGGAGTATGGGGGGCTTTAGCCATTTCTGTGTTCACAATGTAATTTGCTACAGGTGGTTTTTATCAGTTATAATAGTAGATTACAATTATGTTATTTGTAATATAGATAAACACCAGTCCATTTCTATGTAATATAAACTAAGAATAAATAGAAATAACACTAAGCAGGCATGTTTTTAATAACTTTGTATAAGATGAAAACTTTGTATGTCAGGGAGATTTGATATTTTAATGAAAGTCTTAATGCTTGTACTGATGCTAAAAAAATTATCACCCCATATGATCTATCCAATCATCTTGGGGAGATTTTATGGGCAAACTCCGGCCCATTTAGCTTTTCCATCCCGCTTGTTGTTAATTTAGTAAAAATATTCTCTAAGTCCCATCTGCTCGTTCCCTGCAATGTGGGTTCTGAAGGCCTATAGTAGTGGGAATGTCCTCTTTATCTCCACTTATTATATTGAACTTACAGAGGGGAGCCTCTGTCTTGTCACCAAGTCCTCCGCATTTTGACTGAAATATTATGTTTTCATATTTTTTCTTTTTTTTTTCCTTGCTAATAGGATGCATATTATTTTATTCCGGTACCGGAAATTAAAGAGTACAATGTCCCTGCCGCACGTTCCTGGCATAATCAATGACACTGGGGAAACAAGGAATTGGGAAACCTATTTGGGGCGGCCATTGCAGCCCCTCTTACACATAATGGCCCAGGAGTCCAAAAGTTTGCCCTCCCCTGGTCTAGTTTCTCTACAATAAACAATCTTATCCAGTAACTAATCTCTGACAGCTCTACATGGCTTGGGATGGGGGGACACCCTGTAAATCCCAGGTGCCCAACCTGCTGCCCTTTGGGCGTTCTTCAGCCGCCCCCCTAGGTTCTCCACTTGCGCCCCCCGAAACTGTAAATGGATAGGGCATTGGAACTCATCTGTCTGCCAATCCCCCCACTCTCATGTCTTTGCCTAGGATCTTAGAGGGGGGGGCAAGGGATTTGCTCAGGCGCCGTCTGGGTCGTTGATTGGCTTTCACGTATGCCAATCAGCATGCTCAGCCAGAGCGGCCAGCAGACAGATGAGGGCCTTTGCTCCCACTATTCCACTAACTAAAAGCCCCCATACAACTTACAATCTTTTCATACAATTTCTGTACAATCAAATTTTCTTTTACCAAAACCATGTAATATGAGGAGCTTTCTAATCCTTCCAATCACTATGCATTCTATCAGGGAGGACACTATACTACACAGTTGTTGGTAGATCTAATGGAGATTGTATGGATCGATCTTAAGGTGTATGGGGGGCTTAATAGAGTATGATTGTGGCACATAACCTTTAGGCTTTGATGATATCTATGAGTCACATAACATTTGATTATATATATGACACAAAATGTACATTACCATACTACTGTGTTTCTGAATGCTTGAAGTATAATTTAAAACAAAAAAAGAAAAAAAAGCATTAAAAATGCATATACAAGTCAGTATAGATTGAAAATTTTATGTGCGGCCCTTTAGTGATGCCACTTGTGGCCCTCCATATCTACTCCGTTGCCCACCACTGCTGTAAAGGCTAACAAAATGCCGAAATTCAGCTTTAGAATGCACCAGAACTTCATAATAACCTTAAGGGTAAGAAACATGGTCAACAGACAAAACAAAGAAATTGTTCTCAAAGAACTATAGGGGACAACATAACTTTTCAGTGAGTCGCATACCCATATTACAGCATTGCCATGCTCTGCGGTTCCAATCAATGGATGAACCGTACCGGAGTCCACTTCACCCAACACACTGATATGTCCATAAGAAATAAATGTGATGGCCATAACTCTTCAAAAGAGCGCAGCTTGGCATTATACACAAACATAACTATTATTCAAGGTGTTTTCAGGCTTAATGTAGATTATTTTCTTTGTCTAGGAACAGGGTCGCTTTAAAAGAAAATGTTCCAGACTTTATTAAGTGAATCAGTGTCATAAAACTGCTGTGCTTGGTTGGAAATTGGGGTATAATTACTGCACACAGAGCCGGTGACATCATCGTGGAAAGCAGCTGTGTCTGTAGGAGCGCACATGGCTGGCCTGTATTGTATGGTAGGGGTCTCCCCCTGCTGGGAAGTCATGACTGTCATAGACAGCAGGCGTTTTCAATACAACACACAGGTGCAGCTGACATCTTACCAACAGGAACCTGCTGTGCTCTAATAAGTAAATTCATCCTTCCGAAGAGTCACAGAACTCATAATGCATTTTGTATTGATAAAGGTGCCCTTAATTTGTCATCCTAATTAAATATTGTCTCCATGCATCCATAACAGATACATAATCCGATTTCCTCATCATCGCTATAAACATTAGAGTGATTACAGGAAGTACAGCATCAGCGATAACAAGCCAGGGCTTCTGTCGGCTTTCAGAAAAGAAAATATAAACCTATGCTCAGAATAAACATGCAATATAGAGACTACATAATGCACATTTGTATTTGGTACTGGGGGGGCTTTCTGATGTATTTACAATAGTTTCTATGTGAGTGGGCTGTTGGTATGTTAATAATGTTAAGCCTGAAGGAAATTATTTTATAATCACAGTGACCTTATTTATAGGCTCACATGGCTCCATCAATGCTGTGCCATCCATGTGCTGTCACCTCCAGATAACCTGCTGAACTGCAAGTGTTTATTATAATCAGGGGTGCACATCACTTTATCAGTGAGCTCCTCAGATGAGTACCAGGAGATGGTGTTTGGTACTCACCCCATATGTATGTGGTCTCCCTCACTGTCCTCTGCATCAGCCTACTGCATGGTAAATTCTGCTGCAGATGGACCTCCCTGTTCCTGATTGATCCTCCGATTAGCTGTCTCCATCCACAGGTCGCCAGCTGGCTCTGGGTCAAATGTAACTCTCACAGTACAACATGTTTGAACCCCCAGATCTCATACCTCAGTAGTCCAACCCTGAGATTTTTTTGCATAGTAACTAACTCCTGACACTACCTGAAGTCCAAATGTCAGCCTTTCATAGTCATATTCCAGCTGTCACACAGTGCTTTTCTCTTGCCAGATTCTACCCTTACATATGTCTACTCTGACTTTCATCTTGATGTTCTTAATTTTTAACATTCCCAATTTCACACCCCTAACTGCAGCCTTATTAATATTTCCCTGCGGTTATCCAAGTGACATAAATTGTATACATTTTACGTTTATCTGCGGCCTCCCAGACACGGAGTGCCTCCAAGTTGTTAGTACGCATATGAGCTTTGTAACAATAATGCCGGTACACATAGCTAATTTTTAGCACCTTTTGAGTACCAGAGTACCACATGTGTGCACTCCTGATTATAATACTAGTATACAGAATTATAGCTGTATGTAGCGTTACCAGCCCATACAAAGTGTCCTACAGACTGGATACCTTACTGCAAAACCATGATTCTCCTGGTCTTCTTTTTAATGTGCACATATGGTGATAACAAAGAAGGTGTTCATTTCTGCTAATCACAATGCTCAAGTGAATGTTTTGAGTGGGCAGGGGGTCATCATCTACCCCTATTCTAGCCCCCTGACAGTTGTAGGTATGGCTGGTTGGAGGTGGTAATTGTGCAGCTTCCAACTACTTGTGTGAGCCCCCTATAAAATGTAAAAGAAAGTCAGAAGAAAGCTGGGTGCTTGGTTTAAAAGCCCATAGTGCTAGACCTCTATGTTACATCTGTAAACAACATTCAAAATGATTGGGGAAAGTCAGCTGGCGGGTGCTTTCAAATCTCTTAATTGATAAATATCTTTATTATTACAGTATTAGTCCATTCTGAACTGATAAAGCAACAACCAGCAAAAACTCTTCAAGAAGTCCATATTTTTTAACCCAATACTACAGATCTATTATAATATATTTATAACATTTTCCGTCTGTTAATCACATTAGATGGATAATATATCCATCCAAAAGATAATGCAGCAGTAGCACCATATTTTCAGCAGACCCTAAGCCTTATGGAGTAATATTGCATAAGGTGTCATGAATCTTCAGCAGGCAGGAGGGAAATGGTCACCAGTAAACATAATAGTAATAAAGTATATTGTAACTTATTATAGTAGTAAGTCTAAAGGTGGCCATAGACGGTTAGATTTGCAGGAGATTTCACCGCAGACTGACCTCCGTGCTCGCTCCCGATTATCAATCTGCCACGGAATTGGCCGCAAATCTAAAGCCGGCCATAGACGTCCCGATCTATGGCCGACTTTTAGCAGACTCCTCACAGCTGTGAGGAGTCGGCTACAGAACGGACATGAATCCCGTATGTTCCACTAACAGACGTGACTCCTGTCAGACTCTAGCCAATTAACTTGGAGGGGGAGTTAACAGCCTGCAGCAGGATCGTGCAGAAAAAGAACCAGCAGGACGGATCCGTGTGCGATCTAACCTGCCGGCTTTTTTTCTAAGAAACTCAAGGTGAGCTCCCTTATAGTTGCAGCCGACCGACCTTCATGTGCTCGGCGGGAGCGAGCACGCAGGTTGGTCGGCTGCAACTATGGCCCGGAATCGGCCCGTCTATGGGGAGCTTTAAGATTTTACCCTTACATATGCCTACTCTGAATTTCATCCCCCAGATCTTCAACAACCTCAGAAGTACAATCTTTTTTTTTTTTTGGATTATTCATTTACATTCCCAATTTCACACCCCTAACTTGCAGGAGAATCCCTAGATTTGCAGGAGATTTCACCATAGATTGACCTCCGTGTGCGCTCCCGGTTATCAATCTGCCACAGAATTGGCTGCAAATCTAAAGCCAGGCATACACGGGTAGATTCCCTTGCGTCAGACGCCCAGCCAAGAGCAGCACGATGACGTCATAGCGCTGCCCTCTAGCTTCATCTTTATTGAGGCACAGTATCGATGTGGTCCCCATCCAAAGTAACGTAAATCGAATAAGGTTTTCCAACATGTTGGAAAGCCTGTTCGACCAAGCTTTGATCCCGGCCGAAGGAAGACTGGATGACCTGGATTTTGTAATACATTTGAAAAAAATTGAGCCATGTATGCCCAGCATAATGCACCCACTAGAGATGGTCGAATTTTTCGACTAGCTGACTTTGTGAGCTGATTGCAAAGCCTCTGAAAATGATACAAAATTACTGGAGATAGAGAACCGGGTTGTGGGAGCATTTGAAAAAATATTTTTTGCTCTAGCACATGTAGTTTTTGCATAAATTAAGTTCAAAATCTTTTTTATAAATTTTGACTTGGCCTTGAACTGAATTTATGCAAAAACTATTTGTGTTAGAGCAATACTTATTTTGTAGTATACCCTCAAAATCGTTGAATTTTTTAAAAACAATTCCACCATCTCTAGAGCCCACTTAAAATCGGGCCAGAAATCGATCTGACAAAGTATTATTACTTGACACGACTGGCCGTGCGTGATGACGCCATCGTGGTGATGACGCGCAGTCGGTCTGCCTAGAAATCGAAAGAAAAACTAGACTTCTATGGCTGGCTTAAGATTGACAGATTGCAACTATATCATCTCGGAGCCTATCTCTCTTAAACAAGTAGAGGCTATAAATTATATGGTACCTCTTGCTAATAATAATACCTAAGTACCTTTTACACTAGCTGCACTGTCTTTACTGGTAACGTCCACATTAACGGGTAACACGTTGCCGGTAAGGAACCATGTGCTAAGGCATTGCGCTGCGCTTAGTCTCCTATTCTAGTGTAAGAGAGACACCAAGCACTGCTGCACAAAAAATCATAGTGCATGGCATTTAGTAAATGTACAAAAGTAGTTATATGTATTTTTTATGATGAAGTTGTATTTCTATGAATGTAGAAAAATGATCTAGAGGAGTAAAAGTAGATCTGATCTTTGAAATGATTGTGTCCTTTACTAATACAGGGAGAGCAGAATTATTAGGCAAATGAGTATTTTGACCACATCATCCTCTTCATGCATGTTGTCTT